>JAWMRA010000113.1:17857961-17923358 GCA_035584735.1 Pseudotriccus pelzelni
TAACAACCTTGCGCAGCAACAGATAAAACTGGGACAGCAGGAGCATCTCTGAGTTCACAGACTGAGGAGTTAAACTGCCCTCAGCCCCTTCCTGCAAATCAGTGCTAATTGGAATCATGTGTCTAACAGTAACCAGAGGTGGGGGGAGAAAAGCAGCAGCTCTTCTCAGGTGGAATAGACAAACATTTGTTTATGCCAGTCTTGTATCCTGTAAGCTGATATATGTTTGTGGTTATACTGAGATTACATTACTATGGCCACATTGATTTCCATGGAATTGTTTCTTATTTGTATTCCTGTAATCAGGCCAGGAAGAATCAAATGTTCCATTTAAACCATGTTTTCATTCCGCTGTAGATTTTCATGCTCTTCAAGATCTGAGTTTTGGACTAACTGTAAATGAGAAAAATAAAACTGTAAGAATGGAGAAAAGAAAGATAAAAGATCTGCCTTATTTATACCACCTCATTTGCATTGAAATCAGTCATGGCTAAGACAGGATTTTGCAACATTGGAGAAGCTTTTTCAGGCCAGTACTTGCAGAAGTTCTGTACGTACCCAGCATTAGGTTCAAAACAGCTTTTCAGTTGCATTCGAGAGTCCGTTAAATTTACCACTTTTTATTAGTGTTTATTTATTAAAAGTTCACAAGATCAGTTGTTCCCGCATTCTGAGTATGCATTATTTACCTTATCTAAAAGAAAATCTGGACATATGAAATGCTAGGGAAGTCTTCCTCTTGTAACACCATTTAAACCTGCAGTCCCGATGCAGATATCAGTCTAATCCATTATTTTTCCTTGAAACCTGTATCCCAACCCTGTGCAGCAGGGAGCAGAGATCTGAAGTTTACTGCCTTGGCAGTGACCTTGATGGAGAGGTAGGTCACGGAGCATGCAGGGGTTCCTGGATTGCCACCCCATCGGTAATTACAGAGATGTTCTTTTCAGTATGAAATGATGCAGGAGGTGTAACTTGTGACACCTCTTCCCATTTTTAAAGCTGCTGTGCCACTCCTGTGCATCCTGTCTGTGCTGGGCAGTTCTGTGGGAAAAACTGCAGGAAGAGACAAGCTCTGCTGCCCCTTGGTGGCCATCACTCCACTACAGTCCTGTAGGATTTTTTTTATACATTCAAGAGGGCTCTTCTGGTGCTGTTACACACTGTGTTAGATGATGTTTGGGAAGAAGGTATTGACTAAGCTCTGTGGCAAAAATTGGAGAAGTACTGTCAGCAAAGAGGGTCTGGGTATCCCAGAGAAGGTACCTGACCTTCAGATCTCATGGCAATTCAACAAGGCAAATGCAGCCCTATATCCAGGGGCCATCAACACAGACATCACAAACAGGTGAGTCCTTCTTTGGGAAAGCCAGACAGAAAGATTGGAGGCACAAAGCAACGTTGGTAGAGACAACCACATGGTTCTGAGAGACAGATGTGTTCCTTAGAGACACCAGCAGATGCACATCTGGTTCAGACAGGGAAGACTGAACACTTCGTGCTACTGAGGCTTCATCTAGACTATCACAGACAAGGAACCAAACCCCTATTTTATGAGACAAACTTACAGATTAACAGGAGCTGCCACAAAGGTACCCGGGAAACCTGCTGAGAAAGAAGGGGACCTTAGCTGGTATCCTGAGACCAGGAGCTTCTGGATGGATTCAAAAGCTCATCTGGAGCCCTTGACTTTGCAGGACCTCCTCTGGGGCACCTCCTCCGAGCTTCTGGTGAACAGTGTCTGCGAGGAGTGGATGGCAGCGATTGCCAAGGTCAGCAGGAAGGAGATCTTGACTTGCTGGCTGCTGCCTTCCCAGCCCATCCAAGCCGGGCTGTTCAGAGGTCTCTCGATGTCTCCTCCCTCGAGCAAATGCTGGTGGGGGTGGCTGCTGGGAAGACAGGTGTGTTTGACGTTGCTCCTGCTGCAAATGTTGGCTATCAGCACTATTGCTGGTGATTTTACTTCTTTCTCAAGTGTGCAAGAAAACAAGGAAAGCAATAAAGCAAGGAAATACATTGGGTTTTTTCCTCAACGATTTTTTTAGCAAGGAAATCTGTTTTTTTTAAGAAGTGGAGGCATGAAAAGCAGCTTGCAAGACACTAGAAAAAGCACACAGTAAGACAGGTATGTACTTCCCATTCAAGGAGCTGCTCAGCTTTTTGGTCTGAAGTGTTCCAAGTAATTTATCATCTGTTTCCACATCAATAGGAGGGAAACCGTGGGTCTTCAGGAGTTCCCAACACAAACCAGCAAGTTTCTGTGACTTGGAAATCTGCTTCAGAGTTAATCTGTTTCAGCAGAGACTGCTCCTGAAAAGATCCTTTTCCTTATACAGGAAAGAAAAACATAAATCCAGTCTAGCAACTACATGGTAAAATTATGAGTGCTCTCCAAATGCAATGGCCTGTTTGGTTGGCTCCCTGGTTGGGTGGGTAAATCTTATGTCAAACAAAAACAGAGACATCACTGTGATAGAGGTTATTTTTTTCCTTCAGAAACCAGGCTAAAACCTGAGAGGCTGAAAGGAATTAGTGAGTATTTACACTAAAAATGAATAGGGCAAGCTGTGCCTCAGAAAATGAAGAAACATTCCCCAAAAATCTGCTTGCCACTGGCTGGCAACTTAAGAGAAGTGGCCAGCAATCTGGGGTTATTCCCAAATAACTCCTTCATGTAGCATATAGAATATTCTACAAGGTCATAGACCTTGGCAAGTACTGGAATTTGTATAGCCATATGAAATCGTATCTAATTACTTTTTTTTTTTTAAAACAGAAGTTTGGAAATTCCATCTCTTCTCTTCCTGCCCCACAAAGATGTGTTTCTTGTAGCTACTACTTTCATATGCACCCAATTCACGTAAGTATCTTGCTCATTTTGTCTTCCTTTCAGCCTACTTCAAGGATTAATTATTTTCTATAATTAATAAAGCTGCATTAAATTGGAGAAAGTAACATTCAAGACAGAGCCTTTTTCTTGCTACTGTACTTGCAATTTTAAATGATGAAACAAAACGTGATACTTTAAGATTGTTTATTTTAAATGGTATTCTGAAATTCGTGGTTATATACAAATTTTCAAACTATGAAGCTTAAGATTGCGTGGAAACTGTCTTCACAAAGTAAGGCTGCTTGGTCAATATTATCAGAGCTGATTCTATTGCAGTGGGATCACTCAGAGTACAGGATGACTTCAGGAAGGTTGTAATCCGTGAAGGCACCAACACCAAAGGAGGTGGGCCTTCCTACATAAAAAGCTAATCGAAGGTCCCCTTTGTTGCCATCGGACATTGGCTGAATTTGGGAGCATCAGCAGCAGGGAAAGGTCTGAGTGAAACCAACAGTCACTGCAGAAAGGCCTTTACACTGAGCTCACAATCAGGAGACAGGGACACACTGCAGGGGCTTTTCCATGCCTGTCATACTCCCTGTACTCTATTCCTCACTCAACTGGGCCAGTTAGAGAAAAACAACCACAGACAAAAAAAAAGCAGCTTATGCTGCTATGATAATTTAGCCATGAACTTTAGAGACAGAATTTTGTCTTTAGGGATAATTAATAGGCATGAACAAGATTTATGTTAATGCTGAAACTTCAGTTTAGATACTCGACAAGGGGATGAGGTGAAATGTATCACCCTGAAGCCAGCAGACAGAAACTTCTCATTTCTCTGGATGCCCATGGAAGACAGATGAACTACTGCCTCCTCTCATGTTCCCTCCTCTCATGTTCTAAAGGCAGAGATATGCTTCATGAGTTTGTTTAAACATGGACAATTAAAAATACATTTTAGTAATGCTTCCCATTAAAACCTTACTGATAGCACAGTACTGAGATCAGTGCAACAAAACTAAAATGCCAGGAAGGAGTATTTACAACCACATTGTATTGTACCAAAGCTGCAAGACGAGAAATTTCTAAAGTGCAAAGTTGTCTATATTCTACACAGACATAGGGATCCATTTTCCTGCTTGCAGTACAAACCACCACTGTCCTTACAGACACACCACATACCCATGCTGAACATCTAAGTGACCAAACGCCATCCTTAGGCTGACAGGCAAAACTCCTCTACCAAATCCAGTGGGAGGCAGACATCAGCATCCAAGGGCCAGGCTTAGTCCCTCAGTTGTAGGTGTGTCACATGCTGGATGGAGATTAACTACAGTAAACCCAGGAACACGAAACATGGAAGGAGTGTATTTAAATACATGGAGGAAGGTACTTAAATAGAAATCTTACAAAGAGCTTAATGGTTTGTTTTATACTAGATTAAAGACAATCACTTTTTATTTTTAAAGCACAAAACAGAGGGCCCAGCACTCTGTATTCTATTCAGCCGCAGTTTTGTCCTACTTCAGACTGGGCACAAATTTTTAAAGACTATTTACACCAGTGAGATTTGCAGGTTTAGCCATGAGAGCCTCTAAAACCAGAGAGAGGCCACAGAAACAGGCTCTTGCAGCATTAGAGTATTAAAATGTCACCATTCAAAATACCTCATTCTTAAAAATTACCAAAGGGAACTCTAATAGAAGGAACATAGCCGATAGGTTTCCAGATTACTCGGAATTCCCAGTCCTTTCATCCATATTCTTAAGCATATTGGACAGTTAATCTACATCCTATTTACAATAATTCTTCCTACTACCCAACAAAACCAAACCAGAAAACTGCTCATTGGCTCACAGCTCTCTATACTAAACAGTTTCTTATTTTCTGGGCAAAACCATCCAGTGTTTGCCATAGGATTTTAGCTACAAAGTAAACAAAGTTTGTCTTGAAAAGCAACACATGTTAAGTGAATTAGTTTGTTCCATTAGTCTATTTTTAAACTACTACATCATATTTACTGAAACAGCTATGGCATAAGAGGTTACACAGCTAGGCTTAAGTAATGTCACCATCTGACACAATTCACTTGGTTATGCCCCAAACTATTTACAGTGAACTCCATTCAGACAAACCACTCAGTTTGAGAATGCGTCCAAAGGATTCCAATCCATAAAATAATCTTTCCCACCAACTTATTTGGGAATAATTTAGTCATGATCGTTAACTTTAAGACATTCCTATACAGGAATACACCCATGGGCAAAAGCCTCACTGGAAATGAGTCTCAGGACCTACACGTGCATTAGCAAACACGGGCAAGTCTGTGCCACGGCGTGCAGCAGATGGAAAGGAAAATGAGGGCAGAAGGCAAAAAGGAATCTAGTCTGCATACGAAGAAAAGTAATTAAGTTGAGACATGTACGAATTAACACAAACAGGGATCTTGAAAACAATGAGTAACGCAAAAAAAATCATGCTTATGAAGCTGCACGTTGATCCTGAAAGGCAGCAGGCTGAGCAAATGGACATGACTACAGATGTAATACATTCTTAGAATTAACATCTGTACAAGCAAAGTAGCTCCACGTGCCATTCTGGCAAAACCTAAGCTGGTCTTTTAACAATGCAAGAAGTCTAATGAATCAGCTGATCAATTTATGAACAGATCTGAGTAACTCTTCATAAAATATACCCCAGGCCCCAGTGCAACACCAGAAGAAATGGACCAATTTTAGGTTAAATATTATTCTTGATACTCATTATCCTCTAATCACATAGGCCCTTGCAGAACAGAAACTTCTTCCAAAGAAATTCAGCTCATTTTACACTTATTTTTATGTGCAGAACTGGCAGAAAGAAAAATCCATCAGAGGAAGCAATGAATTCTGCATCTGATTCACCCAGGACTGCCAGCATTAAAAGCCTCTGCCTTTTGCAGCAACGAATTCTGTAGTTTGGTCCAGTGTCACAGGAAGAGTCTTGAGTTTCCTATTAACCTCCTCAAAAGGTTTTGTTCCACGGGCCTTCAAGGAGCTGCATACCTGCCCTCTAAGCTAAGTGACGCTGAGCCCCATGAAAGACTTCAAGCAGAAGCACTGAATTACACCACAGTGGAAGACAAATCCAAAGAGAACAAAGGGAGGAATGTGTTTACAGTGTAGATAAGGATAAGTGCATATGCCATCATTTTTGTTGAAACAGTGAATGTTGTCAGGCTGTTCAGTTTCTTTCTCAGGTAAAGTGAAACGCAGCAACAGGCCCCCAGGGATTGCAAGGCTCTCACTTCAACACATGCATCATATTCCTTTGCCCTTGCAGCAAATCAGAAAGCTGTGTTTTTGCTGTCATGGGTGTTTTGCAGTGCTCAGCACTAAAGAATCCTATCACATTTTCCACAGGAGGCAAAAATGGAAGCAGCAAGTTCTACAAAATACTTTCTTTCTCAGTCTGTACTGGGCTTGGCTTTTAGCAAGTTTTCTTCCTAAGGAGCTGATTTCAATGCAGTAGCACTATTGACACAGGGCATAAAGGGAATCTAGAGCTTGGTTTCCCAGTTGTGCCATCAACTCTTCAGCTCATCTTTCCTCCCTGTTCTCCTGACAGCTTCTTACAGACACTACCCAGATGGAAGCACAGCAACTCCGTTACAGTTCCATTACCTTACGCATGACAACTCCCTGAATTCCAGTGCCAGGAGATTTTAACTGTCTGCAGCTTTCAAATTCACCAAATCTTTCAAGATTCAAAAACTTTGAATGAATGACACAGTGATGCATTACTTTTAAGAACTCTCGTGTTACTTGCTGCATCACTTTCAGATACACTTCGATATTAAAAGATTTTAATTAAAGGACAGACAAGCTAAAGTACCCTACTACAAATTCTGATAGCAGAACCCTATTCTATATAGCAAAGAACAGAAGCTAATAGTTTCAGAATATAAATTGTGCTCCAGTTATGCAGAACTTAAGCTTTTCCAAGTTCTGTGAAAGTCCTCTGTTTCTTTGCTCACTACAATTATGTGAATTGGAACACGACAGGGTGCTAAGTCTGAATGACAAAACTTGAATAAATATAACTGTTCATGCAAACCTATGTTTGCAGAATTTGACATTATATAGCATATAATGTAATGGAAAAATCCTCTAGCATTACAATCATGATACTTCCTTTGCTAGTTGTGGGTAAAACTAAACCCACAAAAAGAAACTCTCCAGAGGCACAACAGGAACATTTAAGCCCACTCATTCTATGATATCCCACTAAACCCAAAAATAAGTCAAATATAAATAACCTCCTAGAAATCCACCACATTCTCAAGCAAGACAGACATATATTAATGAAGGTAAATTGAATTAGTCTTCTAAGTTATAAAATGAGAATCAAAAAAAGGGAGATCAGAACTAAAGCCCCGGAGTCCTATTAATACATTTTCAAAGTGAGTTTGAAGTACTTATGGCACTTAAGAAATCTGGCATCCACTGTCTTTTTGAGGCTTTATATCTGGTTCCTTCAGAGGTTTTACTTCTTCATCTGGTTTTGGTTTAGCCTGCAAACAATAAGAAAAAAAACCAAACAACTAAATACCACAAGTACAAGCCACTGTATCTGCACAGTATTTATGGACGACTAACTTTACATGGTATAACAGTCCCTTCTCTTTTCAAGGCTGAAGACTTTGAACAAGCCTCAAGCAGGGGGGGAAAGCCAAATATTCTCTGTTTCAGCATCCTTAAGCAAGTTCTTTTCTAAAAAAGAATCTTTCTATAGCATTCACTCCTGTCACTCCATTTCGGCATATTACAGACATTAAAGGGTTTCGTCCTATTCAGGTCTTAGTAAAAAAATGTCTCTGAATTCCCAGATGCTGACAGTGTGGCAGAGGTTAACTGACTTGCCCGTGGCACAGCAGAAATGTGCAGCCTTGTGTCTACATCCTGCCCTGAGCTGGGGAACATTATAGAAGAGCAACACAGTAACTCTGTGGGATACACAGAATAAAGCTAACAGGAAAGAACAGTACATGAGGTTATCTTACAGTGTCATCCTTCGGCCTCTTGGTGAGATCAAATGCTGCAAGTGTTTCAGGAGTCCAGTGCGCATTCAAGGCAGGAAACTCAAAAGGAACAGGCTCTACTAAGCCGTAATTCGCTTTCAGTTCTAGCTGGGGAGCCTCTGCTGGCACCTTCTGGAAATAGCTGTAAAAGAATACAGAAACGTATTTAAAATACAGTGCACCATCTCTGCAAGTCTTGTTTGCATCTCTAAAGAGAAACAATCTGGGTTTTTACAGTGGCAGTCACTGCTGCTCTCTTCCATTTCATTAAGGCACCATCTAACATGCATTCTGTCAGCAAGATTCACAAGAACAGAAGCAATTCCTTCTTGGTATAACTGTTCATCCCTAACAGCGAGGCAGGTTTTCTCCTACCTGATAACCATTATTCCTAGTGCTTCAATGAGAAGAGCATCCTTTGTCCAAAAAAACCCTTCAAAATACAAATGGGGATTTAAAATACTTCCCAAGAAAGACGAAGAGGACAGTTCTTTCCCTAAATTAGTCTTCATGTGCCACAGTACACGATGGCAACAACACCGCAACACCCACAAAGACTGGCTACATGGCAAGGCCTGAATCAGGGTGTAACTCTGCCCTTGGCAGACCAATGGGCTGAAGACTCACAAATACTGACACACACTACCTTACTGCTGTGCTGCAGCAGACTCTGTGACAGGCACATCTCCCGAAACAGTCACTGGTTTCTCTTTCAAAGGTTGGTTCTAGAGGGACATGAATTTGTTGAAATCTCCTGTATGCTGTTGCTGTAAGCTATGGCAATGGTTATTTGAACCAAAGCAGAAGAGTTGAGCATTTTTTTTCCTATTTGCAGCTCTCCTTGATGTATTTGACAATCCTTTTTGTTTAGTCAATTTCCCTGTTACTCAGGTCTTTAAATATCAAAAAAAGGGAAATAACAAACCTCTTATGGAATGCTAAATCATAAAAGGAGGGAAGGGGACAAATAAATGAACAAAGGAATGTTAAAGCCAAACTACTCTTGGTATTTTAAACCACTTCCAAACCCTTTTTGGAAGGGGCATTAACTAACAGAAAGCCCTATTCAAAATATTAATTATACTTAGATGGGTAAAGTTCCTACCACCCTAAGCATGTTCTTCACTGAAGGCATGACCATGCTTTGACTTCCCCCTCTGTCCTCTTTTGCCTCCTAGATCCCAGCAGCCAGGAAGAGGGCGTTAGAGCAACACAGCAACCTCTGCAGGCCTTTCTCTTTTGCTGGGGGAAAAGTAACAAAGGGGCTGAGGAACGAAGGAAGAAAACTGCTTAGTGTCTCCAGATGTCAGTCCAACCTACCCTGGTGAACTGGCACAGAACACAGAGTATGACAGCACAGACCCCTAGCAAATCGTTTAAGAGAAAACTAAAGACAAATTTGCAAAAATAAGTTACATGCCGTGCCCTAAAGGAATGTAACAACTGGAGATTAATATTTACCATCCCACCTTGAAATAACAGCAAATGAGGTAATAACACTTTATACAAAGCACTGTACCAACCATGAATTACTTACATAAATCCATTCTCTCTCTGGCACTTTTCTAGTGTGGTCTTAATCAGACTTCCTAATTTCCTAAAGAAGAGATGTCCAGAAGGTTTGGCAGTAGTCCCAGGTCCTTTGGTTTCTCCATATTCTTTGCACAATGCTTCAGCCTTGGAGAAAACTTTGCAAGAAAGAAATGAAATAAAAATCATTTACACAACCCTCTTAAACCACAGTTCTGCTCTACAGTGCTGCAGTTTTAAAAGATACAATAATTTGTTCAGGCTTCTTTCTCCTTAGAAACAAAAACAAAATAGTCCAAAGGCAGCACTTCCAGACAAGATTTACTGCATCCAACAAGTGACTAGGAAGAGAAAAAAAAAAGATAGCATTTTGGGTGGGAAGATGCAGGAAAGCAGTCTGATGTGTGGGGAAAAATGCAACAATAAGCCCAAGAACTGTGTCACATGGCATTAAGATGTCCATGCAGAGTTGATGTCCAAGACCAAACGATGATATGGAGTGGTCCTCTGACCAGCAGGCACAATAAAAAACACGGTATTTGTTTTACTGCAAGTAATCCAATTTACTTTGTTCTTAATAATTTTTTAATTTATTTTAAAAATTAATCTTTACGTTTCCCATCTGAAGATTTGAGCATTTTTTAAACATTGTGGTAAAGTTATGCAGTGCTGGCTGTTGGGGTAGCAATAGTTTTGAAGACAGAAGAATGGGCAGAAGACCATGAATTACTGAAAACTTGCCTGAATCTACCTTTCAAAGGAATAGAAAGGAAACAAGTTACTGAAATCTGTTTAAAAGCAAACAAGCAGGGTCTCGATTTACTATTTAATACAAGGTAGAGCAACCCCCAAAGCAGAAATGTCTGCAGTAACCTGACATACAGACCAGAAAACATGATGACCAGGCCATTGTTTATACAGTGTATATTGCAAGCAGTCCAAAGCCAGTCTTTAACAGGCTGAGAAGGGAAAATGAAATTTTCTGCAGCACTGACTGAAAGACAGTCTTTGGTAAGACAAAAACAAAACAAAACAAAACAAAAAAACACTGTTTCTCTTTAAAGGTGTGCTGGATTTTCAGATCAGGTGGCAGATCAAATCTTAAGTTTACGGGAGACCAAATAAACACGATACAGCAAAACAGAACAGGCACATCACCATCACACCATGTAATCCAGTCTCAACCACACTTACATTTTTCCGATTCCTGCAGAGATCTGATTGCTTCCCCACATTTATCACTCGCCAGTAAAGTCTGGCCGTGGTAACAGTATGCCTGATGGGAGAGGACAAAATCATTACCAACATCATTGGGCACTTCCTGCACCAAGTCCCTGCTGCTGTCCCTTACATCAGAGATGCATCTCTTTGAAGGTGCCATTCCCTGCAGACAGCTGACAATTTGGGAATGCAAGTCAAAGCAGCATTCTCTGCACAGTGCAACACAAACACCATGAGGCAGGTATGAACCAGGCTGTCTCGAGTGTAGCCAAGAGTAACTTAGAGCTCCACAAAGCTGTTTCACCAAAAGCACTGGCAGACAGCTCCAGTTCAAGCCCCCTCAGCCCTCACAGTGAGACTGTGTCACTGTGCAGCACTCAGCCTCACCACAGAAGAGGACGAACCCCAGTCAAGTTTACAAAACAAAGACTAAAAACTTAAACTACCAGAATACTCAAAAACAGAATCTGTGACAAACTGAACCTGGAAAAGATGAGATGTTCTGCTGTCTGAGATATTTTGCCACAGTCTAAATAACTTTTCCACCCCAAAAAGTTCCATTCCTTCACACCTATGCTTGAAGATAGTACTGTATTCCAGTGAGAACTGAATTGCCTTTTATCTATTATCAGGAGTTGAGTTCAAATACTAAATATGACAGGTGAAGAAACAATCCCACCAACTAATGTCTACCTTGCACCCCATCCTTTAATGTCAGTTCTCACAGTACAGCTGTACCTAAATTTACCACTGCCCATATCACACCAATTAAACAAAAGGAAAAATACCACAACTCTGACCCTCCCTCACCTCTCAAACTTGCTAATAAGACAAGCAAACCTTTCAGCTACAGGTTTAACCTAAGAGAAAGACAATTGTGTTAACTGCTTAGTTTGGGCCCTTCGTACAGCATGATGCCAGGCTGTGGCAAGAAACAAACAGCAAACTGAGCAGCTCAGGATTTCAAAGGCACCCCTGCACTTGCCAAGAGATCAGTCAGGCAAACAGGGGCAGCACTTGGAATGGTACCTAGTGGTGGTACTTGATTCAGTTTCCTTCAGGGCTTTCAAAAAGATGATCAGCTCTGAATTATGCTTAGAATTCCACTGTGATGCAGATAATAGAAGACGAGTATTATGCTCACCCTGAACTGCTTCACTTATTGATACGTGATCACAATAAATTCCACACTGCAGTAATTGCACTTGGCTCAACGAAAACACTTCAGATGCCACTGACACTGCACAATCTCTCATCAGAGCATGGAAAGAAAGCCAAGGAAATACCTAGCTGCCTTTCCCTACCCAGCCCTTATACAACAAACTGTGACAGCTGTCAACTAAAACACTTACGTAGGCCATATAGAAGCAGCTCTTCAAGTTTAAGTACTTCCTCCATTTTCCTGCATAGGTTGGATCCAAACTGGATAATGTTTGATCTATGAACACACACGTAAAGTTATTCTTAGGACATTTCCAAAAAGAAAAATCCCAAATACACTCAAAGACCAGAATTCTTAAACTTAGCAATAGGTCTTACTATAAAGTAGACAGAAACAAGTGACAAAAATTGTTCCTGCAAAGGCATAGAGAATCTATGAGAAAAAAAACAACAAACCAAACCAAAAAATATGCAGCTATCATGCAGTTGTCCCTAGAATTCCTGAAAGTCTGGACAGCTAATTCTCATAAGTACTTTTAGGCAGCATTTCAAAGCTTGTTCCTATTTTAAGCAGTGACCCATAATGTGACGTGTTGCAATGTTCTCCTGACTCCCATGCTTTTACACTTTTCCCACTTGCCCAGTAAGCACAGGATCAGCTTACTCACCTGCAAGGATGTACATTATTAACTTGCTACACTCTTCATGATCTGCATCAGAATCTGCTGCCCAAGGGCAGCTGGAACACATATCAGTTACATCAGGCCATTGTCTGCTGCGAGAGCACGTTCTCAAGACATTAACTATGTCTTCTGCCTGCCCTCACTAACATTTCCTACCATGAGCTACAGAAAGATTCCCTCAAAAACAAAAGGCCTTATCAAAATATATGCTGGTAACTGAAGCCTTAAATGTGCTAAATAGAAGCTAAATATACAAACCATATGCACTGAGGAACTGTTAATATTGCATTTATGGGTGGGTGAAGTATGTCTGCTGGCAGGAAGGCCTAAACCAAGTCACTAAGGATACAAAACAAGACACTTACCAGCTTTTTGGTAGAAGTTAGCTGTTTCATAAGCAAGAGCAGCTATTAGCCCTGGATTATGTTTCAGCTCAATAGCCCGAGCAATTGTCACTGAAAAAAAGTTCCACACCACAGTGTAAGTTTAATTGAAATCTCCCTTCACATCAAGTCAGTGGGGGCATTTGGGGTTTTAAAACCCCTGCATGAGGGGAAAATAAATGTTGTGCAGTCAAGCAAACTGCAGAATAAAGACAGATTTTTTCTTCGATAGAATGACCCTAATTTAATAGAAAAACTGAAGGGATGTTATCCTTAAAACTCGCTAATAAACAAAAGCTGCAAATATTTTAAAGTAAAAGGAACTGTGCATTTATGTCAGGCAAGCATGGGGGTGAAAAGATTGCACGAAAGGAAAAAGAGAAGAGAGGAATGTTACATGTAAGTTCTCCTAAAGTGGAAGTTATTCCTTATTACATTTGTAATATCAGATTGATTTTGGGGATTTTTCTTCTATAACTTAAGTTTCTTTAAAAGCAATCTGACCTACTAAGCCACAGTACTTCAGGAGAATTAAAAAAACATGACCTTGCTGCCAAGCAGAGTTCACGAGACATCAAGTGACCCACAAAGACTGTCATTTCCCACACCCAACAAACGTTTAATTGAAGATACCTTCTTGAGCTTCAGCTTGGCACTGCATGACGTAAGAGTCTATAAGTCGAGCTTCTAAATCTCTTCCCTTTTCAACAGGTGTAATCAATTTTGGAATGTGACTTTCCTAAACAAAAAGCAAGTCTCAGAGTTAGTTTAGACTTAATACCACTGCTGACAGTGCAAAACCAGTGCCTCATTCCTAAATGGATGGGGCCCTGAGTGAAGGTGCCTGCACTGTTGAATGTGCAAACGTGTCGTCTTAGAAAAGCAAAGGCTTTTCTAAGACAAAAAGGTCAAGTATTTGGAGACGCCTTGAAGAACAAACAGCAAAGACAGTTTTTCTACCTTCAGGTGTTTAAAAATCCCAGCTGCTATCTTCAGGCTTCTGTGAACATCCTTTGCTTCATCTTCTGTTATACTAAGAATATAGAATGAGTCAAGGAAATGTGACTTAGAAAGGGCCTCTAGATGACATTTAGTCCCACCTCCTGCTTTAGGGCCCAACTATCAACAACAGTAGATCAGGTCACTTGTGGCTTTGTGGCTTTAGATCTTAAATCCTTCAAGAATCAAGAGCCCACTAATTCTCTAATGACCTGTCCCACTGCTGTGCTACCTTCATGATAAAGAAATTTCTTACAGTGTACAATCATTAAATAATCAAATAGAACTTGCTTGAAAAAAAGGAAACATAAGACCTTGTAATGACTTTCAAGTAAAAGGCAACCTCAGTGTTAAAAGCCAAAGATTTAGAAATCTGTAAGGCAGCAGAGCTGTGATTCTGATAATCTCAATTTTGTACCCAGACATTTAGAGCAGGACTGATGAAGGGTTTATTCACAGCTGACACTTTCTGTGTATCACGGTCATGTGGTACCAGTGCACTTGGCTCACAGATGCAACCAGAGACTAAAGTGCGTTTGGACATTCCAGCACATGAGTGAGTGAAGGACAACCACCTCCTTGAACTCCTACTGCCTCAGCTGGACATGTACTACAGTAGAATTATTAAGAAAAGAAAAACACTTACTCTTCTTTTCCAGCAAGTCTTGATGCATATTTTGTGTACCACAGAGCTACATTAAATCCCATAGAAACCAGTTCAAACACTGCATCCTGCTGGGCACTAAAGAAAGACAGACAAAAAAACCCCAACAAACTTAATGCCTTCAATTTTGCCCTGACAAGCTGTATCTGCTGATAATTTATGTAGCATAAGTTGACATTTCTCTCCTTAAAATGTATTTCATTTAAGATATCAGTGATTTCCAATTCAGAACCTCCTACTTGCTTAAGTGCCTAAGAAAGAGTTAGATATTTTTACTTATTCCCTTCAAGAGCTTGTAATTAGAATCTCCCACATTCAGATGCCCACCCTTCCCTTTTGGGAACTTTTATTTTAAAACTGTAACTTGAGACTTGCTTAGCTTTGGGTGTGGCTGACATTTTTCCATCTCTCTCTTTTTTTTTTTTTAATTGCACATTTTGTGGAAAGCCTTACTTTGGAATGTCTACTTTAAAGTTGTACAGCTAAGTTAATAAGTCAGAACCTATTACGTCTCTCTCAAATGCATGTTATTGCAACTATTTATGTAACTGCAGACAAACAGCATGTGCAAATAGCAGGAAATTTCAGAAGCTAAAAACACTGTTTTTGAAAAGACTGAACTTGCAATCACAAGCTCAGCATGGCTTAGGAACTAGCAAACCTTTTAAAAAAAAAAGGTGTGGGAGTGGGAAGAATAAAGCTGGCACAAGTACAAGTGTCTGTGACCGTGAGAAAATCAGAAGAAAGTCCTAATCAACAGATTTTCTTCCAAGGGGAATAAAAGCTTTGAGCTTTTATTAAAAGCTTTTATTAAAGCTTGACAAATTTGTAGGCGTAGTTATATCACGATTACCTACAATAGCAAGAGACAACTGAATAATCCAGAAGGTTACAAATCTATATTCCTACTTAAAACTGAAGATTTGTATGTTTGGACCAAGAGCACGTGGACCAGGAACTTCAGAGGACAGGAACAAAAGTCAGATCTTCAGCAACACTGGTACACCAAAATACGGAGAAGTGGCTGGTCAGGCAACAGTGCCAAATGGAAAGGTTTTAAATTGCAGTACGCTTTGTTATCATATTCAGTTCACCAACACCCTCAAGGTTCTTCTTTGTGCTGCTGTAGCCAACTTGCAGATTCAGTGTGTAGATCAGCTAAGAGTCAATGGATCCTTCCTCCATTACTGTGCACTACCACACCTTTACGTAAAGGCCACACACACTTCAGAACACCAAACACAGAATGGCAGTTACCAAAAACACACAGAAACATGCTTTTGGAAACTACTTTGTGTCCAACACTTGGCTACACTTCTCAGCTTTTCTTCAGGCCTGTGCTGGCACATGAGCACATCTGTAACCGAGCAGCAGACAACAGCTGCATGCCCTGTGTTAATAGAAGCACACTCACCTTGGGACTTGTCCTTGTAGCGTGTCTGTCCACTTGAAATTCTGAATGTATCTCAACTTGCACTCTTGGGAAGAGTCACCCAGTGAAAGGATAAAACCTGTGGAATAAAAAAATGTACCAACAGGCAATCTCAGAGTAAGAAACAGAAACAAGGAACGAAGGAGAGGGATCAATAAGAATATAGATATTGATAAAGGAATGTTTCTTTCTGCACCAAAAATCCATGTTACTTTCTGAGGCTTTTATTCCTCAGCATCTTGAGAGCAAGATTTAGAAAAAACCAAACTGGCTACCACAAGAAACTCCTTGCCTAGCAAGTTACCAAATCAACCCAGTGAGTCTTGACTGCTCAAGGAAAACCTTGCAGATGTTTGTATGTTCCGTATGGTGACTAGTTAGGAGTTGGACTGACCCAGGTACAGGATGAGGCTGCCTGAGGTGAGTGAGTGGCTGTCCATGCCACTATAATGGTAATCAGGAAATTCCAGGAGAAGCTTCCTGGTCAACAGGGAGAAGGAAAAGGGCCTGTAAGCATTGACTCACCTAGTCATCACCTCTTTTGTCTCCAGGGCTACAGGAAATTGGTTCGTTATGTCCAGCAGCCCAGAAAGCAGCAGTCAGTGGGATGAAGCTCATGCTATGAGATGTTCAAATCCCAGCATATGCAAGCCCAAGGAATTTTTCAGGGAGGCTTAAGAAAGGCCTTAGTCTGATCAGGTCTTACCAACTTTAAGAACTCAAGACTAGCCACAACACCTATTGGGGCCACAACTTTAGGTGCTGTCACATGTTTATAAAGATGAAAAATACTTGTTCCTTTCACATGCAGAAGATTTTAGTGGCCAACTGTCATGTTTTCATGCAGCAACTCTCCAAATCTTGACTGCAGCAACATGGACTCCTATCTCACCTTTATCTAGATGTGGCATTGGCTTACACCCTCCCAGGGACTGAGGGAACTAAACCTGTGTGAGCTGCTTCACTTCCAACAGACTAAAAGATCACAGTTTCCATGAATCGGCTGATTCCTGAAAATTCAGTCCTACGAAACTCGGCTGAGAGGAATCATCAAAATATTGGCAGGAGGGAGGTTTCAAGGGAATGTATGATCACAGCTGATTATCTACTGAAAACGTAGATACTGTGCTAATGAGCACCTATATGTACACCTAAGACAAGCAGCAGCAGAAGTGTAAACTTGCAACAAATCTATGATCTGGTATTAGACAAGCCAGAAGTTTACGCTGAAGAGTGAATCCTATCAACTGATTAGTAGACTCAACTTATACTTAAGAAGTAACTTGCCACGACCTAAGAGACAAATAATCATTTTCTCCTCCAGCAGGGAGCAGGATAAGGTTAGAAGGAGGATGGGATTTCCAACACATAGTACTGGCAGGATCACAAAACACACTGAAACTTGGAGAAAGGGCCTGGCAAGTACCCATGACTGCTATCAAACACAGAACCCACAAAGACATTATCCTTCCTTAAAAGTGCAAAGCTTCCATACAGAAGATCAGCACAAGACACATTCTGAGAAGTGCCATTAAAAGTCAACTGATATGCCTCCTGATGTATCAGTGGCATTGCCTACCTTGCAGAAGTGAAAAGTACAAGTCAGTTGCATTCTTCATCATTTCTGGATTACAACTTGAGTCTGTAAACAGCTCCAAGAGTCGCGTTCGGGATAACCTCAAATCACTACATGAAGGAAAAAAAAAGATAGGATGTTCTACTTCAAAACGTACTATAGAAGGTACCCACCCATGTACAGCACCGCCCTTTTGGCTTATAATGTGAAGCTAAGCATTGCATTTAGCTACCTGAAGGCCTGGAAAGGGATTTTACGAGGAAGATGCCAATACATATAGAAAAATCTTCCTTTGCCCCTTGGATAGGCATGATTGACTCCTTAGCACAATCCATTTTGGACAGACAGCAATGAATAATCAGTATTCAATCTACTGTTTGAATGCAAACTAAAATAACCATGCCTTTACCTACCAAGAGGTTGGGTGCAGGGGGAGGGAAGTAACAAGCAGGAACATTCTTCAACATTAGAATGGGGTGAGATGGAGAGATAAGAATAGATCTGTAAAATAAGCTGAGATCTCTTTCCATTACATTCCTATCTACAATAGAACAGTCGGGCCTTATCCACTTATGGAAATTAGGAATATTTTGCACAGGAATGCACAGTCATCAGAAAGGCAATGAAATGTTTTGCCTTTTGCCGCTGCATTGTTATAATTGGTCTTGCTGTGCACTCAGAGACTTGAAAACTGGATAATTCATTCTTCGTAACCAAATCTTTGGTGTTAACAGTGTCTTACTCTTTCCCTGCCTACACTTCCAGCTCATCTTCAGCTCAAAAACTGAGGAGTAGCCATTACTTTTAAGGACGTCCTCCAAACAGAGTGAAATTAGTCAAAGGAACACTTACTTGCAAACCTTTGCTGCAGCTGGAGTGGTGGCTACCCCATAATAATTAAATGAAACAGGAGCCGTAGCCTTCAAAGGGTTGCGGTGGAACCAGTGGGTCATTTTCTCTCCGTAGTGTTGTTTGTCCCAAGTCTAAAGTGTGAAAAGAAAAGAACAGCTGCAGGAACAGGTACAACTGAGGTGCTACACAAAAAAATATATTCCCAATGTAAGCAATTAGACATGAAATTAATGTGAAGTTAGAATTCTTTTTCCCCCATCTGAAACGCGGAGCTTCCATATGCCTGGTCTTCATCATCCATGTGCTCAGTTTGAGAAATACAGATGCTTTCTGAGGGAACTATTTTTAAGTTAGGCAACAATCTATCACCTACTCTGATCTATGTGAGCACACACTTTCCTAGCAAAAAAAAAAAAAATCCCCTCAGTTGTCACCCTCTGCATAAGGCTGAACATACCTGTAAATTACATGAAAAATATCTCAGAATCACAGAATCATTTAGGTTGGAAAAGACCTTTCAAATCACTGAGTCCAGCCTCTGACCAAACACCACCCTGTCAACTAGACCATGGCACCAAGTGCCATATTTAGTCTTTCCTTAAGCACCTCCAGGGACATGGACTCCACCACTTTCCTGGGTAGTCCATCTCAATGTTTAACAACCCTTTCTGTGAAGAAATTCCTCCTGATGTCCAGCTCAAACCTCTCCTGTCACAGCTTGAGCCATTTTCTCTTGTCCTATCACTATTTGCCTGGGAGAAGAGGCTGAAGTCCACCTGGCTACACCCTTCTTTCAGGCAGTTGTAGTGAGGGGTAAGGTCACCCCGAGCCTCCTTTTCTACTGTGTCTGGTCAATCTACAGGTAGCTTTTACCACAGAGCCACTGGTACGGATGAACCTGCAGCCACACAGTAATCCGACTGAAAACATGGATCTATTTGCTTACATGTAACAAATAAAACCAACCACCACTTTTCCTTCACCTCAACTTCAGCAAACGAATATAACACAACCATTGCAATGAGCTTCACCACAGAAGAGGTGATGAAATAGAACGGGCAGACGTACAAAGGATCAAAGGAGAAACCCCTTCTCCAGGAGGACAGAGGGACTGAGGAACAAGTTGTGTGGTCTCCCATTCTCAAAGACAAAGCCCTGAGCCCTTGGGGTGACCTCAGAGCTGACCCTGCTCTGAGCAGGGCGCTGGACTTGAGACCCCCGGGACCCCCATCATCTCACGGCTCTTTTGGAACCTTCTAAGTTCAGGCCTACACAACACTCCGCAGCTTGCCTATAACAAAAAGCCTAAGGAGATCTGCCAAGCAGCGACCCCCTGGCACTGTGCAGGTCCTCCTGACCGAGCGGGGGGATTGTTCCTTGTGTCAGCACCTATCGCGACTTCTTCATGCCTATAAACAACGCCTACTGCGACTTGTTCATCTCAACACCCGTCGAGACTTGTTCATCATGTCAGCACCTATCGCGACGTATCGTGCCAGCACCTATCGCGACACCCCCATCCACCTCCGCAGCCGTCTGTCGCACGGTCGGTCTGTCAGTCCCTGACAAGGCTCCTGTGAACTCCGTTCCGGGTCTGTCAGTCGGTCCCTCACGGCGCTCCCGGTTCCCCCCGTTCCCGGTCTGTCAGTCGGTCCCTCACGGCGCTCCCGGTTCCCCCCGTTCCGTCCCGGCCCCGCGTCACGCGCCCGCCGCCTCAGGCAGCGCCAGCCGAGAGCCGATGGCGTCCCTCCCCCGCCGCGGCCCGATCGCATCGGTCCTACCGCTCGCCCCCCCCCACCGCCCCCGCCTCCCCGCCCGGTGTCCCCGGGCCGCCCCCGCCGCAGCCCCGCGGCGCTGGGGGCTCCTCCCGGCACAGCGGGCGCGGGGGCACGGCCGGGGCCCGCGGCCCTCCCGCGGGAGGGACGCCTCAGCGGCACCAACACAGGCGGGAGAGGGGGGACACCGACACCGCAGCGACGGCCGCGGCCGCCCGAGAGGGGGAAGCGCCCGCGGCGCTGCCGGGGGTCGCCGGGGCTTACCTGGGGGCGGGCCTGCGGCGGCGGCAGGGCCGGGAGCGGAGGGCGGGGCGGAGGGCGGGGCGCGGCCCCGTGACCGGGGCCATGGCGGTACCGAGGCGGAAGCGGCGCCGCGGCCCTTTTTGCCCCGGTAGCGATGGCGGGGCGGGCGCGGCCGGCGCCGCCTCCCCGCCGGGGCGGTGCGGTGAGGGGCGGTGAGGGGCGGCGCGGTGAGGGCGGGAGGCGCCGCCGCGCTCGGGTGTCCCGGGGCCGGGCCGGGCGGGGCGGTGCCGGCGCTGGCGGTGCCCCGGCGCGGGGTGAGCATGGTGCCCTAGCGCTGGGGCTATGTCGGAGGCGGCCCGCAGCCTCCTGCAGCGCTGGGGCGCCAGCTTCAGGAAGGGCACCGACTTCGACTCCTGGGGGCAGCTGGTGGAGGCCATCGACGAGTACCAGATGTGAGTGCGGCCCCGGGGAGGGAGTGGCCCCGGGCGGGGCAGGGCAGGGCAGGGGGGCCCCGCCGAGCTCAGGCCGCGGCCGCGGCACCGCCGGGGCCCCCTGGCCCTGCCCCAGGGCGCGGGGCCGGGGGTCGGGGTGTCCCGCGGCCGGGGCGAGGCGGGAGCCGGCCCGTCCTGCCCCGTGTGAGGGCGGCGCGGGGCTTGGAGCGACCGGGTCTGGCGGGAGGTGCCCCTGCCCGTGGCACGGGGGTGGGACAGGGTGGTGTGCAGGGTCCCTTCCAGCCCCAGCGTGGGCCGCCGGAGTGGTTGGCTGGTGGAGCCCCCGAGGCAGCCTTGTACCGGGATGCTTCCATCCCATCGCCCGGTTTGCCCCCAGGCTGGTGGGAAAGGGAGGGGGGACCTGGCAAATGGGCCGTGGAAACGTTAGCCTTAACCGGAAAAAAAAAAAAAAAGAAAAAAAAAAAAAAGAAAAAAGCGTAAGAAACCCATCAGAGTGAGAAGGTGTTCGTCACATGCTTGCGTGTTTTGCTCCTGATGAAATCGAGGTGGTAGTGTGGGGAACCTGGCTCCCTAGTCAGATTTGGTGGCACTGGGTGGGACTGCACCATCCATGAATCTGGCACCAGAGGAGTATCAGCTATAGAGCATTGTTGGTATCCTTAGTAACACACCTGGTAGCTCAGAGGCTCTCCTCTACTACTCCATTCACCATGAAGGTGAAAGTTATTTCTTTGTAATCCGAGTATTTCACACTAAGTTTCTCTTGGTGAATTTTCTGGAAGTTGTCAAGAGGGTTTACACTTGTTTCCAAGTGAAAATCAGCTGAAGGGACGCTCTCTGAGGGATCCTGTATCACTGTTCAGGACTGTTCAAGTTACAGGATGAGCTGTAACCACACTGGCTACCAGTTCAGTTGCCATTCAGAGTAACTAAATTTCCTGGCCACAGACAGCATGGTCGTGAGGGGCTGTAATCTCATAATTTCATTCACTCACTGGGCAGGATGATGCAAGTTCAGTTATTTGTAGTTTGCTGATGGTCTTTTGAGCAGGGCAAGCTGTTACTGTACAAACTTTGGCACAGGGATGAAAAGAAATTCTCTTCCAGGTCTGTATCTCAACAGAAAAAAAAAAAAAAAGATTGAGAAGTAAAAGAAGATATTTTTACTAACTGCCCTTACGTGGACATCTACAAGGAGTCCAGTAGGATCCTAATGCTTTAAACTATCTTAGCAGTCTCAGCAGCCAGTTTCATATAATGATGTTTCTTCAGAATCAAAAGTCTTTGGGCTTTGCCTTCTGATCACACTTCATGGACAGGTGAGGTCACTAAATATTTGCAGACAGTTCAGTGTGAGAGCCGAAGTACAATTTCTGTTCCTTTCCGCCCTCCCTGGCTTGTGTTGGATGAGAACTGAGGTGATCTCCACACCCTGGCTCTGCTCTGACTTTGGAGCAGTGCGATATCTTTGTAAGAAAGCTCCTCTTGGGTAGTGGTGAGCTGCCCTTATCAGTGAGTTTCTACTGAATAGTCCTTAGTAGATGAACTCTGTGGTTCCAGGACTGAGAAGAAAGGAGAGAGAAGATCAAGGGATTACAGGGAGGTAGTTCCTAGGGAGGAGCAAAACCTTTTCTCTGTGTATATCTGCTGTTCGTAATTGCTGCAGGTAAATGAATAACAATTTCAAGCTGCAGAGTAGAAGTTGCAAACAAGCAGCACCAGACAAGATACCAACCTGTAGTTCTGGAGAGACATCACAGCGTGGGTTTTTGTTGTTGCCCTCTCCAGTGGCACCCTGAGATGGGATGAACAAATTTGGTGCTGCTGTTGTCCAGATGCTGTGAATGCTGGCACGTCTGTGCTGATCAACACCAGGAGCCTGGGGCGAAGCTGGTTACAGTGAGCTTGCTGATGCTGAGAAAGATTTTCCCAAATCTAAGCTAAGTCCTGATGGCTGCTCACGTAAAACAGTTATTTATCTCCTCAGGTCTTTGTTACTCCTGGAAGTGCAGGAGGCTTGGTGAAAAGATTGGCCTTCATTCATTCAGGTGCTTACTCACACAGGAGCCCTATGAGCTGTCAGCAGTGGCTTCCCTGTTGAATGTCCCCATCCGTGGAACTTGGCCTAATCCAAATTTGAATGAGCCTCAAGTGGGATGCCAGATGCATTTATTTGGATTAGGGTACTTTTTTTTTTTTTTTTTTTTGGTATTAGTGACCAAATGTAAAATGTAAATGTAAAGAGGGTTGTGTTATTGATGCTTGCAGAAATGTTAATGCTGTGATGCTGCCTGTTGTGGGTGGCATATTGCTGCTATGGTGATGTTTTCTCAAATCATTACTTTTTATGAGGGGGGACAACAGCACCGAGTTGTGCAGTTACTCGTCCTCTTTGGTTGTGTTTTCACTGGTTCCATTTAAAAGGTACAGCCACCTCAATCCTTATGGGGTTTTTAAAGAGAGTTTATTTTTACCAAAAGCAAAGAAATTGAGTTCTGGTTTTTGTTCCTGCTACAGGCTTTGACGATAATCTTTGCTGTACATCTTGGTGTATGTGTTTTAACCTTCCCCCAGAAACCAAGCCAATGCCCCCTGCAGTGGTGGAGAGAAGCAGAATCCCTTTAACAGTGCAAACTTGGATGGTGGAAGAGTATTTCCATGCCCTGGGTGCTGCTGGTGTCCCTGGGTTTTCCCTCAACCCCCGTCCTCTCTCCTGCTCTGCTTGTAAAAAAAATTATTTACAGGGAATGGCAACAATTGCCCAGAGGTTTTGCTTGTTTAACGTTCTCCTTCCTCCCCGGACGGAAACTGTAACTCTTCCCATAGCTTCCCTCCAGCTTCCTTTCGCTTTCTCGAGCTGTTTGCTTACTGTTACTTTCCAAACCCCTTGGTACTCCTGCCTCCGTGGTGACAAGGGGTGGGGTCTCTGCTCCGCCTGGGTTGCTGACAGGCACAAATGTGAACTGATCCACCCCGGCAGCCTGGGCCAAGCAGCCCTGTGCCTGCCTTCCAGCGTTGGGAGACCATGTGCCATCATCCAGGGTGCCCTCACCCTGGCAGTCCTTGCCTCCTGGCAATCTGACATGCCTCAGATTCTCCCTGTGAAATGCACGAGGGGTTGTACCACATTGGGTCTTCACAGAGGCTACAGTTTGTTAGGATAAAAGACAAGGATAGTGAGAGAAACAAGGTCAGTGCTTGTAAAAGGGGCCATTGGCTAGAAGAACCTTCTTACCTGTTCTCCCTTCATGATGCATTATATACGTAGTCTTTCCTGCCTGGTGTGGTTCCATACTTGGTCACTTTGTCCACCCTCTGGGTTTTTGTAAGTATGGACTACCATGGCTATAGAAAACTCTGTTTAAAAAAAAAACAAACCTGAAAGTATTTGGAGCAGCAGTCTATGAACCTTTTGTCTGACATGGTTTCTGGAGCCAGGGGGAGGGCGTGTGTTCATGTTGTGTCCCCACTCTACAGTTTTCTTTTCCCCCATCCAGATTAGCAAGGCACCTACAAAAAGAGGCGCAGTCTCAGCACAACAACTCGGAATTCACAGAAGATCAAAAGGTGAGCATTTGCTGTTTGCTCGGTCAAGGAGCTTGACTCAGAGATGTTGATGTGTGTTATGTTTTTTTATCTCCCAGGCCAGAGCCCTGTGAGACCTTTTTTACTCCCTCAATGTACGCAAACAGAAACAGAGCCCAGCACAGCTGAAGCAGTTGCTGTCATGAGATGTGACGGATGCTCTGCTGTGTAGCATTGAATGTCATGCATGCTGGCCAGAGTCCTTTGTAACCTGGGTGTTTCTTTTTTTGGGGGTGATGTTTGATAACTTGCTTATTCAGTGTTAGTACAATTTATATCGTGAGGTCTAAATACAAAATGTAGTGAACTGCAGACATGGAGGGTGTGTGAGGGGTTGCTGGCTTAACATGTAACACTGACAGGGAAGGGTCCTGGCAGAATACTCCCTAGTAGCCTCTAAGAACATGCTTTGTTTATAGTCTTTCAAAATATTGAAATTACTTTACTCCTCCCTCCCTCCCTCCCCTCAGTTGAAAAGGCTGTTTCTTGTCTCAGCACCATACTACTGCAGTTCTGTGGTGGGATTTAAGTGGACAGTGATAGCTGGGGTCTCATATGCTCAAGCATTTACTGCAAAGTAAAATCTTCTGAGATAGGAGACCCTCTTAAATTTTTTTGTCTTTTATACAGACATGCTTTTTTTAGGGATACCAAACTAGAGACTTGCATTTCCAGCTTTCCTGGTTATAAGATCACTTGTTTGAGCAATGCTGTTACCAGGAAATTGACATTTGCTAGCTCAGAGTCTCGCTTCTGGTAATAGAGTGCTAGAGTAATAGGGTCTGTGCTTGGAAATGTTAGTCCTGAAAACAGGTCCTGGCTACAGGAATTCGAGATGAACTTGACGTGTTTAAAGAAACTCATATGAAGAAATGCACCTTTATGTAGAATCTGACAGTTTGTAACAGTTTCCTTGATGTGTACCATTAAGAAAAGCAAAGAGCTGGTCTTCCATGTTCTGTTTACCTTCTGCAAAGAACGTAATGAAACTCATGGTTGCCTTAAACTGATTCTTAATCTTGGAGAAGGATTTGGTCCACTTTTCCTGAACTGTAAGCCTTGAGAGCCTTGTTAATGTTGGACAGCTGTTTACTCTTTGATTGCTTCTGCTCTCTATCCGTTGCTGGTAGCTTTCTCCATCATTCTCAGCTAGAGTTATCTCTGCAGCGTGTTTCCCCTCTGTGGAGACTTTTGAAAATGTAGTTACTTCATGAAGGCGAAGTTGTTAATCTCACTTCTGGAGACATCATCTCCTGTGAGTATGGGAACCAGAACCGCACAGGGCTTTGCTTCCAGATGTTCCCTGAGTCTTATGAAAAGGACCTTGGACCAGATTGTGGAAGTGAATGAGGTCAGCCATGAGGGAAGGCCTGGGGGGCTCAGGAAGTGGAGATAACTGACCTCAGATGTGAGATGCACAACTGCAATCATGTCTTAAGGCAACAGTAAGTAAGGAGTGGTGGTTTTAAATCCTTGCAGAGTGATACCTGTTTCTGAGGCTGATAAAATTTCGAAAGAGTTTTGTTTTTATATCACTTACTATTTTTTACAGATCGGAAAGTGGCTGATGCACCGAAACTTTGAGTCTGGTTATCAAATGGCAGTACCATGAGGAATAGTAGTCACAGCAAAACTAAGATTCTTCCTACTGCTTTGAAAGAAGCATTTAAAACTCTTTACAGCAAAATCTTTTAGTGTGAGGTAAAAAGGTCCTTGCTGTTCTGGTCTTCCCTATTTCTGCAGGAGCTCAGCCAGGATATCATTTAGTGATCACGACCAATTACTATCATCCCTAATATCATTCACTTGGCATGTAGGGGTGGAGTTTAGCAGACTGCTGGCTTTGCAAACAGTTTGGTTAAACAGAAGTGTATCTTCTTTCACACTGCCCTTTAAAAAATCAGCTACCAAAACAGCTACTTTTGCTCAAGTCTGCTCCTGCCAGTGCATCCACCAACATGATATTTCCTCGTGGTTCCAAAAAGCCTCTTCCCTATTATCTTGACTTTCTAAGGTTCTGCGTGTTGTGTAAGAGCCACCTCTTTCTTTTTTTTTTTCAAATGTAGAAGAGTGTGTAAACTTCAGAGTTTGCTTATCTGATGTCACTGGCCAAGGCTGCACACCGAATTTCATAGATTGAAAGGCCATGAAGCTCATTATGATTTCCAGTTGCTTGATCTACCCCCATTCCACTTTTTTATCGATTTCCAGTTATCTGTTTTCCAAAGGACCTTCCATACTGGTGAGAATTACTGTGAGGCTCTCGTTGTTTCTTACATGGTGTACTGTGTGGGGAAGGTAGATTTCAGCAGTGCACCAAGGGAAAGCTCTCACTTTACAACTACAGGGAAAGGGTAAGACAAGATTCAAATCCTCAGCCCTATCTGCCTGTATAAACTTTTACCACATTTAGGTTTATTTCATGTATCACAGGTCGTGTTTTACAGTGCAGGTATGGCCACACCATAATTGATGGTTACTTGCTAATGTAATCGTACAATCTGCCAATCTAAAAACACTTGACAGTTTCTTTCCCAGGCATACTGTGAGCCAGTTATGATTTATCTTGTAATAAATGTATTGTTTATGGTAAGAATTCACACTTCTAAGTAGTCATATCTTGCCTTTTTGCTTTTGATCTGAAGAGTCTGTTATGAAACACTGTATGCTACGTGCCTTGATAGAGCAGACTGCTCTCCAGATTTTGCTGTTCATTCCTGTATTTTCAGCTTCTGAGGGATTGTCAGCTTATAACTATTGCTGGACGTAATTCTGTAGTTTCAGTCCTTAGGGAAGGTTCTGTCTTGACTTGGATAATTGACAGTGCTGGAATGTTCGTTAGTGATTATGAATTTTATTGAAGAATTTCTCTGCAGATACTATAAGCAGAAAATTGTTGTGTTTAAATCTAGTCACTCTTCAACAGTTGAGAGGAGTCTGGGCAACAGTTTCATCACCTAAAAGCTGCACGTATGGAATATTAGCAGATACAGTTACTGGTGAATTTACCTCAGTCTTAACATTTTGCATCCTCCTGTTCATTATTTTACCTTCATTCTCTAAAAAATCCCGTTTTCATTCACGACCAGCCGCTGTGTTTTGCGATATGAATTGTTCCAGTTAGGTTTGGCCGTGGTTGTCAGCTTGCCTCCAGCTACAGTTACTCTCACCCAGTTCTCTGTGCAATAAATGTGACCTTTAAAGCCCTCTCCCAACCGCAGTTGTTGCTTCTCGTGTAACTGTTTTTGTGCTAGGCTGAGTTCTCTTCAGCATTAGAAAATCAGGCTTTTTGTGCAATGATAACTTGCTGAAATAAGAGCACTGTTGAACGGTCTTAGCGTGATTCATTAAACTACTGGTCTTCTAACAGCCTAAACTTCTCGTTAAAGCCAAACTCCACTCTGGCTCTGTATTTATGCAAACATCTTTGACTGCATTACAGTTAGCACAGTCATTACTCACACAACTCCACTGAAGAAACCTTGACTACAAGATCAACTGATTTTTTTTTCCCCCCCGTTCTAATTACGAGTTTACATAAAACTGAATCTTAACTATTTTAAACTAGCAAAGTTAATTATGGCTTCAGTCTTTCTAATAAGATGCAGAATGTTTTCCTCGCTGCAAAAAGCAGCCTTTGCATGGAATAGTTGCAGCTGAAAATGATAGCAGTGTTTAGCTGCATTTTTAACTTTTGGGTTGGGTGTGGTCCCTTAAAAAAATAGTTATGAATAATGCCTGCTGGGAGCTTGCCATATTTCAATAGATTCCATATAAAACCTATTCTTTACTATTTTAAGACTCCCAAACTCTCTTAAATTAATCTGTTTCTAGAGCCATTTATTGCCCTTCAGCCCCCAGGAGCCGGAGGACACACATTTTTGTGTTGCTCTTTGTTCTCTTAGGAGGTTCCTAGTTCAGGCAGTTTTCAGAACACACAGTTATGAATCTGCAGAATAGGGAATAGTGGTGTTGCTGAACTTACTGGTGAACTGACAATGGAGATAGGGCTTGATCAGTGTTTCTGAGATGTCCTTTATGGTATGGGCTTAATGCTCTGCATGAGGGACGGGGAGGAGGAGAGCCACATGAAAATCTGTTCTGGACGGGGCAAGGAGACTGTGTGCTGGCACCCTGCAAACTTGTAGCCCTCTTTCTGTTGCGTACTTGGAGGGGTTTTGATCTAACACTGAGTGGGCATGCTTTTTTTTTTTTGCTCAGCAGTCAACACCCAAACCATTGGAACAGCTGGGTTTTTGCAAATGTTAGAGCTGTAGTCAAACCTCAGAGATTCCCCTCCCTTCCCTAGGGAACCTCTGGATTCCTTTCCTTTACCCATTACTTCACACCTTCCTCTTTGAGAATCTACCTTTGCAAATGTATCTTTCCAGATGTTCTCAAATATGAAAAGGAATTCCTTTTGTTATAGTGCAGCTCATTAGGTGGATGTAGTGTTTTCTAATTATAGGGACTGAGAATCTCCTTCTGCAGTGCTACCTGGTGTCCTCCCATCCAGCCTGAAAGTACATGTAGATAAATCCACAACACCCATGTGTGCAGTGCGGGTCTGGAAGTCTCAACATGAATCCAGGACTGTATGTGTGCCTTTGTTTTTCAAAATATCTGTGTTTTACCAGCGGTGCTGGAGATCCAGTCACGGGTCTCTGTTATGTAGTAGCAGAATTTGTTTTGCGGGGGTGGGAATTTGTCGACTGAACTTAGTCTGCAAAACGGAATCTTCACAGAAATGGAGCTGTTGATACTTTTCTCTGTCATGTTGCATGCATGCATATGGTCATGTTGCTCCCTGCTGAAATTCCCAAACAGCACTGCTGCACATGCAGCATCCTCAGCAGAGGAGAAAACTGTGTGTCCTGTGTTAACACCCAGCACTCGCTGCTTTCCTGGAAGGTGCTCAGAAGAACTAAATTTTTTGGAAGACCTCCATACAACAGACAACAGTGAAAACTATGAGAAAGTAAAGTCTGGCCTGATGCCATGTTGTAACAGAATGTTTAAGGTGAGAGGAGATGCCATCTGGGGAGAAATGGCTTCAAAAGCTTTGATGAGCCTGTGGTGGCAGATGAAAATCAGGTGTCTGAGGCTTTTGCACACTCCAGCTGTTGGCTCTGCCCTGGAGGTGTTGGTGTCTGATCTGCTTATGATTCAGCTCCTGAACTCTTCCACCTTTCAGTGTGCCCTAAGATGAACTGAAACTGGAGTCCCTTAGCTTTTAGCCCAGCCTAATGAAACTAGGGGTGTCCCAGGAGCTGATTGAGGAGGAGTTGTGACATCTCAGGGCAGATGACAGAGGAAGGTACCTGTGAAATCATGCCTGGTTTTTATCTGCTGCTGTTACCAACCTCTTGGAGCCCTAAAAACATAACCCTCCATTTTGGCTTTTAACTGACACTGCATAACTTGCCAGGTGCCCACACTCTTGAAGTTCTTTGATGCTAGAGCTGCACTCTAGGAAATCTTTTCCTCCCCTTGCAACCAGCTTGTGGGGGAGCTGTTTTAATACTGCCTGATTTAAAAGGAAAGAATGAGTTGCAGGTGCATATTTCAACTTTAATCTTCCTTCTGGGGGGAAAACTTACTTTGAAAATAAACTGCTTTTATTTATAGCTTCATTCTTGATGGTTTTCTTGCCCTATAAGTGTTCCACAGAGCATTTTGAGTTTGTATCTTACCCTTATCTCTGCGGATAGTCTGAGTTTTAATTCACCAAAAGCTTGTAGTTAATGAACAAACTTGTGATGGCAAGTTAAGGTAAAATACATCAGGCAATTGTGTCCACTTCATAAGAGATATGGAAGTCTTAACTCCTCCTTTCAGCTGGTAGTGACAGAAACAAACATGACTGTTTTGTGAGACATGAAAACTCAACAATGGGCTATTTTGAAGCCCTTCTCTCTGTTCTGCATTTTTTAAATGAAATTGAGAAATTCACAGTTATACTCAGGCATATCTTAGATTGCTGACAAGTTTGAATCGAAGAATATATTCCATGATTCACTTGGAGTTTAAATCTCTTAAAATCACAAAAATAGAAAGTTAGAAAACTAATCCACCTTTATACTTCCACTGAAACTTGCAGATGTGGACTGTGTTTTTTCAGTGCTGCTGTAACATCTGAGGAGGGTGCACTTGGTTTGCTGAGGTTGTGAGCCTGATAGAGGAGCTGTAGGCATGGCTCCTAAAAAAGCAAATAAGAACAAGCCACTCAAGTTCTCAGAAGTTAATACACTGGTTGGTTTGGTTTTATTTTAGTTCAGTCCTCTATCACCTGAGTGCAGTTGAGTTTATAAACAGTTTATGATGTGAGAGGCATTATTACAGTTTCTGCTGAGTGAATGACCCCCATCTGTGTTGCTGGGCTGTGGGAGGGGAGTTAAGTGGCAGATGTCTGTTTCATCAGTTGTGCTTTCAGAAAATCTTGCTTGTGTATAAAAAAAGCTTTTGATGCTGAATGATCTGGTACTGAGTAATAGATCTGAAATCTTTGCAAGAAAAAGGAATTGTTTGTATTTCTATTCTTTAAAAATGTGAATCTGGAAGAATACCGTTTCAGTACTAAATTATATTTTTGTTCCCTTTCAGAAAACTATAGCTAAAATTGCAACATGCTTGGAACTGAGAAGCGCAGCTTTACAGGTATCACTCTTTTTCCTCTTTACTTCATCCTTTAGGTAACTGTAGAGCGTTTTAAAGCTCATTTAGTGTCTTCGGAAAGAGCTAAAACTTCTGAAAACAGGGTGAACAAACCCTTGAACACTTGGAATTTCCAGATTGTCAACATGATGCCTCAGGTGACTGCCTTAAAAAGGTCTTAAAATGTGTATATGAGCATCTGTGAGGGTTTTTACAGGAATTTAACTGCACATTTTGTGTCTTTTGTTCTCTGCCTCATTTTCCTCCTTCAGAACTGTTTAGTTTGTCTTCCTGACTCATGTGGAAGGGTGAAAAAATCTCAAGTGACCCTTGCACTAATTCAGCTGCTTCACAAGTCATAATAGACCATGAGGAGGAGTGTGTGTGTAGAATAAAAATTACTTTTTAGCAGTCATGAAAACTGGCAGTGCTGTAGAAAAATGTGGGAAAACAATGGTTTATAAACTACTCTTTGGGCTTTTTTTCTAGACTGAAAATAGATGTCATGGGAGTGAATATATTTTTCTCTCAGCTCAATCTTATCCCCAAAACGAAAGGCAAGTGAGAGGAGTTTCTGAAAGACTGTGGATGGGGAAGGGATGAATCAATGGAAATGAAGTTTGGGTTACTGGATTACCTCTTTACCAGCCAAGAGTGGTGATAGGCAAATTTTGCAGCAAGTTACTCACAGCAGCACTCCAGAGCACTTCGTGTGGCTGTACAGGGTGCAGCAGCTCCACTGGGCTGCCTTCAGTTGCCCGAGAGGCTGGGATACGGCTGCTGGAGCTGGGCTAACAGGGTGAGGCTGACCAGGCTCCAGGCCATGCAGTGTTTGAGGAATTCCTTGGTTAGCTCTACCTGTCGTTCTATTTCGGTCTAACCTGGGGTGTTTGAGGAGTGTTGCACTTGCTCTGGGTCACTGTGACTTTGATGAGGGCAGGCGTGTTCCATTGAGGGACATGTCTCAGGGCAACAGCAGAAGATGCACCCATGTCATAACCTGCCAAGCTGGGGAGATGATGTCTTGCAAAGCCAGCCTTCCTTGCTGTTGATCCCTCCACAGTAACTCAAAGATTTTCTCACCTCATATGAGGCTACTGGAACTCCTCATGCACTTCACTTTGAGGAGGGGTTTGTTGGTTATGGTTTCTTAGGAGAGGTTAAAGCAGATAGTGAGTGTGGTCATCTTTTCCCACTCCTAACAAGAAGGGTATAGTTGCTTTACAAAGCCTTGGAGAAGGTCCCTAATCACTCTTGGACCAAATCAAGAAAAATCCTCATTGGGCCTTAAATGTTGGAAACAGCGGGCAATCTGAAGAGATGCCAGGGGTCCAGTGACATAGTACATAAGACCTGATCCTTCACCTAAAAGAGGATGTCCAGTGTCAATCCTCTGATTTGCACCACTTGTTGTCTCAGATAAGCTAGTTCGGCTTACCAAGCTGCTGGTGAGCTATCTCAGAACAAAAAAATTAAGAATTTTTCTGTTGAGTTAGTAAGTCAAATAGGCTTACTGAGAACCAGACATGTATATGCTACAGACAGATGAGGAAACTGCATCATGGAGAAAGGCGAGGTGGTAATTCCTCTTCCATTTGCAGTGAGCTCTTAGCTGAATTTTGTCAAACTCATTCTGTATACTGTAATTTCTGCCCATGTTTCAGTGTTGAACTGTGAATGTTTCTGTGTGTAGTAAGTAAGAATTTGGAACTAATTGCTTTAAAAATATTTATCTTGCATTAGAGCTTGGAACATGAGTTAAGTTTGTTCTCAATAAATGAGAAGTAACATCCTTCCCGCCTAACCTGTGAAACCTACCCTTTGTTGGGGAAACTTTATTTGGGTTCTTTAGGATGTAGCTTTGAAGTAACCTGGTACACTTGAACAAAAGAAGTGCCCTGCTTGCTTATTCTAAGATCTGGTAGCTCTGTCTGAGAGGAGGGTGCATCCTAACATCTAACTCTTTCTTTGTAATGTCCTAGTCCACTCAATCACAGGATGAGTTTAAGCTTGAGGATCTCAAGAAGTTGGAACCAAGTAAGTAGTATCTTTGTATTTTAAGTGAGTGACATTTATCATGACAGTGGAAAACATGACAGCACCGCAAATGCTGACTGACCACAATGTGGTTTTAGGTGGTTCTTCCAAACGTCTGCTACCGTGTAGACAAAAACTGATGTGTATTAAGGAATGTAATGTGGGTAACTTCAAAGTATAGTAATCTGAATGTTTCAGATAATATATTCATCTTTATTTTCAAATAAGTAATTTGGGTGCTGCTAATTTTTGCACAAAATAACATTTTAAGGTGTCCAGTAGTATATTATATCATTTACCTGCACTTTTCTTGCTTGAACTGAATTTCAACACTTTGTGGTCTTTCTCCTTGCAGCATGAAATTTATTTTTTCTTCTGAAAATATTTAACTTGTGCTCATGGTAGCCAATCACCGGTCACTTCCCACCATAAGACTACAGGACTAATGAAGTTAAGAGTCAAAATGAGGATATGAGTCAGTCTTTGAAGGGTTTTGTGTGATGTTGTTTTTTCCCAACTGATCCTGGGTCAGGTCTTGATATGTCAATCCAGAAATAACTTTTTCACATAGGAAGTATCTATTTATCAGCTTCATTTTCCTTCCTGTAACACTGGCTGCTTTGTTCTCAAAGCATCCTTATGATTAGAGCTTCCACATCTAACCAATATTATCCTGAATGCCAACATTTCTGCAGTTCTTCGGGAACAGCAGACGTGGAAGAGCTTCTTTCATGCTGACAGAAGTTGGTTACATTTTGCTTATGACACAGTTGTATCATTAAGGGTGATCCTGGGGATAAATATGATGGGCAGGGAAGTTCTTCTCCTTCATGAATAGGCTGAGCTTCTCTGCACAGGATCCTGCAGGAAAGCTTGTCAAGAAGTGGGGCATTGAGCTGGGCTGCATGGAGTCCAAATGCTTTTAAACTGTTCCCTGCAAATGGTAAGTGAAGGTATGTTACAAAACCACCAGGTCTGTGAAGGTCATAACTCAGGAAAGGGTTTAACTGTGTGGTAGAATATTCGGTCTTTCTCGGAGTACATCTCGCATGTCTGGCCTCTGAATCCTCTGATATGGGCTTGTTTTGTATAGCTACTGCTGCTTTCTGTTTACAAAGTATTTAAAATGTTGTAATCATTTAATGACTGTGGGTTTTAGACTCCATTTTGCAAATGCCCTGTGAGTGACTGAATGATGGGAGAGGGAGGGGAATCCTGTCCAAAATTTCAATTACGGTGCAACAGTCCTGTTGATTATCTTGCCCTCCATCAGAAAAGGGATTTTTAGCTGTCAAAAAAACTGTTCAGCAGTGTGAAGTGCATTCAGCCCACACCTCATACAACAAGCAACTATATTAAAACTGAGGAAGAGTGTGTGGCCATCAGTTTTCAAATACACAGAGTTATTTTCCTTGGAGGAGAATGGGTGCCTCTACAACAACAATTGAACATTGATGTTCTTAATGCTGCTGTCTGACTTGGATCGCTCTGGCCTCTTTCTCTCTGAATTGTGCCTTTGTTTTCTGGTTTTTAAGTGTATCTTGAAGAGAGTAAATCTTAATCAGGCCAACACCAGCCATCTCATAAAATAGTGTTTTAATTTGCGTGTTGTCAATTTTATTTTGTGTTCCACCAGAAAAAGCTAAAAAAATCTGGTTGGCAATGCAAATAAGTGACTCCTTTGTTAAATCAAGCCATTCCATTAGGGTGGAACGAAAAACAGCTATTCACACAAAACAGCTATTCACACAATTTGGCTTGTTTTAATTACTTTTGTGCCCGAAGCTGTCAAAATGGCTGAGAAATTTGGTTTTGGTGTTGTTCAATTTGCTCTTTTTTTTTTTTTTCCCTAATCTTGTGTTGTTGAGTTCTAACTTTTCCTACTTGAGCTTGCATTTCATGAAGCTTAGAAAGTGAAGCAGTTGGCTACTTTTGTTTGTTTACAGGATTTGTCACTGAATCGTTTGTGCTACAATAATGCTACAGGAGGGTCCATACATACAAATAGTTCTTTTGAGACTGCGCTGTGTGAAGTCATTGTTAACACGCTGGATCTCACAAATCCTTTTCTTTGTGGGAGCTTATACCAGTGTTAGAATACACAGTACAAATGGATGGGCTGGGACATCCCTTGTGCCTGTGCTCCTGGGTGATAATTCTAGCCACTAAGCAACAAAGCACAAACTCAGTGTATGTGTATTATAAGACAAGTAGATACTGGGTTGTACTGGGGAGTCTGGTATCTGAATTATTTTATGTTGTCTATTAAAAAAAAATCACGGTCACAGTTAATGTGGCCTGGTCTCATGGCTCATGTTGACAATTTCTTTTGAAATCTTTCAAGAAAGTGCCAGCTGGTGATAAAATCAATGTGGTATTGTCCAACATCACAAAAGAAAAGACAGCTTCTACAGGAGAGCCTGCAGAACAGTATTTTTTAGACGATTTCTCTTGGAAAACAACATAGGTGGAGGCCATGATACTGGGATCTGCCCATTAGTCTGCCTCACACATGGAGAACTTTCTGTGAATCATGTTCCCAAGCAGCAGCCTTTACAAAGGGAAAGGGCTCTTTCTCCCAGGGGTGATTCATGTTTTTGAAAATGAAACAGAGACCAAAAAAAGCCCAAACCAGACTTTTAAAACTTTGATGTCTTACCTGGTATTACAAGGGAGATTCCTGTTTGTTGTAACCAAATTTTTTTTCCAGTGGTCTGGTTATTTTTATTTGAATCAACTGAAACTCACACTTGTGGTAGATGCAAAGAGGATTTTCCTTTTCCTCAAAGTTTTACTGTTTAGCTTCTATTTATTTTTTTTTTTAGTGACTGAATAAGTATTTCACCAGGCTGAGTGTGGTAGTTCCCCTGCTTGTCCTTGTGATGTTTAAACCAGCACTTCAGTAATTGCTGTGTTACAGCTTTGAAAAATTATTTGCTATTGGTGATGAAACAGAGTTGAAACCTTTTTAAAAGCTTGAGCCATATCTTTCTGCAGCAAAAGGCAAGAGAATCTGTTTCTGAGCTGAACGTTCAGCATCACCTTTGTTCCGAACTCCGCCAGCGTGTCTGAAGGCAGCTCCTGTGGGCAGGTCTGGTGCCCACCCAGTGCCCTGTGCGTGGCTGGGCCCTGTGGCAGGAGGGTGTGTGCTCAGTCTGGCCTCGGGCAGCATCAGGATTTTAGGCACTGTGAAAGTGTTTGCCTCTTGCCTGTGCTCGTGTCACTGGAGCATTTTGTGCCCTCTAGTGATGTCTGAAATGTACTACCAGGAGGGTTTTTTCAGGGGCTGTTCATTCACATAGTGAGAAGAGCTGGTTACTAGGAAGAGAGGAATCTAGTACTTGCCAACTGTTGGAAAGTGGGAGGAGAGCTACTGTGACTTCTGTCCTGCTGCGTAATGTCCCTATGATCTGTAAGAGGTCTCACTTTACTGGGATTTTTCTGCCTGGGACAGTTTCACTTTCCATCTCTGGTGTGATGTAGCTCTCCCAGAGCTGGGGAATTCTGAGAGTGATGAAAATCCCCTTCCTTTCCTGAACCTCATCTGCACTGGAAGGTGACTGTCTGCTATTGGTCAGCTTCTTTTCTCTTGGGAAGTGTCTGTGATTCTTAAGATTCATGTTGAGATCTGCATTACTGATCTTTTAGAGCAGAAGCCTTTGGAAAGAGAGACATAGCATCAGTTTTGTCTGTTAGCTCTGACTGAAGGCAGTTTAAACTTTCCTCTGTGTATTTATGTATTGTGTCTGGCTGGAATCAGGCAGTACGTAACCTCTCATACAGTGGTATAGAAATCAGGAAAAAAAAATCAGTGTGAGTAAAGACTGGAAAGACTTTTTAGGTTCTTTATAGTTTCCCTGAGGGATATACTTCATTCTTAGAGCATTCAGGTAGTGTCTGGTAAGGTAATGCTGGAGCCGCTGCTGGATGAAGACAGAGAAGGAGGCTCTCCTCCTCTAATCTGCGTTGTAGCACAGGCAGAGGGGCCTGGCAGTGGCTCCTTAAACATAACTGGTATTTAAGTACCTCTTGGTATTTGTGTAATCTTAATGTTGTTTGAGAAGAGTTTTGTTCTCATTCAGTAGTTCTGAGGGGAGTTTTCCTGTGCTCTGAGAGGGCTTATTGCAAAGTGAGGCTCTGTGAGAGGAATCACATTTTTTTTATCTCTCTCTCTACCCAGTCTGGGATATGCATTGTCTGGTAGGAGAATGCCTCTCCCAGCAGGTGTTCTCTTGTAAATTTTTAGGCCCTTGAGTCATCATGAAATCCTTATTTCATTCATGTGCTTTTGGAAGTTTTGTTTCTGCTGGTAAATGTGTCTGGAAATAATAGCTACAGTTGTGATTACTAAAACTTGAGTAAAGTTTCCAATAAAAATGGCAAAGCTGTTCTCCACAGAATGCTGCAGGTATAGTTGGTGTCTGTGGGGCTGGGTGCTCACTGTATCACTTCTGAATTTTGCCAACCTTCCCAGGCATCTGAGGGCAGATAAAAAGAAAAAACAAACAAAGCCATCACTAGCACCAAACAAAAACCCCAAAACAGGTGAAATGAAGCAGTAGGGAATCTCACCAAAGCTTTGTTTTATCAGCACACTTGGTCTCCCATGGTGTATCCGTGCTTAATTAGACACTGCTACTGTTGGTCTGTGTTTGGCCCAGCCACCTGTGAGAGTTTGTTCTTTTCCTACCAAATTATGGGAAACCAGGCACTGATAAATGAGAATTTCGTCCTTGAAGGCAGCACATTGCATAAACTAAAATTAATTGGTATCTCACTATTGGCTGATGGCCCTCCAAGGGCATTTGAAGGACAAAGTGAAGAGGAGGGTGATGAAGTAAATCCCCAGACCCAAACAGATAAGACCCCCTGAGTTAAACAGTGCATGCAGTAGGGGAATTCCAAAATACTCATGCATGCGCTGAATGGGTACCCCTTACATAACGAGGGGAAGGATGAAGGCCTCTGGCTGGGCAGTGCTGGCCACGCCGGCCCAGGTTAGATGTCACCAGCAAACTGGATAAAATGCAGGTGGCTTGTGCTCGGCTCGCTCAGCTTCACATGAAGGACAACGTTGCCTTTTGCGGGGACGCCCGCTATCTTGTGAGCCTGCCGACACTCCGAGGATGCAGCCTCTGCTGTGGGGAATTCTAGTCATTCTGGGGGTGGTAAGACAACCTCATAGAACACACCTGCATGAGTGGGGATTTTACTGAGGGCTTATTTTCCCTCCTCTCCTTTCCCGACTCTTGGGTTCTCGTTTTGTTGGCCATTTCTTTGTAATAAATATTGGGTTGTTTTGAGCTTTCAACAGTGTCTTAGTTTTCCATTTTGGCATCCTTTGAACTCACCCTGATACACGTGGTGGCTGCCTGAACGTGCAGCCTCCACCTGTGCTGAAGTGTGTCAGTTCTGGAGACTTCAGTCTGTTGGAGCTGATACCAGTAACATGGAGCTGTTTGGAGCGGATGCCAGGAATACCACGCCCTCCTTTCAGTGGCCACTAAAGACTGCTGCTGTCACCCCAGGGCCTGTAGCTTTTTCTCACAATGCTTTTGGTTATTGCCACATTTATCTTCCTTGTCTGTGTGAGTGTGGTGATTTCATGCTGGAATTGCAGCTCACCTGTCTGAATGTTAAAGTGATATATCTTGGATCACAGCTGTGCCGTGTTTAAAATATGAGAGAGCAGGGGTGCTTTTTGTATGATCTGATTATTTTTTAAATACTGTTACTGTTATTTGTGTGTGAAGATGCTGTTACAATGTAAATAGCTTTGCAAAGTAGTAGACTTAATGCTAATTTATGAGTATGGATTCTTATTTTTTCCCCTCCCTGCAGTCCTAAAGAATATCCTCACTTACAATAAGGAGTTCCCCTTTGATGTTCAGCCTGTCCCACTCAGGTAAGCGAGAACTGGTTCACTTCATCTACAGATACATATCCGAAAGGGAGCATAGCCTGGGGCCTGGCTAGAATTTCTAGAGCCACCTATTTGCTGTACTGCTTTGTATAAAGTGGGTAATAAAAGAACATTTGTATTCTCTTTGTCTAGGTACCACTAAAAATCAAGGCCATGCCTTTGGTAAAATCAGGACTTGGTGCATCCCTACATCTGAAATTGCCAGTATTGTGTCTTGTTTTTAGACTGTGCTTTCTATTAGTCTGAGCTCCTGCAGTCTCTGTCAGGTTCTATAGGTACAGGTAGAAGTTCAGAAGAAGTATTAAATGACATTAAAGCATGTTGTCCTTGCTCTGTACCCAGATGCTGGCTTGAGAGTTGAAAACCAATTGGTTTTGATTATTGGTCTCATTCTTCTTTCTTGTGTTTTACAGGAAGATTTTAGCACCTGGAGAAGAGGAACACTTGGAGTTTGAGGAGGATGACGAGGAAGGAGGAGCTGGAGCAGGGTCTCCAAATTCTTTTCCTGCTAGAGTTCCAGGTAAGGGCACTAGCTTTGCCATAGTAGCCTGTGTAGCATCTGTAAGTTCTGTCCCTGAGAAGCTCCTTTCTCCCCTGTGATGTGAAAAGCTTGGATGAGGAGCAACAGGCTAATGCAAACTCTGATGCTGTATTGGAGAACCACAAAGGTGGCCAGTGAATTTTTTTCTCAGCAAACAATGTCTTATTGTGAAACAGTTGTATGAACAACCTGTGAGGTTGGTACTATCTACGTCAAATAATTAGCTTTTTTTTCTTATTCAAACTCAGTATTTTCATCCCATTTCTTAACTGTACTGCGTGCAGTGTTTCAAATGCATTAAATGTAAATTGTGGCAGTGTTTCTCCTGCAATGAGCATCACATCCTGCTAGAGATGTGATAAGTTGTTGCTGGTTATTTTTGTGTTGCATTGCCTGGGGAGACAGTGGCTTAGAGTGAAGCCAGGCTCTGACAGGATAGAGGGGATGTTGGGTTTTATAGCTTAAGTCCTTGTCCACGTGAAAGCACTTGTAGAACTGGATATACCTGTAGCTTTAGGTTTTGACACTTTAGGTGTTCCAACAGAGGTTCTTCAGGTTCCTGGTGTAATTTCTTAGCAGAAGAAACAGAGCCGGTTGGCAAACTTTGTATTTCAGAAACAAGATAAAAAGTAAGGAAACTGGTACTGGAATTATGGTTGAAAGAGCTGGGGTGTTGCATTACTTGTGCCTGGAGAAAACACAGTCTGTGTCCTTAGATGTGAGCCAGGGCACAGCACTGAATGTGGTCCCTGCAGGCGGCACTGATGTAGATGTGCAGAGTCTACACCTGTTTGTGCCAAGCTCACAAATAGGCTGCAATGTGTTGTGATGTTTGGTTGCTGACACTTGCTAGCTCGATCCTTGTTATTCACCATGATAAATCCATTTATGGAGGTGCATTCTGTCTGTCCAAAGTTCAGCAGAGAGACCTGGAGTGGCTCTTGGTGGGGTGGTGAATCAGTGAGGTTGTGGTCATTGCCACAGTGCCGGTAGGTACCTCTGCAACCCATCAGAGCTGTAGGTATGTAGAGGACATAAAAGCTGTGTGTAGGCATAAGAAACAAAATAAGTTGATGATAAACAGATTGACTTTACAGTTAAATCATTTTCAAAGAAGGAGGGTAGCCAAGTCTGAAAGAAGAGATGTTTGGGGCATGTTCTTCTTTCTGAATTATTTCTCAGTAAGATCATGCTTTTAAGAGGTGGTGAGAGCAACTCATGAACTTACTGCGCTTTTACATTGTCATCTATTTAATAGACTGCATATCTGACTTTTCTGAATTGCTTTTTTGGATTAAGATAAACTTCCCCATAGCTACAATAATCTAAACCCCTGAGGTGGTTTTGCAGTACTTTAACACAGATTTTGTTCTCCCCACTGAACGCAAATTACTGTGGTATTTCTTACCTGGTTGTAGGGTTGGTCTGTTGCTCTTCCTCTGGATGATGAGGCTTAAACAAAAGCAGTTTGCAGCCTTCTGGGTTGAGCCTCATAAATGAAGTGAACTTTCCATATTGAATTGACAGAACTGTGTTGCACTCCTTGCTTCGTTATGCCTTTAATCCGTAGTGTGTGACTGTGTTGTCTAACTGATCGTGGTCTTGTCTTCTACATGCATGGCTTCATCGTTATCACATTGCCCCATCCATCTAACCCAGGAACCAATGAAGGTATGAGAACCTTTTAGTATGTGCAGTTATTTCTTTGGTCGTGTTCACGTAGCTGTGATGTTCTTCATTCAGCTCTCAGTTCCAATCCGCAAAATACAGTGGTTGGTTACAATTGCAGTGCTGGGCACCTCTGCACCGATCTTGGTTTGCCTTCAGTAGCAGAAAAAGTTGACATACCTTACATAGCTCTCTAGAAGTCCTACTGTGCTAATGAAGGCATTCTGAGTTGTGTAGCCGGGGGTAGGTGTAGCTGGATTTTATTTACTGGAATACACATTTTTGGGAAATCTTACAGAATACTTAGACTTCTGTGCTGTAGGGAGCTGAACTGACCACTGGCTTGCTGCCTCCAACAGCAAAGGTTTCCTGCCTTTCTCCTGGTTATATATGACTTTATTCCAGTGCTGTGCTTGCAGTGGGTTCTTCTGTGAACCATTTTCCTTTGTGAACCTAGCAGACTTGTCAGTTTTTCCTCCACCTCTGAACTGGGGTTTGGGAAGGGAGAGACTGAGCACCTGTATCTCGGTGGCAGAGAGCTGTCAGGCTGGATCAGTGTCATGACTCTGAAACACACTTTGTACGAGGACACTTATATCATTTATAGATGCTCTTTCCCACTCTGGCAAAGATGTCCTGTGGTTGTGCCTGGAATGGCTGGCAGTCTTCTCCTGGAAGGCCGCAGTGTGATCCTGCAGGCCCACAGGCCCGAGCCACGGGGGCAGAGAGCATTGTGATGGTGCCCAGCCCCAGTGGAGTTGTACCATGGAGCTGTCAGCTGATGGCTCCTGTGTGAGGTGGCTACAGAGGCTTCAGCACCAGGCCTGACTGGGGGGCTGTGACTCACATGGGACTGGTTACGGCAGCTGCTCTAGTCCACTGTTCCTCCTGCTGAGGCGGAAAGGAAACTGTTCCTTGGAGACTGTCTGTCCTACCGCTCCCTTACCTCCTGGAAGTGGCCTTGACTGTTCTGTTCATTGCAACTCCGCAATTTCACATATTCTGGAAAGCATTTTTCAAGAACAGAATAATTTTTCTTAAGCCACTATTTTTACAATAAATGCCAGTCTGATGCATCTTTCTGGTGACTTTTCCATCAAGTATCAAAAGTGATGGACAGGAAAAACTGAAGGCTGAAGTTGTTCTTGGCTCTTGGGGGACATGCTGCTTTTAGGAGACAACTTAAAAATGGCAAAGTTTTGTGCCAAAGAGAAGTAGGGCTTGCTTCTACCTTCATTTAGATTGAAATAACAACTCTGAACATCTGTTGAAGAGAGACAGCAAGATTACCTAGAGCATATGCTGCTTTGCAGAAATGAGGGCTCTGTTCTACGTTTACTTTTAACATTTCTCACACAACATCAGAATTCTTTGCTTCAGAACAGTGGGTTGAGTTCTGCCGTAGTATGTTGTGAAGTGGCTGCAGACGTGGTACTTTGGAGGCCATGAGCCTGCCAGCCACCAGGACAGGGAATACAGAAACACACAGCATCGTGGATGTGAATTCAGGTCTTGCTAATGATCCTGAGAAGGAGACTGGGTGCAGGAACGCTCATGAAATCTTGCTGAAGCTGTGGCTCTAGGTCTGAGAGCAGAATACATGGTCCCCTCTTGCAAAGTCAGTCTCTCTCATAGGGCAAAAAGTCCTTGGTTCTCCAGCTCCTCAAGAGGAAAAAAAAGTAGCAAGGAAAGACCCGTATTGGACGTGTCAAAGGAAATTATTACTTTTTTTTAGATCTTAAGGCTGGGGATAACTTTTTTTTTCACTAGAAAACCAAAACTTTAAATCAAACTTTTCTTGAATTTGAGCATTTTCTGTTCTGGTGCTGATTCATCTAATACTGGAAAGAGGCTTGAAGTGTGTCAGTTTTTGCTAAATTCAGCATGAAATAAGCTACTCCACTGTTGATGTCAGAATATTGTAGCTCTTAGTGAGTTTGAACAGTTTGGATTTCTTGCCAGCTGCGCTGTCTTCGTTAGCACTGTGAGGATTCATTTATGCTGACCACCAAGTTTTGATACAAACTGTTCTTCATGCAGAGCTGGGAACTCCTTCCTTAAGGCAGAAGCCAACTTGGGGGATGCAAATACTATTTTTTCTCTCTTTAAGTAGAGGCCAGTAGAACTGAGATAATTGAGAATCAATCCTCTAATTCCCTTATGTGCTGTGGGATTTGCACCAATGCCATTTTCCTCCTTAATCTCCCAGTCTAAATGTTCAACATGAAGCCAAGTCATGTTCAATGGGGTGGGACTCCTGATTAAGTGTCTGATGCTCCTGCAACTGCAGATTGAATCCAGACTCCCAAATTTAATCCTCCAAAATGATATAAAGCGAGTTCCATGAATGAGTTGTTCTGCACGACAGCAAGAAATAACACTTTGAACAAAGCTCCTCTCTGTTGTTATGGCATTAGTTTTTCATGAATTGACTTGACTCGAGACAGTCCTCATTTTTTCGTGTGGGCTTTGAAATCTGTCAAATGATGTTGTGTGTCTCTGCACACAGACATTCCCACAGTGCTGTGTACTACTGGGATATGAATCCTGGGGCTTTGAACCCCTTAAGGAGAACATCATCTTCCACGGGAGAAGATGGGACAAGCAAGGCCTCTGCTGTAAGATGGCACAAAGGGTTAATAACGTGCTTTGCTCTTTCCAGGTACTTTGTTACCCAGATTGCCATCTGAACCCGGGATGACGTTACTCACCATCAACATAGAGAAAATTGGTCTGAAAGATGCTGGGCAGTGCATTGATCCTTACATCACTGTCAGTGTAAAGGGTAATGATTTCTGTTCCTGGCTCCTCACTGCTAGTTTGGACAGAGTGGATTTTCTGAAAGCTGCATTGATTTTTTTTCAGCCCGCTGGGAAAAATGTTTGTTGTTACTTGCATTTTATATTGTGGACTTAAGGTTTCTGCTTTAATCAGGGGTGGAAAAATTCTGTATTTGAGAGATACTGGGGGGTGAATCTGTGCAGGATACGCACTTCTCTGAGCGCTCCAGGGTGCCTTCCCCATGCTGGGAGCTGAGTGAGTGTCAGTGACTTGGCAGGCAGTGCTTCTCCATTCCAGCTTGTTCAGCTGGCTCTAAGTACAGATCTGTTTGGACTGCTTGTCCTCCCCAACACATATTGGGCTCTGGGCTTTCTGGAGATGGTGAACCACAGCCTGCTGACTCCATTCTTGCCCTCTTAATAAACTAATTTTGTAATAAAGCAAATATAATCTTGCCAAGCCCTAATGTTTAGAGGAATGGGTATAAAGCTGGGAAGCAAAGCTTGCAAGTGAAATAAAATATAAAATATATGTTAGCCTCAGGCGTGAAATGTTTTGGCCAAGGCGTGGTAGGCAAACTGCCTCCCCCTCTGAGAGCTTCCATGGATCTGAAAGAACCTCTTTCTCTGTCATTCCAGGATAGGTAATATTAGGATTTCTTTCTGTTTCAAATGGCAGCATGGTTGATGTCTTCTGCTTGACACTGAGATTTTTGGTATTCACACTCCTTCTAGTGGGAGTGTCTGTTCCCCATTTTGCATTTCTTAGCAGGAGGCCCCCGTAGTCAAAGTTGTTTACCCTTAGCCTGCCCTGCTTGACTTCTGCTTCTCTTTACAATCTTTGGACGTATTTTTTTGTTTTGTTTATTGTATAAAAACTTGTAGCTGAGCCAGCAACCTCTGGTTATCAGTTGTGATAACAACCTTGTATGCATCCTCTTTAGATGTGCCGTTGGATACCAAAAATGTAGGAATTCAATCCTTGTTAAACGTGTGATCAGTGCTTCCCCCACCACACATGTTCTCTGGCAGAAGGAAGGGTCACAGTATCAAGTGTCACTTGAGTCCATATCTGAACTTGTAAAGCAAACATTCCTTGTTCCTTGCCACCAAAGTGTTTGTTTTATTACACAGTGGTAAAACTGCTGCTTGCCTTCAGAGCTAGCTCTCATTTCCTTTCTGGAACTAAGGGAGACTGTGTATTGCTATGCTTGCTTTCCCAACAAGTCTTCCTGTTAACATGTGGCTCTCTATTTCCAAACTCATTTACCTGCAAATGCTGTCTGCCAAGGAATGATGTAGAAAATAGGATCAAAAGGGGGGGGAGGGGGCAGGCTATGACCTAGTCTACTCATGGTGCCTTTTGATACTTTATTTGTCAAGATTTTTGGTCACAAAAAGTGACTCTGAAAAGTCTTTTTCTCACTATCAGGAGTCTGAAGACACTGAGCAGGTGTTTTCCTTGGTTCTATACCAAGCTGCTCTCCTGCAGGTTTGGAAAGAGGCTTATTCCTGCTGTGACCGCGCCCTGGATGAAGGGCATCATTGGTGTTCCAGGGTCCCAGCCTCAGCCTGTGTCCCAAGCACAACGTGTGCACTCCACACTTGTAATCTTGGCCATGTCTTAGCAGCTTCCTCTGCCAGAGGGAAAGGGATCAGTGATGAGAGGGGAGAAAGTAAGAGGACACATGTACTCCTGAAAACAGCAGAGGCTTAGTGAGAATCTGTGGTGGCTGTGCCTGAGCAGCACAACCAGTGGCCGGTGCTGGGAGCTGGAGTCCAGCCTGTGGTCCCACAATGCCTCTGTCCTTGGAAAAACCAAGAGAAGTAATGGACACTGGGTCTAGGCACAAGGCAGGGCATATCCAGGTTGTGTGAGCTGTGCCAGCTGTGCCCTGCAGACCCTGTGTGGAGGGCAGCCTCTGGTGCATATCCCACTCGGGCTAAAGCCCTGCTGCAGTCCTGTGTGCAGAGGGGATGCAATCTTTCGCTGAGAGCAGAAAGAAATGCACTCTTAAAAATAAAAAGAGGGAGAATTCCAACTTTTCATCTGAAATATTGTCAGAACTTTAGCTGCTTTCATGTTGCAATCAAAAGGAAAATGCACTGAGTGTGAAGAGCCATGATTGCCCCTTTTTTAAGTTTGGGGGAAAATCCAGGTGTGCATTAACTTTTTGTGACAGGAGTAGAAGTGACTCATGAATCTTTCATAGCAGGACCTTAAGTCTGAGAAGCTTCTGCCGTTCTCATGCTGCTCTTTCCTGCAGATTTAAATGGGATAGATCTGACTCCTGTGCAAGATACTCCTGTGGCTTTGAGAAAGGAGGACACATATGTCCATTTTAATGTGGACATCGAGATTCAGAAACACATTGAAAGACTAACAAAAGGTATGTGGTACCAGGGACCCAAAACAGGGCCCAGGAGCTTTGGAAGCACAGGCACTGGGCTGCTCCTGATCTAATAAACAGGCTGTGCCTGAGCTGGTGCTGCAGGGCTCGAGATCCAGACAAGGATAAAAATAGACCTTTGCATCCTGTCGTTTTCAAATTGGTCCTTGCAATGACTCGCAGACAAGGGAGAAATGAAAAGAGATAAAAATGCAGCAGTCTGCTCTACTACACGGGTATTGAGCTGCTTTATCACCTGCTCAGTCATTGTTACCTGGTATGAGCAATTGAGTGAAGAGGACAAGCTGTTGTGAGAGCGATGAGCATTGTAAGAACACAGTGTAGCTTTTGAGTAAGTAACAGAAGCATCAGAGATAATTCCCTCCAATGTACGGGCAGCAATAAGCTTTCTTGGCAGATGACTATTAGCCATAATTGCTAACTTCTCTATTAAACCATTTTTCACTCTAGGTGCAGCTATTTTCTTTGAATTCAAACACTACAAGCCTAAGAAAAGGTTTACTAGCACCAAGTGCTTTGCTTTCATGGAGATGGATGAAATTAAACCTGGGGCAATTGTTATAGAACTGTAAGTGACTCACCATTATGGATGACAATGAGTGAAGAAATGAACTAGACTTCAGTTACAATGTGTGACTTGTTGCATCAAGGAAAGTTTCTTGGACTCATTAGATTGACTTCCATAAAGAATATTCTATTTTTAATAAAGAAGGGAAAATAAAATGTTTTTAGGCAAGTAAGATGGCTAGAGACCCTTCTCAGAAACTAGATCATTTCCAAATAAAATGCTGGTGTTTGTAACCTAATTTTGTATGAAGATAACAAAGTTTGTATAGGAGATTTTAATTTGGAGTTTGGCTTGACTTTCAGATCAGCTATATTTAAAAAAAAAAATCAACTCACAATCTTTTGGTACAGAACTTCTGTAAAGGAAAGCTGATTTGAGGCATGAGGTACCAATTTGCAAATTTTATGAACGTTTCAAAGCATTATTGGGTGGTTCTTTTCTTCCCCCCTTTGCCCTAATCAAGTGAACAAATAGATCAGCCAGTTATGCTGCGGTGGCTGTGGTCTGCATCCTACCCTACCCTTGCTGTGTGGCTGAAGGTTTGAGTGAGGGTTTTGAAAATCGTTTTTTTTGAAGAAGAAGGTGAACCTTGCAATTCTGGGCACCTCTAGGAAAAGTGCTTAGTCTGTGATAGCTGGAGTATTTCTGAAGTACTGAGTAACTGATACTGGGTCTCCTACAGTCCCAGAGTATTGCATTGGGAATCACCTTACAAAAATATTACGCTCATTTCCATACTGAAATCTTTGTTCTGTTAAAAAAATAATCCAGAGAAAATACTGGTTTGAGTTTCTTCCTGTAAATCTACTCATTACTGTTGCTTCCAATAAGCCTTGTCAGATGTATTTAAAAGATTAGGGTAATAAGATCTGTACAGGACGAGCTTTCTAGTTTGTCTTCATGTTCCTGCGCAGCCCTTGGCACTTGGATTAACTCGCTTTCTTGTGGTTACAGGTACAAAAAACCCACTGACTTTAAAAGGAAGAAATTGCAACTGTTGACCAAGAAACCACTTTACCTTCACCTCCATCAAACACTGCACAAGGAATGACCCTAGTTGTGAGACTTCCGTGAACTGAACCACACGTCCTGGTAGCTGTGTGTAGTAGCCTTAGCCTCCGAGGGGCGGGAAGATCCGACTGTATTCATGCCAGTAGGTCAGACGGGACCATCACACACTGCACAGCACTACTTCAGGGTCAGGGGCAAGCCCACCATGCAAGTGCAAGATTTTTTCAGTAATTTCCAGATACAGGTTTTTTTGAGAGCCCTGAAATACATTGACTGCTTTTCCTAAGTTTGCTGTTCATCACTTTTTATCTTAACTGTTACTATCCTTTTGCCTCAACTTCCACCCAGGGATGGAGACTGCCCCTCTGCCAAACCTGCAGCAATAAAGACGTGGCAGGCCTACTAACTGTTTACACTTGCTGTGGTATTGTAGTTCCTCTCATCTGCATTTCAGAGTCCTCTGTAGTGGGCAGGGTGGCAGAAGACTGGGAGAGAAGGACGAGGTGGGGTGGGAAGGAGCTTGAGGTACTGCAGGTGCTTTGAAGTGAGAGAGAAGGTGGGCAGATCAGGTGGGCGGCCACAGCACAGCTCCTCCAACAGCTGCTTGGCCGCGGTCAGGTCAGGTCAGAAGCAGGACAACTGCAGATGAGAACACTGAACTATGATTTTAACAGCCTTGCCTGATCCACTTGTACTGATTTTTGGATACATGTTACAATCCTTTAAATCACTGTTACTCCCTAATAGTTTTTTTCCCCTAATAATTCTTTTTTCTGTATCTTGTCAGAGAGTGGTTTGCAGAGGTGGGTGGGGATAGAGAGGCTGCTCCAGGGCTTAGTCCTGGTGGCAAGTGGGTGTTTGGCCATTGCAGTGATAGCAGGACAGGCCCTTCAGTGTTGAAATGTTGATTTTCCAGAGCTTTGTATAAAGCAGATCTGGCTAGCAGGCTGACCCACCTTTTACATGAAACTGCTGTTCTTATGGAAACTGATTGTATGCAGTTTTCTGCATATTTTGTGCAAGTCTGGAAACTTACTCTAAAAATTACCTTTTTATGTAAGTAGATAGGATTATCATTTATTTTCTATATTTTTGATTTGGTGTGTAATAAGCTGCAGGACATTGGCTTATTATGACACACTTGCATTCATCTTTTGACCTAATAAAGGGACAGAAGTAGAACCCAGTCAAATTTTTCATATATTTGCGTGGATATTTAATACGATACTTTAAGGTTTGATAAACTTCTTGCGTATCTAACTAGTGCCTGAATACTCTGCTATGCTAACTAAGGACCCAGCTCCCACAATAGGGTCAATTATTTTAAACAGCCTGGATGCAGGTGTATCATCCATTCCTCTTCTCTGTCATATAACCTCAAGATGTTACATCATGAGATGTTACTTTTCCTCATGCTACTTGTCTGTCTCCAGGCAGGTGTTCAGCATTTTTGGCTTTACCTTATTGATTAGGATAAAAAGCTGGTTTTGAATGTCCTAATCTTCTTGCCTTTCTTCTTTTCTGGTATATGTAGAGAGGACATTATTTAGGTGTTATGACAAAAATCAGCAACACTTTCTCAAATTCCACTGCTGGTTGGAGGGGGAAAAAAAAGGCCAATTGAATTGTCCTGTTTATGGTTCTTTACAATACCCCAATGGTATTCCAGGTGATAGGGTAACTATCAAGCCCTGAAAAGATATCCCTACAAGTCATGGAAATACCTCTGAATGCAGCATTCCGGATACCGGACAAAATGAGGAGACACACATTCCTGAAAACCAAACAAACATCATCCTTTGAACTCTGCAAAAGGACGGAGCAAAGTGTTAGTCTGTGGCTGCAAATAACTGAGCCTGGGCTGTAGGTGTGTTATGTCAGTGGTCCCTGGCTGGCTCAGGACTTGCTCTGACTGAAGGATCTGTGGCACTGGGTGTCCCTGGAAGGTCTCTCTCACTCAGCGAGGGAGGGTTCTGGGGCTCTGTCCGGCTCTGCTCCTGTTCCTCATGGCCCGGTGTAAGCGCTGCCCTCACTCCTGTGTGTCCAAGGTGCCTCCTCCTGGGGCACCCAGGGGGCCATTCCATTCAACTTTTAAGTTCTTCACGCTAGCTGGGATGGGCAAGGGAGGAGACACTAAACATCACAAAGCCTTGTATGAAGAAGGAAAGAGCCTGAACTTGGACAACCTGACTTTCAAACATGTATGTTCATCAATGTGTGTGTCGATGGCCACTGTGCCAATTGAAATACTTTCCCCTGAACCACAAACCCATCGTTTCTGCTGCTTACCTTGACCCTTCCCCAGCTTGTAGCTGTCTGTATTAACGCCAGTTATATGAAATGTCAACTTTGAAATATTTTTGTTAAATACACAAGTAGAGCTTTGTATTTAACGAATTGTGAATTAATGTCTGTTGAGTGTGAAATACCATTTTACAGTTGCTTCTCTCCCCTGCATTTTTTCTGTGAACTGTCTCTCACTGAAAGGACTGCTGCTGCCCACACCACAAGCTTTGGTATTGTTTTATGCTTCAGTGATGTTCTAGCTTGTCTTTCATCTTGAATCTAAAGCTTTACACTTGTACTGTTAAGAATGTAACACCTAGATGGCAAGTTTAATGGCTGCTTGTACTCTGGCAGTAAAGCTGTAATGGCCTCCCCAGTAGGGTTTTTTATTATTCCTAGAGTTGTCTTCCTTTTTTCCTCCCTAAGGATGACTTTTGTGCAGTGCACTTTTGAGAAGCCAGTAAGGAGCCAGGTATTCCAAATACCTGCACTAATCCTCCAACAGCTACAAGTGTAGGGCATGTTTTTAAAGTTGTTCAGTGTTGTGTGTCTGCAACACAGGTTAACATGGTTTACATACACCCACCCTGCTTTACAGAAAGCTATTCTCTTTTCTTAACCTAAGTAGGTAAAAGAGGCTTTCAAAATGCAGACTTACTGTTAAGGAAGCTGAATTGGGTTAGGGTCTTAAACACTGAGTAACTGGTCTTAAACTGGCCTTAAACATTGAGTAAGATGAAAACTCGGCTCACGCCTTGCTTAATACTGCGAGCTGGTCTTGAAAGCAGAAAGCAATTAGGAAATTTCTAAGTCCATCTGGTGGAGAGTTCACCTGTGTTTTTCCCCAGTAACTACACAACTCCATAAAGGCTTCCAGCTCTGGAAGGTGTATCCTCCATGGTCCTTGTTACATGAAGCAAGTCCATAAGGTGCCAGACTAATTCAGCATAAGGGTAACAGGGTCATTAACCCTGCAGCAGCAGCAGCATTTTGGCCTTGATTCAATTCTTGAACTCAGAAGTGTAGCATTTTCTGATCACGTTACTGAACCAGTGTCCTTTCTGAACAAAAAGCGGCACTGAAACAAAGCCTTTGGGGTTCAGCAAAAGGAATTTTGCTTTTTATTATAACTTTCCTTTGAATACAGTGGCATTTGTGCTTCTGATCTCCGACCAGACATCTTTTTTAAAAAACCCCAGACCTTCAGCGTCCTCATGTAAACCCCCGGCCTACAGTAACTGCAGCTCAATGATGAGATGGAGAAGGCAGGTTGGATAGCATTTTACTTAAAAAATTATTTCCACAGGAAATGATTTGATTTACATTTTTAACGAAATTAGTTCATTCGCCAACTGGTTACAAAGGCTACATAGAATTAAAACTATCCACACAGGTATTTCCTTCTATTGCACTTTTAGAGTAGGTTCAAGTCCATCACAAAAAGGTTCTTGCAGCCCAAGTGGATGGATGAGTTTGTGATCATAAATGCACATAAGATGTCTGTAGCAACTGGATAAAAATTAATCCTGCAAAAGCTGAGATATACTGAAATGAGACCAATGTCTTCAAACCAAGAGCCGTTTCCTGTGATCCCGAGGGCGGGCCGTGCGCCGGAGCCCGCTGTGTGGAGCTGCTGTCCCAGCAGGGCCCAGCGCCGGGGCTGTGCGTAGTCCTTGGAGCCCGGCAGCCACGTTAGTCTCTGGGTGCCGACGGAGGCAAGTCTCTGTTGGGAGAAGGCGTATAGTCTCTGGAAGCTTGCGGGGGTAGCCGTGGGCCTGGAGGATAATCCCTGGGGCCAGGAGGGCCTAGGGGTCGGAAAGGAGGGTGCCCACGTGCATAGCCTCTGGGATCTGGGGGAGGCGGGAGTGGGCCAGGAGGCAAATCTCTTATTCCTAAACGTGGACCAGGTAAGAAATCTCTTGCAGCCGGAGGTGGTAAGGGAGCACCACAAACTGGAAGGAAAAGAAATCATGGAGATAAATGAAATCTTGCTTTAACCTAGGCAGTGACTTGTACCTCACTTCATTTTCCAGAGCAGCGCTGGTGCTGGTCTCCATCACATGCAGACTTCACAGCCCATGAATTATCTTTTAGGGACTTTTGGCTGCTGGTTGCATTTCAGACTAAACAAGGAAATATGCCTCCTTAATACCATGGCATTAAGAAAGCTTGAACAAATCCACCCAGCCCAAGTTTATTGAGCAAGACAGCTAAAGCCCATGGAGCACTGGGAAGCTGCGCATTAAGGAAAAGCACATGTGGGTTCCGCAGTCAGATTCCCAGAAGGGACGCTCCAGTGCAGGGCAGGGCAGCCGTACCTGGGGGCGCAGGGTGAGGTCGAGGCCCGAAGTGCCCACGGAGAGGAGGTGGCGGTGGTCCGTAGCGAACAGGCGGTGGAGGAGGAGGAGGTCCCATCACTGGGGAGGGCATGATGGGTGTCCCAGGGAAAGGAGACGGGCCTTTGGCACTGGCATTACCCTGTGCGAGATGAGGTCATACTTCAGTGCTTTACTGCATCGGAGAAGCAATGACACTGCTCAACACCACAGCCACTCACCCAGAGGCAAAGAGGTGCAAAACCAACACACCCCAAAACATTAACCTGGTTAATGTTTAAAGAAAAAAGGAAGTTACTGCACCATCATCTTCCCTTTACCCAGAACACTGCTGGCACTACCCAGGAGTGAGTGGTTAGTGTAACTCTGACAAGATGAGGTTTTTTTAGCTGAAGTTCAATCCCTTTTGAAGTGTCCTCAGTGGACACCCCTTTGGCAAGGGCCTAGAACTTGGAACTCCATATGGAATTGTGCTTAAACACCACAGGTAAGTCAGCTGCTTAGGATTATTGCTGTAGTCACTCCAGAGTGTTTGCCCACAGTCCTTGACAAGAAACATCTCATTTCCTCAATTCCACAAAAACCAGACAGCAACTGTTCATCGTGAGAGAAGCCCCTTGAGGCAGAGGGAGGAGCCCCTGGTTAGTTCTGCAGAGCGTTTGTTACTTAGCAGGTCAGAGCACCAAGCCTGTTACTCCTCTCCATCACAGCAGCGTAACACCATGTTCAGCCTCTGGGTACTCACTGCAGCTGGTTCACTGGATGAAGGTGAATCGGTAGCTACACTGGGGGCTTCAGACTCTTTGGGAGAGGGTTGCTTTGGGGGGTTTTTTGGAGAGCAAATAAGGATAGTGACGGGATATAGACAAGACAGAACATGATACAGTTAAAGAAGTAGCAGAAGTACAGTGCATCGTGTACTAGAAACACTTGCTGAGGGTTGGGGTTTCTCAGCTTACCACTCCATCCATTGCTGTGGAAGGGGAGGAGGTTCTCGGCTCACTGCTGATCAGGGATGCTACAGCAGGCCCAATATCTGTAAAGGGAGCCACAAATGCCTGTCTCACTGTGCACAGGGTAAGGAAGGTGGGTTTAAAATTGCCTTTTTGAAGAGAAAGGGTAACTGAATAAGACGTAGTTGTTTGCAGACCATACTACTTACCAGGAACAGACATCCTTCCAGGTAACTCTGGTGGCCTGCGTGGAGCAGGAGGGCCATCCACCACTGTACATTAAGGGAAACAAGAACCCCAGAGATTCTGATCAACACGGCCTTGAGCTATTTCTATTAACACCTCCCCCCAACCACCACTCATTTGTGTATTAATAAAGTAGGTATCAATACTTAACACTACCCCTAGAACCAAGATCTGACCTTACTGTTCCTGTGTCTGCAGCATAAGAGCTGTCACACGAGGGAAGCTTCAGTGCTTACCAAATTCACCCCTTGCGCCTTCCCTTCGAGGAGCAGAAAGGGGCCGAGCAGGAACTTCTATCATCTGTGTGGGGGATGGATTTCCTCCACTCACAGGAGATGGGCCAGAAGAGCCATCTCTGCTTAAGGGACCTATGCCAAAGAATGAAAGCCACGTGGTTTACTTTTCTGTAATTTAAAATAGCCTTATTTTTTTATGATGTACTGACTCCAAGACCAAAGTTTTGGGAGAACCAGCAGCACTTACCTCGCCGTGGCGGGACTTGGCGATCGGGCCTGCCTGGAGTTGGCTTTACAATGACTGGTCTTTGAAGCATGACGATTTTTTGGTTTACTTCTATTAATCTAATTTTGAAAAAATAAAGGTTTCTTATTACTATTCAAACAATACCTGCGAGTTATATTTATTATAATGCAACAAGGCAAACTGCATTATAAAACATTACCGCTTTCACCAAGAGATCTTACTTTAACCACCAAAAGAGTTTAACAGTGGTTAAAATTAGTCAGTCAAATATGCACTGCACAGTCTGAGCAAGGTAAATGAGCACCTGGCACTGACAGAGCTTATCCTCTCCCAAGTAACACACAGCACGTTCAAAGTGGAATAAAGAGGGTCTGTTCCATACTCACTTTTGTCTCAGGTTGGCTGCTTCTCTTTTTTCCTCAGCCAGAGCTCTCTCAGCCGAGCGGGCAATGAGCTGGTAGATAAAATTTTGTCAGCTGTGTTAATGGCACCAATGTGAAGTCAAATAGAAACTGTTTGCATATGAAAAGGAAGAACATTCTTACCCAATTGTCATGTGCCTTTTTCTCATGAGCAGCGATCTGAGAAGAAAAGAAGTGATTTAATTTTTGTCCAACTACCAGAGCCCTGGAATGAAGCAGTAAAAGATGACACAATAACGAGCAAGCAGGTTTACCTGGTTCTTGTAAGATCTCTCTGTTTTCTGCAGTTCTTCTTCTATATCTTGGATCCTTTGCCTGTACAGAAGGAAAAAGAAGAGAAGGAGAGAGGTTTGAATGAATTTTCCTCAATGGCTGAAGCAAAAGGAAAACCATAATCTTCAGAAACTCAAGTTACTTATAAACTTTCACTTCCTCGATGGCCAGCACAGCTTTTTCATCTGCAGCAGACAATTTCTGTTCCTTCTCCTGACGCTCATACTCTTCCTGGGTTAGTTTTCTGCATAGGAAAAAAAAAAAAGGCACAATGTAGTCCACCATTCTGCATCTACTACAGCTCAAAATCAAGGCATTCCCCTGTGACAATGTGTGAGAACACAGAGAGGAAAAAAGATTTTTTTCCTAAGAAACAGAAATACTTTCTTTTGAAATCAACAGATAAACCCTTTGTATACAAAACCCTAAAATTAAGCCCACAGAGAAAGTTCTGTCAGCATCCAAAGACCTGTCAGAATGTATCAACTGCAGACAGTTCATCTCTTCAGATCCTATAGTTTTCTTAGCAATTCTACAGATGGTAATCCAGATTTACAAAGGTACAAACAAGGAAATACACTGAACTGACATTAACCAAGGGAGATGAAGAAATGAATGTGTAGTAAAAAGGGGGGAATTTTGGGCCCAGGTGACAAACATATTCAGTAGTCATTAATTGTGGGGAAAGAAGATTTTTTTTTTCTAAGTATTCAACATACCAATTTACTACATGACCAATTTTCACACTCTTTTTATAACCTCTTAACCTCACAGCTCACTATTTTTTTTTTGACATTTTTCTGAAAGTATTTAAGAGGTCCATAATGTTTTCCTAACTTAGAAGGGCTATCCCACAAAACTGGAGCCATTAAACTAGCAGCAAGTTAACTGTTGCTAACAGCCAGTTCAACATAATCCATCTCCTTGGCTACACGTCAAAGCATTTTTCAGGAAAAAAAAAAGTGCAAGAAGTTCTTTATTCTAATAAAGAAGTATTAACAGGCAGTGTAACCTCATGTAAGCTTTGGAAAGACCACAAATTCTTTACAGAGGTCAAGAGGAAGTTTTCCTTGAAAGGTGGGCTACCCTTCACCTCTCCATTATGTGTGTCCAATTTGTGGATCCTGAAGTTTCCAGGTCAGGCAGTTTCACTGTGAGGTGCCATACCTCCTTGCCTCACTTCCTTGGCTTGTCCCAACCCTGTGCTTCCCCCAACCTACACACTCACACCTTAGAAATTTCAATTGCTTCTCCATCACAATTTCAGCTTTCTGTAGAATTTAGCTGAAAATGTCCCTGATTTCTATTCTCAAATTTTCCCCAGTTGAGATGGTATTACAGACATTTCAGTAAGTAAATAAATGAATAAATAAATGAGGAGTGAACACAGACACACAATGGATCCTCACGGTTCACAGTTCATTCACCTCAGTTGCCATCGCCAACTGAGCCTTAATTCAGCCCTTTGAGAATGCAAGAAGCTTACCAGGCTAAAATACCAAGCTCCTACACTGAAACTTACTGTCTACTCACTGAAATGAGGTCAGTGTAACGAACAAAGCTTAACGGCCCCTAGATTATCCTCGACATTTCTGGAGAATATAACAGATCCATCACAGAATTTGCAGACCAAGCCACCCCCCTGCCCTCTCCAAAAGTTTAAAAGTAGAAGACAATACTGGGGGTGCAAACTGACAGTCCTCTCTGGAATGGTGGAAAAAGTGAAAAAAGGGTACTAGCTTCGACTGCACTGCAAGAGCAGTCATCATCTTTCATTCTAACTTCAAGTTATTTGATCCTTCTGAGCAAAGAGCACTTGGATAGTGGCTATGATATAATATCCTATGTCGTGGCAGAGTAAGGAAAGGCTTACTTCTGGAGCGCCATCTCCTTCTGCTGGTAGAGTTCACCAAGTATCTCCACTTTCTGTTGAAGAGTTTTGCATTCATTTTCCAGTTGAGTTTTGGCTGACTGGAGTGAATAGGAGTCATGTTCCAATGTTTTTATTTTCTCTGTTGGAGAAGCAAAGGTAAGTGAGGAAGTTAAAGTTGCAGCAAGAACCATTATGCCACTTACACTCTGTTTCTTTTTAAACCACAAACAATTCCTTAGCTAAACCTACCTTCCAGCTCATGTCTTGCTGCTACTTCATCATTCAGTTTGGACTGCAGAAGATTTCTGTCTTCTTCAACTATGGACAACATAGTTTTTACCTGAAAAGCGGAGCAAACTTTCTTACCACAGGCCTAGCAGTAACGTGACTGCGTTTATTAGACAGGTTGTGCAACGTACCCTGGAGACATCCATCATCTGCTTAATCTGAGTCTTCATCTTCTCACTCTCAACATCTAAAAGAGAAAAATACATTTGTTTTCCCTGTCTCTTAACCCCAAGTCCTTGGACTCTACAGCTGTAAAAAATAACCTTCCCTACACTTTATTCTAGGATAAGTCTTCTTACATGGTTTAAAAAAAAAAGAAAAAAAAACCCACGAAACCCAAGAGTGTGAAGTGAGGAACAAAGCACAATAGCAAATCCATGACCGGCACAACAGAACTATGAGATTTATTCCAAAAGGCATTCAGAAGATTCCTTCTTGTCACTTCTTCTGGACACCACACTATGCATGTGAATGCAGCACCTATTGCTGCACAGAGTATCTGAAAATCAAAAAGTGGAAATTTCCAGCCCACATACACCATAGATAGAAAAAAGTAAAAAAAGAAAAAAAAAAGGGAAAAAGGAAGATTTCAAAACCAGAGATGTAGTAGCAAACACATGCAACATCATAAATGACAAACTGCCTGAATGGTTTTGAAAACATCTATTCTGGTCTTTCAGATTTTAAAAGTGTGATTACCTAAATTAGTTCTCTTTCTGGAGCCAAGCAGAACGTTCATTAAAAATTCACATTAAAAATAAATGTACCATAAGAACAAAGCTGAGATTCTCAGCTTTCAGAGTGCCCTTAATTGCCAACCTTTATATGCAATCTTTACAACTGTGTCATTACACTCACGATTTACCTAAAAGGGCATCTAAAAGCAATTACTGGCCTCTTTGACAGTTCATCCCTTCAGCTGGGGGCTATTTTGTGTTTGAGGATTAAAGCTGTCAGCCTGTTAACCCACAGGCAGATATACCCATGGATTGTCCTTGTTCCCTCTGTGACATGCCACGAACACTCCACCACATGTGCTTCAGCCAGCAGGGCAGGATTACCGTACCTGGCAACTCTCCGTTGGCCAGCTCATCTCCTGGGCTCCACTCACCCCCCTTCTCATCCTTCTTGGCCTCTGGATCCATGTCCAGCTGCTTCAGCTGCATAATGCAGTTAGTTAAAACCTAGTAATGAAATCAAAGGTTCACTGAGGAAGAATTGCTCTGCATTTTGCAAAGTATGACAAAGTATTTTATGATGCATAGTATTTGAGGCAAGCTGGTTATAAAGAACCTACTTCAATTTCATTTTCTTTGTAGGCAAGGGTTTCTTCTATGTCCTTCTGAGATTTCTGATACATTTGGATCTGCTCACGGAGCTCAGAATGTCTCTCACTCCAACCTTCAGCTTCTTTTAGCAGCTGTATGAAGCACCAAGGCAAGATGATTACTTGCTTTATTTTTAGTCCAGGGTGTATATAATTAAAGTCTATTTTACTGCCAGCTCTGCTGATAACTGATCACCACAGGTCACAGATAAAGGGTAAACTTCATAGTTATCAGGCACATTGCTGTTCCACTGGCAGAACTGGATGCTGGGAATATTTCTGCAGTTTATTATTAGGTGACTTTACAGATCTGACATTTTCTCAGCTAATATCCCAACATCAGAACCAAACTGCTTATACCTTTCAAAATACAAGGAATTAATTGCAGTCCAGAGGTAACCAAATCACAGCCCTTAAAGGCCATCTACTTCATATATAGAGAAAGAAAACAAATATTTACAATTATTTATAAAACAACTGTCACAACATTTCAGGATTAAAGGTCCTCCCCACTTAGCTTCACTTCACAATTGTTTTTTGGCAATTCTTTACTATTACTTCCTTGGGTCCTGATTCCAAGTGGCAGTCAGTGACTACCACATCAGCACAGACTTCCTCTGAAATTGCTGACCAAAACTGAATCACTGGAACTGGCAAAGCCCTCATACCAGAGACATGTACAAGGCTCACCTGCACAAGAAGTCTGTGCAGGCAGGCACAAAGCATTCAAATTTTATCGTGATAATAGGAAACATGGAATTCTGCCATGCTGAGAAAATGGAGACATGACAAAGTTATATGCAAAAAAAACCCAGAAATAAAGCCCTGGTATTTCCTCCTAAATACAAGGTTGCCCGGCCTGGGCATAACTTACCTGCTCCTTGCTCTTTTTCAGCCTAGCATTCTCTTCCTGCATATGAAGCAGCTCAGATTTCACCTTTTCTTCACTTAGTTTAGCTTCATTAAGGGCTAACTGCACCTACATGTGAAATAAAAAGTGAACAAAAAGACTAAGTCAAACTACAACAGGGCAATAGGTACATATAACCTGGTGAAATGCAAAAGAGAAAGGGACACATGCACACACCAACTGGAGCCTGCCACGCTAGCATTTTCTATTACATGGATATGAATTTCCCTGGTACAGGAACACGTGACTGTTGAGAAGGTGTAAATCATGTTTTACCTCTGAAAGCTCTGCAGAATGCACATTGATAGCCTCCTGCAGTTTCTCCAAGGACTTCTGGGTTTCAGAGAGCTGTGTAAGAAACAGATGAGCAGTGACAGAGTATTAGCCAGGTACATGCCTCAGCCTGAGTAATTACTTTACCTGTATAGTCTAGAAGTATAAAAGAAAAGTCAAAACACCAAAAAAACTTGCATTCAAAGCAGCCATTAGACTGGCAGCAACACAGCGCTGCCTTATCAACAAGGCAAGGAGTAGAAACATTCAGCACATTGGAATCAGCTGCCACCTATGACTCCTCCTGTTTGTGGCAAGGAAGTTCCCTGTACACCTGTGCAGTCAACAACGAAAGGAACACATACTGCTGTCATTAGCAGCAACCTTTGATCAAAAACAAGACCAAAGAACTTGTTGATACAGAAGAATCAGGCCTTAAAAAGAGGAATTAAAAAAAGAAAACAACAAGAACAAGGGGCAGCTGAGAGATCCTCACGCTTACTGTAGAGCTAGATGCTTCTCCAAGCACAAGAAAACATCTCACAAATCTGAAACCTTCTGGCTCCAGCTAGGAAGTATTAGACTAGCCCATGGCCTGAATACATCTGTTTGTGAAAGCACATAACCACGCAAATCTACCAAGTTCTTACAAAAAAAAAAAAAAAGAAAAAAAACCTACCCAAAATCAAACCAACACCTTTAACAAAAAAAAAACCAAATAAAACCCCAAACCAAGACAACCAAACAGATTCTCCCACTAAAGCTTGGGATGAACATGAAATTTCATTTCCGTTCTTTTTGAGGTGGCTCACCTTGCCCGTTGTAATGCTATCTAACTCATCAGGTTGTGACCAGCTTTTAGGGCACACCAAGTTAAGAACAATATAAAACACGAGTGTGATTGCTCTAACCTTGTTCTGTTTCTTCTCATTCTTTTTTCTCTCCGTTTCAAGCATTGTGTGCAGATTTTTCACTTTGTCATCTAGCTGATGCTTTGCTTCTTCCAGTTCTTTGACAGTGTCCTTAAGGAAAAAAAAAAAAGGTAAAAGACCAACTTAAAGCAAACTATAGTAACTGGTATTTCTGCTGTCACAGTACAGAGAAGGTTAACTGTCTCTCACCTTAAGCCCTGCAGTTTCATCAGAGAGAATGTCTTTTTGTTCTTGGGCCACTTTCATGGACTCCTTTGCTTCCTTTATCTAAGCACAGAAACAACCACACAGAACTGAGGAAATTGTCAGTGTAATATTCAGTAAGAATAGAAAATAACATATTAACTGTTGAATTGACTATATCACTAAAGCAGTAACAGAAAATTAGGAAACAAAGGACAAGAACTTAGGACAATACCTTTTGATCATACTCTGACAACTTTTCTAAGATTTCTGTTTTTTCTTGCAGGAGGTTTTTAATCTTTTCAGCAAGTTGCTTTTCAGTCACTAGGAAGAAAAAGAAAACTTACAGTAACTGTACTTCATACGCTGGAAGAAAAAAAAAATCAGCTACCATTACTACCACTTTAGGGAATGTTTTCAGATAATTACTTAAAAGCATAAATCAGGATAGTGCCAATTCCTCGGCAGTCAGCCCTTTCTGCACCTCCAGCTTTCATTTAGAGTTAGGATTGAAAACAAGATAGTAAAGCATTGAACATTGACACAAAGCACAAAGCTCTTGCATTCACTTCACAGGAGCTGGTCACAGAACCCAGAGCGGAGTAAGGTGCTGGCTATGCACCGATGAGGTATGTTCAGGGGAAGAACTGGCAGTGAGGACCTCACAGCAGTCTCAGAACGCTGCTCAGACACTCCGGGAGATGCAACACCTCCCCCACCAACCACCTTTCTGCTACATTGGAGCTCAGTGTTTGGTCAGCAAAGGTAAGAGGATGAAAGTTCTGTTCTGTTCCTACTGGGAACAGAAAGGAAACTGTCAGCTAGGAGACAACATCAGCAAGTCTCAAGGAACTGGAATGCTTAGACCTCAAAAAGGCTGTGACCAAGCAACAGCCTTCAGGCATGCATTTGCTTCTCACCCTGAACAAGTCACCAACCAACCCTTAGGATTCACCAAAAATCATTAACGTACTTAAATTATTTTATTGCAAATTAACTTTAAGAAACACCCAATTGTAGTTATTTTTCAAGTCCTAAGCCACCTCTGTCTGCATCTGAACGCCCCAAGCGCCACTTGCCTCACAGCAAGTGCTGCAGCACAAGAAGCACTGGATGTTCCAACTGCATCCCACAGAGTGCAATGGCAACTGCTACTCCTCCTTCCCTCCCCTCCCACACGAGGGCTCCTGGGACACTGCACTCCCAAGCCTTTCCCACCCTGGGGGCAGGACAGCCAGCAAGTGACTGCCAAGGCACAAGACATCTCTCAGCAGTTTAAGGGGAACAGGAATCCTTTCATTAGCTTGGTCTCACAATTTCACTGCTGTCATTAAGAGAGGATAAAAGATTTTGTTTTCGTGACTCTAAATGTAATCTATATTTTTGTCACCGTTAATATTCTATTATTTAGGGTAAAGATTTTAATAACATGCCCTTTATCAAGATTAAAGAATATCTATTTGTTCTTAGCTTCGGTAGTTTCCGTACAGCATCATACAGGAGAATATTTTGGGGGGTGGAATTAGATGTGTGTTCCTCACTGGTTTAGGGTGGGCTGTGCTGCTAAGTAGTTTCTACACCACCAATACCAATGTTTTTCCTGCACTACAGAAACCACCTTACAGATCTAAGATGGACTTTTTTCAGCTCATCAATTCTGCATTAACTGTACAGAAGAAAACTGCAGCATAACCACAGTGAAACTAGAGAGTAATGACTGGTAAATAGCATGGTTTGTGAGGAAGAGGCAGAGAGTTCCTGTGAAGATAATTCTTCCATATTTTCAATTTGTATTCAATTATGAATTTCAGCAATCACCCTACTTTTAACCCAATTTTTTCCCCACTCAGTACACTTTGATTTTAGAAACCTGAAGCTGAAGAAATACTCTTGCAAGAAACAATGTGCTAGCCACAGGAACACCTGCAGATTTAGGTCTACAATTAGAGGGTCTCCTTGCAACTGCCCAGCAGTCAAGCTTCAGGCTCCCCTCAATCCAAAAAGGCAAAAGGAACTAGCTTCTGCTTTCTGAGAGAAACAGCAAGCAAAAGTAGATCCACTGCTAGTCAGAAAACCAAAACAAACTGCCCCATGACAAATCACACCAGTAAACCCATGGTTCACATTTATTTTGAACAAGGTGGAGCTCTTCCTTGCCCTTTATTTTGCAGCAGTGAGCTGCATTGTTTCTCCTGATCAAAGCATTATCAAAAGGAAAATTTAAATCCTCAGATTCAACCAATCTACTGGCCAAGCTTACACTGCAACCTTGGACTCAGTATTCTCTTTGAAAGGGAGTAAAGACGAATACTTGGTCCTCTGAAACAATCTAGCAATCTTTAAAACTTTTATGTGCCCAAGCATCAACTACACGGAAAAGCAGAGAGAAACTTACCTTGATATATTCTACTCTTTACCTACAGAAGAGAGAGAACACAAAAAAAGGAGAAAAAAGATCAGTCATAAAAAGTGGTAAGTGAAAAATTGTATTAATTTTCCCTATAGAAAAAAAGCCACACTTATATGCAGATTAAAGCAGCATATGGAAAACACATCTATCACTGCCAACAAGTGTTGAGTAACACTACAAACGAGCTTAGGTTGTTTTCTAATAAAAGCTTCTAGGCTAAAGCCCTGTCCCAGAGCCTTGGTAAACGTCTGTTTACTCACTCACTAAAAGGATAGTGGTAACTGCCCATATCCAATTTGCAAAGAAAATGAAGCCATTTTGCATTAAACCATAGTCACGAACAAACACAAAACACACTGGCATCCCCGTTCTGATCCCCTTAAAGCAACGTATGTTTACATGGCAGGTGCTCGTTTCAAAATTAACACGGAAAAAGAAGAATTTCAGAAGCTTTTTTATGCTCTTTTTTTTACACTGCTTTGCATTTGAAACTGACCCAGTGTATTCAATACCAAAACCAAGCAAAGAAAAAAACTACCAATATTGTTTACAGATAGTATTTAGTTTTAATTCATTTCTCTCTGGCAAATATAAAGTATTCTACAGATTTCTAGAGCATATCATGACTGCACTTGACAGCTGTAAAATAAATTGGCCTATCTGACTCTCAGCTCAGCTCCCAAGGAAATGCACCGCTATACTTGAGAGCTGGTGATGGTGTTTTTGTTGCAAAGAAAATTACCCATGTAGGAAAGAGGACAAATGCAGAATGAGAAGAGTGGGGAAGGGGCTCTCCAGCTAGAATTAATATCGGGGCTTTAGGTTTCTAAATGCAGTGCCTACAAGCAGCTGGACAAGATGAAGGGGAGAGGATTAACTGCTTGTTTTGGAGGTAGTCAGCAACAGGCTCAAGCACATGGAAGGCTTCTCATTTCAAAGATATGCTGACCCTTTCCTCATCCTTCTTTATTTACATCATACGCCTCTGTCTTGCTTTTGAAATCACCTCGTGCTAAGAGATCTTCAATTAACAGCTTAAAGAAAATGCTTCTTAGCAACTTACTTTAGCTATTCAGCCCACTGTTTAGTTGGCATTAATGCTCTAAACAGAAAAAGTAAAACCATGAAAGACCACATACTGCTTTGAGCCCAGTAATGCTGAAACAGTTTAACCATACAAAGGACCCCTCGATAAGTGAAACATCAGCAGGCAAGCACGAAGTATACTCACTGAAAGGCAGGTTCTCCAGAAAAAAACAGCAAGCGTGACAATTCCCACTAAGGCAGTCATAATAACAGGCTCCCATGGAAGTCCATGGAAATCAGGCCCAGGACGCATTTCCTCAGGCAGGGTGGCAACCAACTGAAAACCGACAGCATTGACAGCTATGTTTTTATTAAATACTCGCGCAAAATAAACAGTCTGCAAGGTGCTTTTCTCTCTCTCATAAAACTAGAGAACCATCTAGAGCTTTCCTGCAGTTTTTGTTCAAACTGAAAACCGAAAATGAAGAAAACCACAGAGCAGCTCGCTGCCCGCGTTTCAGCGCAAAACTCCGAGTATCAGGAGGATACCTGGCAGTGACAGTCTGCTGGTGCTCACATTTTGTGCTACACAGCACTCGTAGCTACCTGACTTGCTTCCAAACAAAGCTGTAAGGATGTGGAAAAAAAAATAGAAAAAAAAATTCCCAAACAGTTTTACATCGGGACGTCTGTAGCAATCCAGTGAAAATGGCTCGTATCTCTCCCCAGCTGTTGGCCCGGCCACAGGGTCATATGCCAGGTGCCTCCTCCTCCTCCTCTACCTGGAGGCCAGAGAGCACCTGCGGGAGGTGTGAGCGCCCGGTACGGGCTACAGGGCTGATAAGTGACATGACACGACGTGACATGGCGCTCGGGGAACAACCTGTGCGACCCACACGGGAGAGCCGCTGCCGCCTTCTCCCCTCCCTGCCCTCTCTACAGCCCACAGCGACGAGGCGCCAGAAGGAGGGCGCGCAGCTGCCCCTGCAGAGCCCGGCCCAGGGGGCGAGCTCTCCCCGCCACCCCGGGAGGCCCGGGCAGGGATCCCGGGCGCCAGCGGCCGCCTCCGCTCCCTCGGGATCGCCCCGCACCGCGGGGCGGGGGCCGCCAGCCCCCCCCCCACCGTGACCCCCCC
>JAWMRA010000113.1:17923368-18018188 GCA_035584735.1 Pseudotriccus pelzelni
GGCCGCTCCTCACGGCCCGGCCGCCGCGACCCTCACCTGCAGCAGCCGCCGCTCCGGGGGCCGCCCGCAGCCTCCCTCGGGATCCATGGCGGCCCGCGAGCGCCAGGAACACGTCAGCTCTTCCCTCCTCCCCCGTCCCTCCTCCCTCCCCACCCCGGTTCGCGCGCCGCCCGCCCCGCCCCGCCCCCTCGCGCCCGCCCAGCCCCGCCCCCTCCCGCCGCGTCACCGCGCGCGCGCCGCCGGCACTCACCCGCCGCAGCAGCTCCCGCGCCGCGCCCAGCGCCGACCGCCAGGGGGCGCCCTCGGCCGCGCCGCCACCTGCGGGGATGGGGACAGGGAAAAATAGGGAAGGGCGGCGTCACCTCAGGCAAGGGGCAGCGCCGGGTCACGGCCCCCGGGACACCCGGGAGGGAGGCGGAAAGTCCTCGGGGGAGAACGCCGGTAAGCCCAACGAGCGGCGTTGCAGGGCGGGACGCGGCTGTGCGGCGACGCTTCGCCGGGCTCTGCGCCTCTGACAGAGCGCCCGCAGCTCCGCCAGCTGCGAGTGAGCAGCAGGGCAGCACGCGTTCTTCACTTCCTATCCTTCCCATGAGTTTCCAGCACCGTCCGCACAATCACAGAATATCCTGCGAGCTGGAAGGGACCCACCGAGGCTCATGGGTTGCGGAAGGGTTGTAGGAAGGGACCCTCATCCCCAAGCGCCACACCGTGTGCACTGTCCAAACGCTCCCTGAACTCTTGTTAGTACAGCATAAGCTTTGAACCATAGTCACACCTCTACCCTGAACTGAATCCTGCCCCTCCTCTCGTTGCTGCTGCTGCCGGGAGTGCAGGCCAGCAGATTCCACAGCCCCCTAAGCTGCCTGTTCTTACACCGCGGAACAGCTGCTGTGGCCAGCGGCTCAACAGCGTCTGCCCTGTTACTTCGCAGCACTTCTACCAGTCCTCGTTAAGAAATCCTGGCAAACATTTAACCACTCTGAGGAAGGAATGGAAGGTGGTCCGAAATACAGCTGAACATCTGACTGCTTCACCACGTAAGTTATCACCGGCCGTTTAGAACTCATTAGGTGTCTTTGCATTCAATCTAGAGTTTCCAGCAGGTCTTAGAAGCTGCTCAACACCACTTTGCTATGGGGAGGGTACAGCAGCTCAGAAGCATACAAAAGCTAGGCAAGATGAGCCTGAATGCGTTTTCTTAATGCTCAGCGGAGGCAGACTTATTAAGCATAATCAGAGGCGACTGCAGAACAGCAAAGCTGAGCTTAGCACCGAGAATAGAGTCAAAGATAGTTTCATGCCAAAACAGAGCTAGGGAAGATGACAGTAATAGGATCCCTTCTTGGCACAATGTCGAGTCAGCACGGATCAGCACTCTAGCTGCAGAGGGCTAAAGCCTCAGCCAAAGAGAGTCAAACATTGCTCCTACTCCAACACACAGAGAAATTACTGAACTGCCTGAGGGGGTAGCTACACACCATCTTTCCTGGAAAGTAATACAGCCTAGAGACACAGGCTAAAAAGAGTGAGAAGAGAGGGCACATGATTGTATGGGCAATCCTGTCTGTAGCACGTGACACAGGGCTGTCAGTCCCTGCAAGGAAGAAACCAGGGCTAATGGTATGCTTGGAGTGATTCCTGCTCTTTATCCGCTACCATCCTGAGGCACAGTCCACAAGCCCAAGCACAGAGCTCCAACTGTGACACTCACAGGAGCACTTTTCTTATTCCTACATTGAGAAATGACAGAAAAACTCCTGTGCTGAGATAAGGTAACGACACAGTACTGCCACCAGAGGGACTGCCATGGATGAGGGAAAGCCATTAGTATTACAACAAAGGACAGTCAAAATATTAGTGAAAACCCCCAGTATTTGCCTAAAATTACGTTCAACCATGCACCTCTTCAAGAGCAAAAGAACAAGATAACCCAATTCCAAATGGTTACCTGCAGCAATATCTTCCCTGGCACTTTGTCCTGAATCAACTGACCCAAAGGAAGTGTCTTCCAGGAGCGATTCTCTTTCACTGTCATAACCTTCTTCAGGTTCTCCATTATCTGAGAAGTTTGCCTCTTCATGCATAGGTGGAACATTAACAGCCCTCTCTTCCTCCTCAGTAGGCTGTTCTGGCCTCTTATCTTCAAGCTGCTGAAATTCCTGATTGTCCTCATCGATGGCATTCGAGTTTCTGATGGTAATTCTGCCATATTCAGCCTCTTTTGCACCGTCTGTGACAGACAAGGAGACGTTAATTAAGCACTGAGCTAATGTATATTTCTTACCCATAGCTGTCTTTCTTGATGCTTATTAAATAGTTCTGCCTGTGTATTGCTTTCGATATATTCTCAATCAACTTTCAGTAACGTCCAATTAAATGTTTGTATGAAATTTATGCAAGATATCAACCACTGACCTTGCAGTGAAACACTGCAAGGTGAAATATTTTCATCACTCATGACCTTATCACAAATCACATACCTAACATGTACTACTAAAAAAGGAGCCTTGCTAGGGGTGTATCTTAACATCTTACACAGTAATTAGAAAAAACAGCAAGTTTGCAGCAGACTGTATCTCTGGTTCTTCCCCCATCAAAAGATCTCTTTGTTCAGCGTTTCCACCTACATGCTCTTTTACTAATGTGGGAAAAAATCTAATAGAAACACCAGAGATTTTAGGTGCAGGGATTTAGTACCTTAACTTTCCATTAATCACTGGATCTCTCATAATTAGGTGGTAACTAGTTCAGGAAAAAAAAGACTGTTCTAAACCCTTCGGAAAATTCAGCACGAGTATATATAAATCTGTTTCTTAAGGAGGTACAGACATGTCCCGACTGGCTACTCCTAGCCATATCCATGCACGGATCCTCCTTATCTTACATAGAACTTGGCCCATAAGAACAGACATGCTGAGCTCAACATTTCCTATCAGGATTTATCCCTGAGCCACTCATCACAATGCTGAAAACACGCACGAAAAATAAGTAAAATCCCAGAAGATTTCATAAGGCCTCTTTCAATTCTACTCCCTCACACTCTTCTTAAGGCTTCTCTGGGTTACACAGTGTTGCCTGGGGATAGGGTTTTACTTCCATTTCATCTATTTATTAACTGGTTTGACATCCTACCTTGAAAGTGCAGCTGGTCATCTTCCTGTTCTGGAGCAGATGCCAGTGGGACACTCTCACTAGCAGACGAATATCTACTCCTTAAAGAATATATTAATTCTTGAATGTCATCCATCAGTGCACTCTCCTCATCATACAAATCCATCTCTTTTACTACCTCCTCTTTATTTTCTGCCACTCTGGAATCAAGGACTTTTCCTACAACATCCATAATGTTCGATTCTGAAAATTCAAGTATCTGGTCCAGGGCTTTTTCTACATCTCCGTTATTATGGCTCGCCTTACGAGCAAGCTCCATCTCCACCTTCATGTCGTGGAACATGGCTTCTATCCTGACCACGTGTTGGAACCCAAGGTACTTCTGCAGGCGCATCACACGCTTCTCATCCAGAAAATCTCTTATTATCGTGAGCCGCTTCACAGACTCATTGAAGTCTGTTACAGTGTCATTTGTGGCTGCTGAGCTGTCAGCAGGGCTGGGGAAATGTGTGGATTGCTGCTGGTCATTTCTCGTATGCTCTAAATTTTGCACCTCTTTTGAGTCTTTTTGTGACACCCCCTCTGGGAGATGATCTTTCTTTTGGTCAAAGTCATCGCTGTTCTCTGTGTCAAGAGATTGGAAATTATCTTCTTCCACAGCTGATGGCTCCTCAGTTTCAGAAGACTCCTCATCATCTTCCATGACATGTTCCATCTCATCCAATTTAGCATCTTTTCCCACTGGTACCTCAACATCTTTGTTCCCAGTCTCACTTGCATTTTGCATGCTGATTGTTCTTTTATCCTCCTTAGAAACTGAGTTTGTGTCCTCTCCTGTTTTGTAAGTAGGATTTGGGGTTCCTGAAACAGCTTCACTAAGTCCTTCCAATTCAGGATTTGTATTTTCAGCATTTAGTGTATCACCCTGTACATTTGCAGCCCTTACTTGTGACAGCTTTGCACTTGCTGCATTCTCATCTTCCAGCAGCTCATCCTCTTCTTGTTTCAGGTCAGGGTCATCTTCAGCATGTGGCTCTTCAGACTGCAATTCTGGTCTCAGAGTTCTTTCTTTAGCTAAACCTGTGCCAAGATTTCTGTCTGTATCTGCATCCTCAGTACGAGCAGTTCCTTGCTGAGTAAGATTCTCTGTATTAGTGTTCTGTGTAGTGCTTTTTGATTTTTCTTGAGGGGAAATTTTCTCAATGCTTTCTTCAAATACTGGTATCTTGCCAGGATTTCTTGAAGGTTCTTCATTCACATTTGCCTCTAAATACTCAGTCTCATTTTCCCATGGCCTGTGTTGCTCAACAGCTCCACTATGGCTTGGGTCTCCCTCCCCTGCAGGAGTTTCTTTCATGTTTCTGCTTTTCATTTCCAGTTCTTTGTTAGGAGAGGGAGTTTTTTTATTTTCATGATTGGTCTCCCCTCTTTGATTTAAATCTTCATGTCCAAGAAGTTCTTTCTCCACTGCAGGCATTCCATGCTCCACTTTCAAGAGGTCAGTATCTCCTAAGTCACTTTGAGACACATTTTTTACCTCTTCCACTGGTTTGGGTGGAACATCAACAGAAGGCTTGTTCTCAGTTCTTCCTTTCTCATTTGTTTTGTCCCATGACCTTTTGTGCTCTAAATCACTCTCCAAGACCTCCTCTGAAGTATCACCTTCAAACTTTTTCTCACTTTTCTCTGTTAGAGCAAGAGGCACTCTTTCAGGACTTTTGTTCATAGCATCAGCAGATGGTTGTAAAGCATCTTGCTTGTTTTTAACAAGTGATTTGGACTCCAGATCATCTTCTCGACTAGGCAAAGCCGGAGGATCAGGCACAGCTGTACTCTTCAGCACTCCAGGATGTGACTCTGCTCCATCAGTGAGCTGCTCTTCAAACTGTTCAGTTTTGTTTGTTTGTTCTTTTGAACCCAGATGACTGGAACCTACAGGTTCCTTTCTAAGGAGTTCTTTGGAGAGATCCTCAGGTTGAGTTGTTGCTGGTGCTTCTCTTTTACTAATTAGTACCACGTCATCCTGTGTCTCTTTTGTCTGTTTAGATTCAGATCTCTCCACACTTCCACTGTCACCTGACCTCTTGCTCCTACTGAAGGCATCCTCAAGAATTAATGCATCTGAATTGGGTTCCTCCTCATTGTCTCTTTGGTTATTTAGCTTTGTAGCACCCTTTGCATCTTCATCAGGTTCATGGTTTTGAGACTCAATGTCATCATTTCCATGATCTTCTAAATCCTCTGGGGATGCAATTTCATCCTCTGCCATAAAAGACAGCAAAGGGATTTCTGCAGACTGATCATCAAAGTCTGGCTCCTCCTCTGCCTCAGGAGGATTAATGCTCAAATCATCATTTAAATCATCTTCCAGTGACGTAACAAGGCGAGTCACTTCATCATCTGATACAACAGCATCAGCAGTTGAGCCAAATTTTGTTTTCAAGTTCACAGAGAGCTCTCTGTTTAAAAGTGTATAGGCATTGACTTCTTCATTCTCTTGGTCAAGTTGACTTGTTTCACCCTGAGGAATACTAGTGTTTTTGGTATTTTCGCTTTCTAGCCCTTTTAATTTCCCATGTAGCATTCCTTTCAAGTGCTCATGTGCAATTTGGTCTCCCTGAGAGTTTTCTTTGTGACTATTGGCACTGGAGTGTCCCCCAGTATTTTCAGTTCCTTCTGTAAGAGAACTGTCTACTTCGTGTGTCAAGACAAGGTTTTCCTTGTCTTCTTCAGTGCTTTGTTCGCCTGTCTCCAAAGCACCAGGGGACATTACTGTACCAGCCTGTTCAGTCTCCTTATCCTTCTCTGTTCCTTCAGCTGGTTCTGTCCCTCGATCACTCAGTTCAGTTTCCCCTTCGCTTGCTGTCGTCTCTTGCAGTGACTTTAAAAGCTCATCCACATTATAGTTATCAAAGTCATCCCTTCCGCCATCAAAGCAAACGAAGTCTGTTTCCTGAAATGAAAAACAATATGTAGTCAAAAAGATGTTATTTTCTTTATTATAGTGATGAGACCAAATCCATTTTCCTAGTTAGAGACGCAGCAGCAAAGTAAGTTATGTTAGTCACACAAAATTAACCTCTTGTGTCCTTAACCAAAGTTCTGAAATTGGTGGAGGTTTTGCCCAAGGACTCATAAAAACCTAAATAAAAAGTGTTTGGCTTTGCCCTGCCAGAGACCTCCTTGCGAGGAACAAAGTGGAAGTCAGCAACAGAGCTGACAGTATTGCACTTTACTCATCATCATATATCCTGAATCAAGAACAAGTCTATTGCTGAATGCCAGCGAAGAGAAGAAAACAAATGTTGCTAAGCTTGTTTGTCACGATCTCTTAGCTGGTTTTTCCTTACATGACCAAGTCCTCCAAGCAGGAGCTCCCTGTCACACAATTTCTGAAAAATAAATAGAAGCAGTGGAAGACACTGAACATGATTTTATAGAATGGTTTGGATTGGAAGTGACCTTAAAGATCATTTAGTTCCAACTCTCCTGCCATAGGCAGGGACAACTTCCACTAGACCAGGTTGCTCAAAGTCCCATCCAACCTGGCCTTGAACACTTCCAGGGATGGGGCATTCACGACTCCTCTGGGCAACCTCTGCCAGTCCCTCACCACCCTCACAGTAAAGAATTGTTTCCTAATATCCAATCTAAACCTTCTCCCAGTTTGAAGCAATTCCCTCTTCTCCTGTCACTACATGCTCTTGTGAACAGTCTCTCTCCAGCATTCTTGTGGGCTCCCTTCAGGTACTAGAAGGCCACAATTAGGGCACCCCAAAGCCTTCTTTTTTCCAGGCTGAACAAACCCAATTCTATGAGCCTTTCCTCACAGGAGAGGTGCTCCATCCCTCTAATCATCTTGGTGGCCTCCTCTGGACTCACTGCAACAGGTCAATGTCCTTCCTGTGCTGGGGACCCCAGAGCTAGATACAGGTGTGGTCTCACCAGAGTGGAGCAGAGGGACAGAATCACCTCCCTTGGCCTGTTGGCAAAACTGCTTTGGATTCAGCCCAGGATGCAACTGGTTTTCTGTCTGACACTGCAGCCTCAAAGAGGCCTTACCCACACAACTGTGGAGTTACGAGCTATTAGTGCATGAAAGCTGTTCATGCGTGAAAGGGCTGAAGGAGCAATTCTAAAATCAAAGGGCTAAGTGTATCAGATTTTTCCTTGTTTCTGACAGTACTTCAAACTTCGAAAGTTTGGGAAAAGAAACCATTTTGAATACATTCCAAACAGTCTATGCTCAAGCCAGCTAGTGGCACTTCTAGAGTTCAATCTAACCAGATTCCATTAGAAGAAAACCATAACATTCAAAAAAAAAAAAAAAAAAAAGAACAATGCCCACATTTTGGGCTGATGTTTTCACACCCATTCACATACATAGCTTCACAAACTTCCACTCTCCACACATATGTGCACCTTTGCACATACGTAGCTGCTTACTAACAAAAAGTTACTAAAAATCACTGATATTCCCATTCTCCTCCTCAGGGATTTTACTGAATGCTGAGGTTAGGAAACAGTAAGAAGCCCAGTTGAGAAAAAAAAGAAGACTTACATCTGTTGGCAATTCTAGCTCCTCACTGGAATAATTATGATTTATTTCAAGTAAATCCTTTGGAAAATATCCAAAATCACTTCCAACCTGTCAAAAAACAAACACAAACAAACAAAAAGCAGTAAAGAAGCTTTTAGAAATCATGAGACCATGTAAAAAATGCTAATCGCAGACACCAGTAACAAATATGTTGAACTGACTCTCAAGTACTCTAAATGAAGTTTGACACAGTGAATGAAAACCAGTGACACCTTGTTTACGCAAGAGTTTTCATTGAGGTTTTCTACTACATTTCACAACAGCCTTGTGAAGTTGGTGGGTTTTACTGTTCATGTTTTAAAGCCCAACATATAATAAATTATTAGGCGAATTGCGAGTGAAGCCCATGCACTGTAACTGCTGTTGTGTGCTCTCAGGGGCACCACACAAGCTTTGAGGATTTTCTCAAGCAGCAAGCAGAAGAGGATCTTCGACTAATCAGATTTACATCCATGCACAATATTATAGCCCAGAATACGCTCATTTCGTAACTTACAGGAAAAAAAATAAATTCTTAAAGCAGATTGTAGGAAAATGCAAAATTGTACCTGAGGTACTAATCATTTTAAAACCTGTGTGGAAAATATCCCCTCCTCTGCAAATGCACTGTTGCTCTTCATTGTCTACCACGAGCAAAAATCAGTCACAAATGGCTATTTTCAAGCAAGTCAACGTGTTAAGCCAAGGCAAACAGTGGAAGACAAGAATCTCCCTTATCAATCCCCAGATAAGATCTACACAGTAACGCTCTCACTTGAGAGTTCTGACAACAGTTGTCAAGAAGCCAATATTAATAGCATGCTATCACTACACAGATTAGATAATTCAGGTAATTGGACACACCTAAAAAAAGGTACAGAGTTCCTAGACGACCAAAATATCCGGGGGGACAAATAATGTTGGTCATTTCCTCAGTCATTTGTTATAGGAGGAAAATGACAGTTGCCCATTTTCTTGAAGAGTTTGTTTGGGAAGAGCGCTCAGCAAAAGATCAAATTAAAGAAGAAACCAGTTATGTCAAAACAATTAGGGACACAGAGATATGTATTGTTACACTGACTGCACTGAAATAGGTTAACCTGAGTTGAAGTTTTCTGGATTTACAACAGCATAGAAGAGAGGGAATTAGTATCTAGTAAATAATATATACTAATAATTTTGGGGATATTTGTTTTGATATGCAAGCAAAGTAAGCCCTGATGTATTATAGGACTTCCTTTTTTTTACTATTTCTCATTCAAATCTTGCCTTCCACAGTTGATATCTCTGAAGCTAGTTACAAGTATATTAAAAAAACCAGACACATATACTCTCTTACAGAAAATAATGTACACAGGTTTATTATTGGGAATTACCAGGAATGAAAAATTAATTTTGCCAAGTCAAAAGCTCATCCTTGCGTGGTATACTACAGTCTTACTCTAAATAGGCTTGTTTTTCTCTCCAAACTTCTGCTCCAGTTTTAAACAATCCTTCTGAAAACAAAAGCTGAAGCTTCGAAGTAGTCTTCTTACTAATCTCTGTGACTCCCATTATAATCAAGCATCACAATTTGAAACTCATTTATTGCAATCCAAGCTGCTGACCATACAAGTCCTCTGCAGTGACCCAGTTTGCCACTTCTGTGGTTTATGAGCCATATGGGATCTGCATGCCCAAAATTTCATCTGCTTCTCTCCCTACAAGTCCTCTCTTGTAAGGGAAAAAAAATGGCTCATTGTGTAAATAAAGGAAACATTCTTCATTCTCTACAGACATGAGAGAGGAAAGGCATTGTGAATGCCAAGTAAATAAGGGAGTAAAAAGTGCATCTTTCATTCCCACTCTCTTTCCAGCTGAAGTGTTGTGCATGGACAAAACACGTAGCTGTGCGTGCAGCATCTGTCCCCACCAGTGCCCACGTGTGACAGGCAGCTGCAGATCCACTGACCAAGAAGCCAGACCCTCACACCAAACTACCAGAAAACAGACACCTGGGAAAGAAGAGGTTCAAACGTTTTCAGTCTTAAAGCTCACATCCCTAAAGCACAGGCCTCATGGGCACCTAAAACTGCAGAACATTACCGGGCAAAGATGAGCTCGTTTGGTTTGCCCTGGCTGAATGTTAAGAAAACACAGAATTTCCCTGATCCCCTGGGTCCTCCAAACATACTCTGTCTTCCTCTCTTACCTTAAATTTACCCCTCCTGTCTTCCTTTTTACTAACATAGGTACAAGATTTGAAAACAAACAAAAAAAAACAAACCAAAAGGCAAGCACCCAAAAAAGCCATAATCTGCAGACAAGTCCATTTCTTATAATGTTAAGCCAGAAATAGTTTTCTCAACCTTGAATCACAGGCATAAAGTTCATCCCTTTGCCATAAGATAAAATAACAATCTTAAAGTGTATTTGACAAAAAGGTTTTGTTAAAAAGCAGCAGATTTTACTTGGAATTACCTGAATTACTTTGGGAGTTCTAGACCCTGCTAAAGTGAGGGCAAAGTGCAGGAGAAATGCACTTTGGAGGAGAGTCTACATAACAACAAGATGCAGTAAGCAACACAAGGTTGATGCTGAAGAGGAGACGATGTATTCATGACATTCAAAATGTAAAATGACTATCAAATAACAGTCATAGAGTATTTTCCAAACATTTGGGTTTGCTTTATTAATGAGGTTTAGATAGCTCTGCTAAAAACTGCATGCCAATGAGCATAGTGTGTGCTCTGTAAGCAATAAAGTATACAAGACTGGGATCATAAAATAAGGGACCTATTTTATCAAAATGCAACATGTCTGCTGGCACAGGGCAACAGAAAACATAATCAACAATGGCTTGGAAAGGGTGGAGTGAATTAGGAAAGCAAAGGCAAATAAAGCCCAGACCTAACTGCTACAGATTTTTCAGCCTTGGTGAAAGGCTTTTTTTCTTATCAGATCATCTCTCTTCAGGTGAGAAATACTGTTGTATTTCTCATGGCTCCTCCAAATCGTTTTCAGGATCAGAGTCTGTATTTACAACTTGCTTGAAATAAGGTTGCATTAGTTGAAGCTTCTCATACACGCATTCCTCTAACCTCTGCCCACACCTGCAGATCAGAATCCCAGTTATCCCTTGATTTCATATTCGCCCCTAACAAATCCTTTCCCCCTAAAACTTTGTGCAATGGAAAGAGGCAGCAGGGCAGATGCATGGGATCAAGTGATGCCCACAAAGCCCGCATGAAGTGATGTGATGAGATCCCAAAAGGGCTGTGGCAGAAGGTAAAATGCCTTCCCCTGGAATTCGTTTGATGGCAGATCTCACTTGGTAGCCTGTTTTTAATTAGCAAAGAGCAGCTTCCCCTTAGCTCCAAGACTGCACACAGCAGGCACGGCTGGTCTGCATAAATCAAGCTGCCCAGCCAAACCTGGCATGGGAAATCAAGCTGCTCAGCCAAATCCGGCATGGGAAGTCACACTGCAGGAGAGAAACCCCAGTGCTATCTGGGAGTCAGGGACCGGGGGCAGAGTCAACATGCAAGGGCAGGCACCTCTGACCCTGCTGCAGCCCTTCCACGCTGATTGTTGCAGTGGTACAATTAATGTAGCAGCAGTCAGACAAACTGGGCAAAAAAGAAATGATGGTTATAGCCACCAACCAAAAGAAATCAGTCTGTCGGCACAGCCCTAAAAGGAACATTGAAAATAGTGTAACAGTTGAAAAAGGACAACAAATAAAATGGAGCTTTGCAATTCTTTCATACCTGCCAACTTTGGCTTTTACTTGTTAAACTCAAAGCAAACATCCTTTTAACTCAGAGACACACCTAACTGTTGCATGAGCTTCCTATCAGTGAATAATTCAACTGAATATTAACTCAGCAATTACCTTACTCTGCTGTCTGATCTTGCAGCCTGCACTACACCTCGTTAGGAGATGCAAAATTGGCCCCATGCTGCTACTCCGCGTCTCAAGAACCGGCAGCCCTGGAAACCTGTACCAGCTAATTAACAGATTATTTATGGTACAGTACATGTCAGAAGGGAATTACCAGCATGATACAATTATAAACTCTTCTTTAACCACGTGCTACAGTTTTTCTACTCTCTTCTGTATTGTTCTAATTGGATTCAGCTCCTAGTGAGAGCTTGGCTGTCCACGCCCAGCCTGAAGTGGTTACAGAAAGTGATACATCCTGATTTTCACTAAACCACTAGTCCCACAGTCAACACCCAGGTGTGATTTCGAGCACCTTGGACCACTGGCCCGATTTTCTATCCCTTGCGAAGATCAGAGTAAGAAAGGAGGTTGAAATAAACAATCTGGACACAAAGAAGGTTATAGGGTAAACATGGGGAGGAGGAGGCAACAGAGACTAGGTTTAAGCAACCTCTGGATTGCCAGCATTTCCAAGGGAAGCCCACAAAACCTGCTCTTCCTCTGGGGTATCTCAGTTCTGTTTCTGTCAGGCAAATAAGGTGCTTATGAAAGTCGAGCAGTTTTCTATGAAGTATGGGGATGTTCTTTTTCCGTTAGCAGAAGCTTCTCAGATTGCTCGAAGACGCTGACTCAGACAAGGCCACTACTCTCCAAGCTGCTACAGTGCAGCTGAGGGACAGACCTTTTAGAAAAATCAAATTTACTTTAATTCTTTTTAGTTTTACTACTTTTTTTTTTTTTCCTCCAACTGCAGATGAATATTAGGAAGATAAAAGCAATTAAAACACGTACATTGATCGATCTTTAGCAGGATTACAGAGAGCTGGATGAGACCACGTTCTGGGAAAACACAACCACAGGCTCAAGCCTCCCTAGGTGGGAAGGGAGGCTCAGCTTCCAGACAGGCCCATGGCCACCACTTACAGTGCTGCAATGGGAGGTTTCCAACACAAAGGCAGTTTTCTAACAGTTTTTAGCACACATTAGTGTTGCCCATTTTCCACAACCGCATCCCATTTTCCACTGGTCTCAAGAAAAACCGGCATTCATTATGTTATTTAGCCATATTCAAAACTCTAAGCATTCTCTTACAAAGCAAAAGGAAGAAAAATAGATTGCCAACAGAAGGCACCAAGGAGAGCAAGTGGAAAAAATGCTTTATGGTACTTACACTTCCAGCCCAAAGCTCCGTTGATTTTCCTATTAGTTTGTAATATACGTACACCGCTTCTCCCTTCTTAAAATTTACAAAGCGACAATCTGGACCTTTAAAATCCCGCATTGCCTTCCCTCGGCACATTAACACTGTCCAAAGAAAGCAAAGAGAAGAGTACTACTTACAAAAATAACAATAGTAATAATACACCGGTTTCGTTAAAAGGGATTTTGCCAACTGGCAGTAAACAAGACCTGCCTGCAAGCAGCGCTTTCCTATTTTTCCAGATTGGGTGAAGAGATAACTTAAGTGAAAATATAGCTAAAGTAAGAGACTAAGTTAGTTAGAGAATACATAACTAAATAGTTGTATTTATAACTATTCTGTCTAAAATATAACTAAATAGTTATATTTAGTTATAAAAGAAAAAAGGCAAGTATTCTGATCAAGACAAGCGTTTGACGAAGCACCGGGGGATTACGTTTCTGAGGTGCGCTATGAAGATAATTATTAATGTTAAATTAGAAAGACATCCACGTCCCACCGAATCAAGTCCTGAAATTATCCCACGCACAGAGAACACCCAGAGAGCGGGTTTATCACGAGAGGGCTTTGCAGGGGAGGGAAAAAAAAAAAAAGAAAAAAGAAAAAACAACCACGGAGCCGCGGGGACCTGAAAACTTGGCCAAGGGGAGAAGAGGAACGGCGCGCGTGGGCGCCGCGTTCCCGTTTTCCCGATTCTCCCCGCTTTCCGTGCCAAAGCCAGGAGGGAGCGGGGGGAAGGGGGCTTTGGGAAGCGCCTCCGGGAGGCACCTTCGCCCACCAGCAGCAGCAGCAGCACCTTCCCCCGCCGCCCCCACTCACTGCTGCACTCGGGGTCGGCGCAGCGCTTGCGCTCGGCGAAGCGGCGGCCCAGCTCGGGCCCGGCGGTGGCGGCTGTGGCGGCTGTGGCGGCGGGGCAGCGCAGGGGCGGCAGCAGCAGCAGCAGGGCGAGCAGCAGCCGGGGGTCCGCCGGCGGGGCCGCGGCCATGTCGGCAGGCGCCGGCAGGGAAGGAAGGAGGGAGGGAGGGAGGAGGGAGGGAGGGAGCAGACACGTCAGCAGCGCCGGCGGGAGGGCGGCACAAGCGCGGCCCCGCCGCCGCCGCCGCGGCGGGAGGAGGGCAGCGCACGGACCCTCCCTCTCTGTTGGCGGCGTCCCGATCCCGGTCCCGACCCCCATCCCGATCCCCGCCGCCGCGCCGGGCAGGAGTCAGGCTCTTTTTCAGGCTCGCCCCGCAGGGGGGAGAAGAGGGAAGGTCCTGCCTCTTATTTGGGCTTACTAATAGCGGGTCGCTCTGTGGAGGATCGCTGGAGTAGCGAGCGGCGCAGCGGCCCGGCCGCAGCGCAGGAAGGATGTAGTTGGCCCCTGTAAGGATACGGTAGACCCGAACATCCCTCTGGCTGCTCTCCGTGCTGCCCCGCCGAGCAGTTCTCATCTCCGCTGGGGAGGAGCAGCCGTCACCTCCCTCGGTGACCTCTGAGAGCCTGAGGTTACACCTGCGGTGAAGGCGGGCGCCTGAACTCCTCAGCCGTGGTTCCACTGGGGAAAGTGCAGGGTTTCACACCAGGCCATCCTTGCCCTGCTGTAGCTGCAGCTTCCGCTCGCTGATACATTTTAAGTATTGAATGTTTGCAAACAGAAAGCTTGCGCGTATCTGTGCCTGCCCTTGCAGAATCAGAGTATCTTGAGTTGAAAGGGACCCCCAAGGATCATCAGGTCCAACACATTTGGGACATTTGGGACGATCCCGAAATCCTACCATGTTCCAAAGTTTTGATAGCAGAAGAATTTGGCTTATTATATACACAGTAGCACCAAAACAGTGAGTAGTTAATAAGAAATAAATACACTGGTGTTCTAAAGTCCTCTCATCAAAATTATCTTTACACATTTCACAATCCTGGAATTACGCTGTGACGGTAAAAGAAAGAAAGGAAGATTTTAGAACTGTAATCACCAAAAATGTGAATTCAATTCGTTACACAGGCTTGAACTTGTTGTTCTCTGGCCTTTACAATCTTCTGCTTTGAATGGAAGTTGTCATGCCAGAAACAGTTCTGGTGAAGGAAATCTTCACAGCTCCATGGGAGGAGAGCAGAAGAGAATCATGAAATCACAGAATTCCGGAATGGTTTGGATTACCATTCCCTGTTCTTCACATCCATCACTTTCATGTTGGTGTAGCCCCCCTGTAATTTTCTTGACATTTTTGTTTTCACTTCCTACAGAATGAGGTGATACCTATTTGCCATTGCTGATATTGGCTAATAAAAAGCTCAGGAAAGCCTACCTTAGAAAACCTAGAAGTGGATTTTGTCACAATTTACAATATAGAAGCAAATTAATTCAAGTCACATTTCATGATGACTGTACGAATGAAAGACAAGCATTTTCCCCGCAACACTAATATTCCTTGTGTTCTAATGCCCACACCTTGAGGTCCAGTCTCTTGCAAAGAAAGAGCTGTTTAGTAATTTTCCATCAGTACAAAGTTATCAAGCTTATCTTTATTAAAAGCCCAAGATAAAAGGTAACGGTATCTGCTGGTCATAAAGACAAGGGCAAGAAAGGGAGATGTGAAGAAAAACAAGATCACATAGTTCTTGCATAAGTCATTGTCTTCATTGTGCAATAGCGAGCAGCCAGTATGTATACACAAGGTCACCACTGCAACCGTCCAGCGTTCCCTACAATTTCAAGTATTTCAGAGTAGACATACCCACTTATTAACTTTCCCCAATGTGTGACACAAACCAGAAATATTTTACTTAGTTCAATTTAGATATTTTAGGCAAAATTTCCTTCAGTCTTCAACCCCAGTGTTGGAAACAGATGTATTCAGCTATGAGAGTAGCCTCACTGTACATGAGAAATCTAACATTTTGTGTGTATCTACAGTTACAAAGCAGTTCTCCTATCTATTCTGCACTCAAATATCTACTAAAATAACTGACACCCACTAACAAGATCAGTTGGCTAAGTTTATCTAAGAATCTGCAAAGACCCTCACTCATGTATGATACAGAAAATAAAAATAACAAGCCAAACATAAACATCCTTCTATGCAAACATGAAAACTTCTACAAATAAAGTGGGGTAAGCTGGACACTGAAATTAGGGACCTGACAGACAAAAGATCAGAAATGTTGTAGGAAGTGCCATCACACTTGGGGAACACCAAGGATCAACGAGATAGATACTCACAGAGAGTACCAATTATAAGGATAGTAAAAGAAGATGACAGTCTTAGAGAGGTGGTGCTCTATAACAGTTTATCATCACTAGTCCAGGAAGTTAATTATCAATTAATAATACAAAGTATTTATGAACTGAAATGCTGGTTGTACACTGGAAGAACACAGGATTAAAAATACAGAAAAAATAAAGGGACACTTCTGTTACCCCTACACAGATTTATTAAACCTTAATAAACATATTAAGGTATGGTACTGAGGTTCAGTGTTTATATGCTGCAAACAGGTGTTCTGCCTTGTACTGTTCTCTTGACACACATTATTGATCACAGCTGAACCAGTTCATGCATTACATGAACCTTGAGTCTGAGCCAGTCAATTGTTTACACACTCTCCGATTTTAGAGCTGTTCTGGAAAAAACTCTATAAAATCGTACACAGAAAGCTGGACTTTACCCACATCAAAGCAGTCCCTGAAAAATTCAGTTGCCACGAGTGGTTTAAAGAAACAAGTCCCAGCACAAACTTGTACAATCTGTGTACTTGAATCTGTGATTGAGGCAGAATCCAGGTATTCTGTGCATTGTTGCTCCACAATGCACAGGATTTTGACTGGGAATCCTTTACGTCTGTAGAACATGACGAGTTACAAACTTCCAGGAAAGCAGCAACACAGCTAATGGAAAGAGTGACAACAGGACCTCGCAAAGTCACTTTGAGCGTAACCAGTGCATTAGTCAGGGCTCTAGTAATGCTCTGTTTGGATGTAGAATTAAACACCTCCCTGCCACGCCACTACACACACAGAGCTACCCTCCCGTGCCGCTCCCCATCCCTCCCGCTTCACCCTTGGCCGGCATTCTCGGTTTTCCCAGTTCCCCGGGCAGAGGGAAGCAGGGAACAGCGCACCTCCCCCGGCCGGCCCCGCCGCGGGCACACGGACCGCCCCCTTCCATCATGGCGGCGGCGATGCCCCGCTCTCACGCCGCGCATGCGCGGGGCCTTTTTCCCGCCCCTGTCTCCCGCCATGGCGGCAGAGCCGCTCCACACTCCTCAGGACGCGGGTGCCCGCCGGGATCGCCCCGCCCATGCCGCACGCGCCTGCCGGGAATCGCCGGCCTGAGGGGGAGGTCCGGCCGCTGCCCGCCCAGCCCGAGCTGATCCTCCGGGTTCGGCTTGGCCGACGGGTCCTGCCCCGCGAGGTGGGAGGTGCCCGCTGCGGATGAGCTGAGGAGGTGCCGGGCTGCCCGCGGCGCCATGGACAGCTTCCTGGAGGAGGAGGAGGAGGATGAGGAGGCCGTGGTGGGGAGGAGGAGGAGGAGCCCCGCCACCCCGGCGGGGAGCGCCTTGCAGCCGCCCCTGCACCTGCCCTGCCTGCCGGCGCTCCCCCACCAGCCGGGTAAGGGCGGCGCTGGCTGTGCGGGTTCGTGTTGTGAGCTCCTTCGTGCTGCTGCTGGGGGAAGGATGGCACCAAATTTCAGCTCCCGTCCTCCAAATCGTCTGTTAGCGGGGAGAAAGAGATTCGAAAATGGCCTCGGTCGTTTTATGAGCCGGCAGCGTGCCCTTGCGACCGATGATGTGCTGGGCTGCATTAGGAGGTGGGCATGGCCAGCAGGTCCAGGGAGGTGATCCTGCCCCTCCGTCGGCCCTGGTGAGGGACATCGGCAGTGCTGTGGCTACTGGAGAGGGTCTGGCAGAGGGCCACAAACGTGATAAGGGGTCTGGACCATCTCTTATGAGGAGAGACCGCAGGAGCTGGACCTCTGTTTAGTCTGGAGAAGACTGAGAGGGGACCACATTAACGCGTATAAATATCTCAAAGGCGGGTGCCAAGAGGACAGTGCCACGCTCTTTTCACTGGTGCCCAGCGACAGTGGCTGTGAACTAAAACAACAAGAAGTTCCTCCTCAACGTGGGGAAGAACTTCTTTACACTGACAGTGGCAGAGCACTGGAACAGGCTGCCCAGGGATGTCGTGGAGTCACCTTCTCTGAAGACGTACAAAACCCACCTGGGCGAGTTCCCGTGTCACCTGCTAGAGGTGACCCTGCCCTGGCAAGGGGGGTTGGACTGGATGATCTCCAGAGGTCCTTTTTAACCCTAACAGTTCTGTGAGCCCATGATAACTGAAATGCTGGCTAAGTTAGGTAATTCTTTTGCCTACAGCATCCAGGCAGGAGGTGTCTTGGTGAACTCTTCATGTGCCTTGCGGAAGGCTTTTATGGATGAGCATTGTTGTAGGGCCATTTTTAAACAGACATGGGAATGAAGTGCTGGTTTCAACATAAGTTGAAACACTATTCATGTAAAAAGGCTAAATGGCCTCTTTTGTACTCAAAAGAGAATAGTTATCTACATTTATCTTTGTGGGAATTGCTTAGCCTTTGGCACTGGAATAGGCTGTTTGTATGCATGTATGCAAATCTTCAGCGCAATGGCATCACAAACTTCGATGATGATTAATAAGTGAAGAGAGTTGTCCCCAAAATATCACAAAATGTGCTGTGAAGCTATCAAAGCACTGTGGGCTTCTAATTCTGGTGGAGCAGTAGTGTGAAATAATTGGCTTTTCATTGTTTTAAGTGTATGCAGCTGTGCGCTGTTTGTAGAAAATGCTATTTCATATTACATTTTCCGCTTGTCCCATAGTTTTGCTCTATTGTGTTTATCTTCAAAACCATAGAGCTTGAAATCCATACTTTCTCTAGTGTCTGAGAAAAATCATATAAGAAAGATGCTGAAATGGAGGGCACATTGTCATCTGAATAAGTGACAGTTGTGGGCTCGGTTGATCTTTCTGTTGTTTGTTTGTTTAGCATCTTCCCATGAACACAAACTGAACTTCAAGAAGAGCAAGGAAGCGTGTCTAAGTTACATTCAGGATGCCATGCTACAGAAGCAGTGGAAAAGAGCTGCAGAGTTTCTGACCTTCTATGTCGAGTCACTAGAGAAGGACTATTCCAGAGAACCCATCGGTCCGTCAGAGGTAAGTCCATGTCCCTTGTCTGGGTTCTTTTGCAGTTGAAAAAAACACTTGCAAGCAGCATCTGTAACACTTTAGGACCAACATTTGTCGTAACTAACTAATCACAGGTTTGATTTTTTTAATTAAAAAAAAAAATCACAGGTAAGACCTGAAAAACTACACAACTTTCATAAACTAGACCAGAAAATAAAGACAATGAAGCTTCCAAAACCAAATGAGCAACTATTGAGATGTAGAAACTGGTGAGTGGCAGGCTGTGGGAAGTACACTCAGCCTCCTCACTGTAAGTGCTCAAGGCAAATGCTGTCCAATTACTCACCAAAGGCCTGCCCCTGCACAGACATGCTTCTGCTGAGGGTTTAACCCATCTTGCCAGAGCTTGATTCTGCTGAGATCTCACTTTCAGGGATGCTGAGAATCTGCAGTGTTTTTCCTGACAGGATGCTCAACAGTCCTGAAAAGTTCTTTGGACCTGCAGGCTGGTTTTATGGGGTTGTGTTGGGTTTAAATTTGGAGTTTCTTGGTTTTTTTTGGTGGTGTTGTTTTGGTTTTTTTATAACACAGATTCTCAGCACAAGAGATAAAAACTTGTATTGGTATAAATTTATTCCATCAGGAGTGTATCTATGAATAGTCAGCTTAAAGTAGGCTTCTAAAATGGAAAAGCAGTGAATGTGTTTGCCTCTGGCACTGGCATCAGTCAGAATCTGGTTGAATGTTAGCAGCTTATTTAGGTTGTTACTGGCTCTTCCAGTACTTGCAAAACTTGCAGGCTCTGAGATGGAAGCAAGTGGAAGGAAAGGGATCAAAGCTTTTAAAAAAATGGAGTACTTGAATATTGCTAACTTGCAGACCTTGAAAACAAGTGAATGTAGATGGGAAGCTACATCTAATTGGAAATAACTTTTATTACAAAGTTCAAAGAGCTGTGTATATCTTGTGTCTCAGTGGGATCATGTCAAAGGAGAACATAATTTTTCAGTGACTGGAGGGAGGAACCTTCTGACAATGCAGTTTTCATGAGCTTTGCTGGAGTGCTGCATTTATAATGAGCAATTATGAAGCACCCACTGAATGACTGTAAAAGTCTTATGAATATGTAAGTTACTGTAGCTGTAGATAACACTTAGTATTATTTTTTATTCACAATTCAACTGTACATTTTTTTTAATGTGCTACAGTAACTAGGTTTGATAAGACTGTGTATGTGATGACTGTTGCCATTTTTGTGCCAAGGTTGTTTTTGAATCTCTTGCTCCTCATCCACAGATGATTTGGAGAATAGGAACTGAAATTTTGTGCCATCATTCCCATAGCAGCGTGAAAGAGTTCAACTGTTTCATGGAACAGATGAAAACTTTAGGAGTAAAAAGGTATTTGAAGGTGAGTGTACTTAAAACAGTCTTGATGATTTTCCACATTTACCTGAACACTTATTGAATATTAGTTTCTGAGTCTCTCTTTTGGAATATATTACTGATATTAGTGTCAAAAGAAGAAAAAGATAATGCATTTGAGTTACCAATTGTATGATATTTTAATATTATTTTATACCTAACCTTATTTCCTTTGGTCTATATATTTGATCACAGATGCATAGTGTCAGTTCTTAGAAGTGCCTAGACCCTTTAATTAAGCTTTTAATTTGAATTTGAAACAGTTAAATTGGATTTCATGCATGCCCCAATGACATCTAATTACAAGTTAACACCTGCCAAGTTTTGTTTCCACTCCTTAATTTGACCACTGTGCTCGTGACTAAACACCTGTACTTAAATGTTGCCATTGTTACCCTGTCACTTTTCAAGTAGCCGATCTGACTATACAACAGTACATTGTGCACGTTTGGGTCACTCAGCTGTAGGGTTTTTTCCTGGGGTGACTCATTCAAACTTATACTGTCTTGGCTTCCTTGGGCTGTTTCTTACTTAGGGTGGTGCTTCTGTGCCTCATTCTGTTGTTAAAGGTCCTCAAAGGAAGTTCTGTACAAGAGTTTGTTAGAGTAAAGTGGAGGTTTAGGCTTTGATCCAGTGCCTAATCGACATGATAGCGTGGTAGGACATCCTTCTTTCAGGTGCTCTGCAGTTGGGTAGACAAATAAAAAATCATCCAATGCAACCCAGCTGGGTTTCCTCATGTCATTTCTAGATCTGAAACAGGTACAGCAGCTGTTAAAGACGAGCAGGTTTGTGAGACAACTGCTTTCTGCTGCCTTGATAAGTGCCACTGAGTGTCTGCCACCTGATGGGTGGTTTTCTGCCCCACAGGTTTCCAGTGCTTCAGACCTTTTCCTGAGGAGGTATCCCTGGGAAGGGAAAAGACCGAAGCTTTTGAAACTTCTGGGGCAGAAAGTATCTTTGTATATCAGATATGCTTTTAATTATTAATGTTTCTCCAGCATCTTCAGACAGAAAAAAAAAATGTAGGTTCTTGGCTTATTTCCGTCCCCACAGTGATACTTGTAATCTCCCATTCTTTCCTTTTTCTCCAAAATTCTTTGTAAAGATACTTTTTGCATAAAAGAATATTTTAATTTCTGATTAAAATACTTTAACTGTGTTTGCAATATTTTTTTGTGCATGTCAGGGAATCTCTTTTGCTACACGTGTGTGTAGAACTTTGCTGTATTGCCGAAAATCTCTCAGTTGGAGGTGTGAAATGCCGTGGTTTGGACTGTTTGAATTGCAGGTCTGCTTGGAGCATGTCTTTCATCTCCTTTGTAATGGGCAAATAGATGAAGCTTACCAAAACCTGTCCCTGGCAGAAAGCTGGAGGTTTGGAGAACAAACAGCCATTCAGGATAAAGAAATGAAACTGATTCAGGCTTACAGGGGACTGTTGGACTACTATAGCTGGTCTAAGCAGAAGAACATCCTCTTAGAGCATGGTAAGTGTTTTTTGGATTGAGATGTAGACTTCAGCTTGCTGGCTTGTGCAGACACCAGGGTTTGCAATGAGACCTTTTCCTTTACCAGACTTCACCATTTGGTGATATGGCTGATATGTAATTCTGTATCAGCAGAGATGGTGGTGCCAGAATGGCACACTCACTCACACCTTTCTGAAGTGCTGTTCCAAAACTTTTTTCTCCCCCTGAATCACATTTCTTCTATCCAGCCAGTGTGAAATAAAACCAAATAATGTCAGAGGAATGTATTCACTTAAAGCAGTGGGTTAATGGGTGTGCAACTGCTTGATTGCTGGTCAAATTTTGAGTAATAGCAAAGCCCTCAAGACTTGTGTTTGAACTACAGTTTATTTAAAAATACCTAAGTTGCTACAAGTGTGTCACATCTAATTCTGTGTACACCTGTGTGTTATCAGTTAGATTGGATCTATACTTGTTTCTGTGATAACCAAGTGTTGGATTTGGTTAATGGACCTTGTGCTGGTAGCGTTGTTGAGTCTTGGAGTACTGCTCATCGTGCTCCATAAGCTGAAATGGCAGGGTAATATATTTGATTGAAGAGCAGTAAAAATTTCTTGTTTCATTACTGAGAAAACTGAGCCATGTTAGAAGCTCTTTGACTGGAGTCCCTGTTTAACTAACTTTGTGGCATTCTTTGGTGTCTTGGTAGGTCTGGATGGATTTGCAGACTTGTCTGTTGAACAGGAAATGCACAGTTGCTTTCGGAAGGCAGCGGTGAACTTAAAGGAGATCATTAAAATACCTGGAGTCTGGGATCTCTTTGTGAAATGCTATGTGGACGTAAGGGCGTGTTTCACACACGTATTTCTTTTGTCTAACTTTCATTAAGATGCCTGTCTGCAGCTTTTTTATGTGTGTGTGGGTGAAAACAAAAGATTTTAAAAGCACCACATTTGTATGTGTATGTCACTGGCTTTGATATAGAGCACAGTTTACTCTTGGTAGAACTGCAGAGCCTGCACAGAGTACAAAAAGGAGTTTATCTGTGCATTGTCAAGAGAAAGAACAGACAAACAGCTTGCATATTTTTTTTTTCATGGTGCTACAGAAATTGGAGCATAGCTGCTTTTGTTTGAATTCTTGAAAACAAGTTCTCTGTTTTTTGGCAAGGCAGTGTTTTTTCTGGATACATTAAATGTTAGAGGCACCAAACATGCAGTCCCCTCTGTATTTTGTTTTTGTTTTTTTAAATATCTGCTTAGAATTTATAACTAAGAAATAAAGTTAACCTTAAAATCTCTTTGAAATTATTTACGCTGATTACAGAGCTGATAAGCTCTGGCTTCTCTAAGCACATCTTAGGGAATTCTCCTTGGTGCTGGCATCTGCCAAGTTCTCTCTTTAAAGACATGGCAGGCTCTCTTTCCAGAGAGCAAGTGCTGGTAATTCTTTCACAATGAAGTGTTAAAGAATTTTCTCACATAGTAGCTCCTGTGTATGAACTTTTGTGTCTCTGTCATGAGAGTAATCAGTAAAATGAAAATACACTGTTCTTAATCTTACCTAATATGCTGCACTCTTAGGAACAGATTGTCCTGTTGGATAGTTTTGTGGCAGTCCAAAATTAGTTGTAGGAGCTTGATTGCATATATCTGGCAAATTAATGACAGGCTTAACTTCTCCTAGATGTTGGAGTTCTATGGAGACCATAATGAAGCCTGCCAAGTACTGAATGAATATGCCTACAACTCAAAGTTTCCTGCCAATCCCAATGCTCATGTCTACCTCTACCAGTTCCTGAAGAGACAGGGCGAGTCAAAGAAATCGCTCATCTCTGCACTGAAGGTTTGTGTTCCATGGGAGATACAGTCTGTGTCATTCGTGTTAGGTGGTGCTCTGACACTTTGCTTCCCTTGAACTCTGTAACATTATTTACCCTGTTGTATTCCTTGTGGGAAGCAGAGGTAGTTACAGGGAGCAGTATCCTTTACTGTCTTGGAATTCCAGTTCTTGCTTTGCCTTTAACTGATATATCATATCACTTCTTGAAGTCAGTGAGCAAGCTCAGACCTTGTAATGTATTTACGTGGTCCTGCAAGTGTGTATCAGCAGTCTTGTACATAATAAGCATTGATTTCTGTTAAAGTTTGACCTTCACAATATTGTAGAAATTATTAGATGCTTGCTCTTTCCCATATTGATCCTGTCTAGCAATTAGTTCCTCTTCTTGTTTTTGATGAGCTGTGCATTAAAGCTAAAATAAAAGTTAATGTCTGCTGGTTGTTGGCAGGCAAGACCTTGCTTGACTAAGCTTTTGTACAGTTGCTCTTAAATTTCTACTTTCCTTCCCCTCACTCCTTGATCTTCTTACTGTTGCAAACAATGTTTTGCAGTTTGTGTTGCCACTTGATGGCACTAGTGTGCTTTTGTTAGTGCAGGTGGTGTTCAAAAACAGCTTTATAAAGTTTAGGCTTTTCAGCTGTAGGGTATATGTATACAATTCCATCTTCTCAGGGCTTTTTAGCAGTGGCTTTAGACACTAGTCTCTTACAAAATAGTGATCAATCAAAGAACTGGTTTGATAGGTCCAGGAACTGATCCAATGCACAGAGCAGTGGACAGGGCAGCTAGGACTGGCCTAGAAAAAAAATTACATTGCCTTCTGGATTTGGGCTTCAATCCATGTTGTATTTGCCACATGCAGTGTTTTTTTTAGCTGTTATCAAGGTATTTCATCGATTGTGTTTCAGAGTAGTGTCACAGATGTGCAAAATGTACCTAGACACTCATTCTCTACACCAAGGCAGTAAGGTACTAGATTGCTTAATTTTCTGAATTAGTCACCTAAAATTCTCAAGCCTGTGCTTCTCTTGTTCAGGTAGAAGTGTTCAAAAGTTTTCACACTAAAATAATGTGTCTGGGTTTTGCCTTTCATTTTTCAGATCTTGCATGATATTGTTCCGTCTCATGAACTAATGATAGACTTTAATACTATGCTTCAAAAATCAAGTAAGTCTACCTTTTCTCTTTTCCTTCATGTTAATTTCAGAATATTATTCTAGATTATCTTGCACCCTCTTTTCTGCTTTTTAAAGTAGTTTTGTTTGTTAAGAAAAAAACCCAAAAAACAACCCAAATCCCAGCTTTCCAATCACAGAAACCTTTAAGTTGAATGTGTGAGCAGGCATTTACAAACTTGTGTAAACGAATTCCTTTCTCATTTTAAAGGCTGATCAAAGTAAACTGCTGTAAGGCACAGCCAGGATCTCAAAAATAGTTTAATTTTTTTTTTTAAGTGCTTTACTCTGAATTCCAGGGTCTCCGTTCGCTTTTGGGAGTCTCTGATTTATTTATTTATTCTTTTTCTTCCAGAGGAGTTGAGGTGGATCTGTTATTTAGTTCACTGTTGTGGATTAATCAAGAGAGCTTTATCTTAGAGTTGGGAGAAAAGTCTTCCAATTTGGAGAATTTTTTTCCATGCTGATCAATTGTGTTCCAAGCTGTCTGTCTTACTGTGACCTGGTATGTCCCAGCAGGTCAACAGATTTGTGAAATGCCCCTGCATGAAGATTGTTCTCCGTTATGATAAGGGTTAATGGCTTTAAACTGAGAGAGGGTGTGTTTAGAAGAGTTTTAAGGAACAAATTCTTGACTATGAGGGTAGTGAGGCACTGGAACACATTGCACAGCAAACCTGTGGGTGCCCCATCCCTGGAAGTGTTCAAGGCCAGGTTGGATGTGGCTTTGAGCAATGTGTTCTAGTGGAAGGTGTCCCTGCCCAAGACAGGGGGTTTGGAACTAAGTGATCTTTAAGGTCTCTTCCAACCCCAACCATTCTGTGATCCTTCACTGGAAGGGGGTGAAAAAGACCATTTGGCTGGAACCTCCCTTTTTCTGTTCATTTGTGACAGATTTGCTAACTTTTCATGGCTAATAAATACATCCTGACTTTTTGAAAACATTTATACAGATAAACATAACTTTTCCCTCATTTACCTGCTGTCATAGGTCAAGTGTTGTTTTAGGAACTCTGGTGACACGTAACAAATTATGTGAAATGTCCACTTGAGTCATTTGGGAACACAGTATTCCAGAGGCACTGTGTTCCCTTCCTGTGGGAAGAATGTATTGAACAGAGGTGCCAGTTGGGGGCACTGATTAGTGAGCTTTGGAAACAGCACCTTGCTTTGGAAAAAGCAAGGCAGTGTGTGGTAAGTGAGTGTTGTATGTGTTCCTCTTGAGTCAGCAGTGTTTGAGCAGGATGGGAGTAGGGACAGAGTGTCTCTGGTGTGAGTTGTTTTCTAGAGACGGGAAGTATTCCTTAACTTCATCTCTTGAAGGCAGCAGAAGGCAATGGGGGCACCCTCAGTAATGGGAACAGTAGCAGCATGTGGGGAGGCAGGATGGAGAACTGTATTTCGCTTGTTGCTTACTAATCCTGATCTAAGCAATTCATTAATCAGCCTCACCTTTTTTCAGAGAAAAGAAAAAAACGTCGACTGGGGCTAGAAGTTATTTTTGCAGCCTTGGACTATGCTGGCTGGAAAGAAAATGTAAAAGCATGGAGCTGCTTGGCAAGACAGGTGAAACAAATTGTAATGTAAGTATCTCTGATGCAATATGCTGAAAACAAACGTATCAAGTCTCTACTTTTGGCAATTGATAGTGTCCCTCTGTAGCCTTTCTCTTCCTGCTGGTGAAGGGAAGAGTTGCCTGGCCTACCCAGAGTTCTGTGGCACTGCTTGACTGCAAGTGTGCTTTTGTTGGAAGGGAAGAAGAAGGTATTGAGGAAAATTCAAAATTTCCAGCACTGCCTTGCCTGAAAATAAGCTGTGGTGTTTTGTTTTTTGTTTGTTGTTTGTTTGGTAGGGTTTTTTTACCAGTGCACCTTTATGCAGGAAAAGTTATTCAGATGTTGGGGTAGCATTTGCTGCTCATCACTAATCTCCCTCTTTTGGGGCAGGGAGGTTGTTGGTTGTTCTGTTCTGTTCTTACATGTGCATTGTTTGAAGCTGGTTTGAGAACTGCTGGGCTGCACCAGGGACATGGCTGGTACTGTGCGGATTGGTGGGCTGTGTGATGGTGGTAACTTACAGGGTGCAGCTGGTGGGTGTATTGTTAAAATCTGAGCCAACATGCCTGGGGGTTTGATGTCCTTGCCAGCTCTGACAGACCTGGCCTCTGATTTCAAGAAGAAGCCATCTCTGACCATCTGTACCCAGAAGGCCTCCAATGTCTAGACTTTATTTTACCCAACAAACAGGCTGTTGTGTGTTTTACACCTTATATATTTACAGTAAATTAATTTGGCACTGAATTTGACCCATTCAACTATTTTGTTGCCACCTCGACGTACACAGCATCTGCTGTTAAGACCAGAGGCTAGTGGATTAGAGCTAGGAGTGTTGTTGCATAGAATTAGTAAAGTAGTATGATACTCTAACTTTGCCTTCACTTTTGCTTTCAAACACAGAGCTCCAGAGTATCTTGAAATATACTGGGCATCTTGGTCGTTTTATGGGAATGTTGCTTCCCCGTTGCAGGTAGTTTTATAGAATCCTAGAATAGTTTGGGAAGGGACCTTAAAGATCACCTAGTTCCAACTCCCCTGCCATGGGCAGGGACACCTTCCACTAGACCAGGTTGCTCAGAGCCCCATCCAGCCTGGCCTTGAACACTTCCAGGGATGGGGCACCCACAACTTCGCTGTGCAATGTGTTCCAGTGCCTCACCACCCTCAGAGTGAAGAATTTCTCCTAATATCTGATCTAAACCTGTCCTCTCTGTTTGAAGCTACTCCTCCTTGTCCTGTCACTACATGCCCTTGCAAAAACCTCTCCAGCTTCCTTGTAGGCTCCCTTGATGGACTGGAAGGAGTTTTTCTTCTGAAATGCTCAGTTTAGAGTTGGACCCGATGATCCTCATGGGTCCCTTCCAACTCAGCATATTCTGTGATTCTTTTAAAGAGTGTTATTGCATAACAGTAACAACTATTTGGGATAAGTTAGTCTTTGAGTATGCCCAGAGTAACACAAACCTTTCCTAAAAACAAACCAACCCCTTCATACTACTAATTTGTTGACAAACTTGAAGAAACTTCCATATTACTATTGACAAACTGGCATGGAAGTCAAAGGCTTGTTTCATTTCACAGCATAATTTGTGTTATTGCCAAATCTAAATAAGACTGCTGAAGTTCACCTCCTGCCTCACGAGTGTTGCCAGGGATTAAAAAAAAATAGCTTATTTCTGTTTAGATTAGTGTTTCGGTATCAGTATAAAGTTGGTGTGTCTGTGTTAGGAATTTAGGAGACATGTAGCAAGCTAGTTATAAGTGTCATTGTCTCCTCATAATCTTTTCATCATAATTTAAACTTTTCTGTAACTTGTTTAACCTTTTTCCAGCTCTGAGAAGTATCTTGACTGGATCAAGCAAGAGTGGAACTCCAGGAAGGACTGGTGGCCAACCTTCCATTTTAGCCGGTACTTGGCAAAAAGGAACTGGCAGGAAAATAAAAGCCTTTCATATGAAAAAGCTCTGGTGGCTGGAATTTTACTGGGAAAGGGTAATACTACATGTTTTTTCCTTTTCACTACGTAGAACAGAACTACTGTCTAGTTCTAGCCCTAATAAGATGGAGTGCAGCTGTTCTGCTCCTTGGAAGAAATGCAATTTCTTCCTTCTAAGAAATATCCTTATCTTTGGAGTTAAACGTGACAGATGTTTAGACTGGTTTGATATGCAAAATATGCCTTATTGTTAAATAACTTGTCTTATCCTGGTTTAGAATTCTGTTTTATCTGGCCTTGTTGAGCAGCCACAATACTGTTTATCTTGTTTTACCCTGAAACCACAATTTCACAAGTGCACAACACACTCCTGAGGGAATGTTGTGAGGCATTAAGGATGTTAAGGACCATGGGGGTGTTGTAGTGCAGGAAAGAGGAGGACGGATGGTGTTGAGTGAAAGCCACCAGCAGTTTGGTAAGAAGAGGAAGATCTTTACCTCTTCAGTAGCATTGTTTGGAATGCTGCCCAAACCAAGTGGAGGATCAGGCCAAGAATCAGCTGCTAAATTGAGAATGGGAATATGGCATGGAGACCATGGCTCGTACACTGGTTTGGACTTCTGATTGTCAACTTTTTTGTTGCCAGCTTTTCTATAACTTTGTCTTCTGGACTTAATAAAACAATTTCTCATATTGAAAGTTGGGATTTTTGGGGTTTAGTTTGTTGTTTGGTTTTTTTTCCTTTCAGTAGTATGTTATCAAATGTCTTGCAGCTTTTATTTCCAGATGGCTAAAGAAGTTATCTCAGTTCTGATTTTGTTGAATGAAGTTTTAGTGTTTATCGGTGTCAATGTGAGCCTCTGTTTTCTTTATCCAGCATAATAAGTTAATGTATGATATCAATGCTGCTTTACACCCTTGAAATTTTGCTTTGTGATCTATTTGCAGAGCAAAAATTTAAAAGAGAAAACAATACTTTGCAAGACAGCATAATTTGTATATATGTAATATTTTCTGGGTTAAGTGAGGAGAGATTATTTATTGCTACAGTTATGTCTCTAATGTGCATGTCTTGGATTTTAATACCTCCAAGTACTGAAAAGTTTCTTAGATGTTTGCGTGTTATTTAAACAATGAGAGCATTTTGTATTTGCTTGTATCATGGTATAATTTACAGTTTGTTTGTTTTTTTCCCTCAGATTGCAAGTACTTTAAATATATATCACACCAAGGCTGCAAAGCTCAGGTGAAACGGTTTCGGATGCTGAAGAAATTTGTGAACAGGCACAATCCTGTCTACCTGAGAATATCTGGTCTTTCTGATTCCTCTGTACAACCTTGATTAGAAGGCATCCTTAAGGTTCTTGTACTTTTTCCTCTCTGTAAAACACTTCAGAGTTGGTGCTACTGTAAAACTTCTGGGCAGACCCTATCAACTCAGTACTAGACATTTTTATATACTTCTGTAAAAACTCTTCGGTTTCTATTTGTTTTATAATAAAATGAATGTAAATCAAGTGATGAGGGCGAAGAATTTCTTTAATGTTAGTCCCATATTTCTGTGGGAAATGCAAACAGCATTGATTTCAAGTACAGCTTGAAAATTATTTAGTCACTATGGTTTGGAATCTCTATTTCACTAGTATTGCAAGGTTGAGCCTCCTCATCTCTAGATGCAGAGATAGTGGAAAGTAGTTCAAACTCCATCCAGGACTAGCCGTGGCACTCATAACAGGTTACATGTCTTAACCCAAGAACAGTACTTGACACACTGTCAAAACGTGTCTTCAGCCCGTAAAGGTTACATGGCTTCTGCTTATAACTGATCATTTCCTGAAACAGGGAAAATGGAGAGGCATCAGTCACTTTTTATAGCATTGTCTACTGAGAAGAATTATTGATTGTGAAGACCTACTGCAGTGTGTTCAAGCAGGTGATGCAGTTCAGCATGTCTAAAGGCAGCCATTTTTCCACGTCATACTTAGGGGCTGTGTGTCCAGTTCAGGGATTGTTCTCACATTGCTGGTAGGAGGGAGTGAAAGGTTGCTGTAGCTGCGTGGCCGCAGTGTTGCACTGCTTTGAAGGAGGGAGAGGCACAGAAATACTGAAACTCTACTTGGTAGAAGAGACCTAGAATTTTTTTTTTTTTGCAGTCTTGCCTATGAGGTGAAATATGCAGTGTTGCTGTGCTTGGAAAGCACACCTTAATGTGTTGTCACGAACTAGCATTCCAGCTTGCTTGAAAACAACAACAAAATGCTTTCCAAGTACTACTTCTGTTTTAATGAGAGATCTGTAGAATTCTGGAGGATGAACTGCTTGAACCCACCTCTGGGAATGAAACAAAGATGTCTTGAGTAGCAGAGTAGTTTATGAGTAAGTACACTTTTGCTTTTAAAAACTCAGTGTTTATTTGGAATTTTGGCTTGGATTAATATGGGTTGCGTGAGATGTGCCTTAAGACAATGTGTCCAGCGTTGAGAGCTACTTGCTGTAACTGTATGCTTTATTAAAAAAAAGACAATTAGTCATCATTCCCAACCTGTGTGCTCATTTAGTTCTGACTCCCAAACAATGCTGTTGCCTCACTCTGTAATAGTCAGGGGTTTTGTTGGAGATCCTCAGCTGGGTTTTGACTATTTTAATTTAGATTGTGAAGTATCAAAATGTTCTTCCCCAACAGCTCATAAGGTGCCCCACACCCCTGGGAAGCAACTCCCCCCTTAGCTGAGAAGTGGTCCAAATGGTTGTTCCCAGTGGACTCTCCATGATGAGTTTCATGCCTGGGCAGTGAGGCTGTCCTGGGAGATCCCCTGGGGGCAACCAGGCAGAGTGTCCCTTCCCTGGAGTCCTTCATTTGGCTTCCTGCCTACCATTTTGCTCCTCTGGACTTGCAAAGACAGGCCTCTGATGGGCTGGTGACTCTCCTGTGATGGTCCTGAGGTGGTAAATCCTAGGGCATTGGAATGATCTGCTTTGGCTCTGAATTCTGTGCTCTAGGTTTGATTTTCCTATCAATTGCCCTCCCCATCCTGTGTGCAAAGTTGCTGTGAGGATTTTTTTTTTTCTTTCCATGAAAAAAATATCTTTTCTTATTCTCCCTTGTGCTGAGTCAAGGAACTTTGTTTCAGAGAATCCGCATTCTCTGCACAGACCCAGTGTCTGTTGTCCCTCTGCTATTCCACCTCTTGCTCTGGTATTTTTGATATTAAAACTTAACATAATGATAACACAAAATTACACATCAGTTCTACCTCTTTTGCCTTCCCTGTTGTTCCATCCATTGTTTTGATGCTCCTGCTTGCATCTTCCTTTCTTCACTGAAGCTTAAGACAAGCAAGGTAATGAAATGTCAGCTGCTTTTTAAAGCACATTGATTGTGTGTATTCTGACTGCCCTTCTTCTCCCAGGCAGGTTCTCTGTATTCTGAGCAGCTGTCTCATTCTGGACACCAAAGTAATACCTTAGTTTCAATGATTGTTTGCAATGTTCGAGAGCAATAACCGAGATAAGCTGATACTTCAGCCGATATAAATAGTTGGATTGAAAATGCTTTATCTCCTGACAGTGCTGAAGTCTTTTGATCGGCGCATTTCCAGTTCATTGAAGTCTAAGCAGAGACAGGATTATTGTGAGGCTGCTGGATGGTCAAGGTGCCACAGCAAAACAGGTAAAGGTTAAACCCCCAGAAATTTAAAATAAGCATTTCCCAGTAAAGGTTCAGAGTAGGTCCATAGTCACAGAGTATTCTCAGGTGTCTCATTACGCTGGTGGTTGTATTGAGAAGCCAGGACTGGGAGCATTGACATCTCCATGAGCTAGATCCTGGGAGTGAACGGTGATGTGGGGGGAGATGGAGAAGTTTTGAATGAGTGGAGGTGTCCCCATATGTGAGATTGTCCCTGCAGCTTCCCTCTGTGCTTGGCTGTGATCAAAGTTACCTTGTTCTGCTTGTGGATGAGCAAAGTTAGGGAAGTGTCATACTCAAACAGAGGCTGAGTACAGTGTGTGCAAACAGGGTATACCTGCATGCACAGCTGATGGGAAGGGCTTGCTCATGCATTCTTCGACAGAGGGTAAAGTGGGCAAAAATCTCGTGCAACTTTAAATCAGTTTAATAACAGCTGAGATCAAACCCTCAAAAATCCATTAGCTTAAGCACAGGGTTACCACAGAATATCACAGTTGACTTCAGGTTGTGCTGGTGCTTTAAATAAATTTTTTCTCCTTCACTTTCTGAATTTCTTCTCATTTTAACCCTGAATATATACCTGGATTTGTGGGTAACATCAGTAGCTCTGTAAAACTTTTGGTCTTGAAATTACTTGTTCCTATGGTTAGCTGCTGCTGCCTTAACTTGGTTGTATTTTATGACCCCTGTTCAGTCTTTATGAAACCAGACCTAAGTTTAGTGAATTTTAAAAGCTGAACAAAATGGCAGTTAGCAGTTGAAAATTGTTCACTTGTGTCTTGTAAAGGGTGAGAGATTATCAAGTCCTGTGTATACATATCATATCTTGTATTTTTATTATCCATACTTCTGGGCAAAGGATTTCTTAGCCAATTTAAGATAAAATGTAGGGATTAGATTTTGTGAGTGCCCAGAAATGCCCAGAGGGGAGGGTTCAGCTATGTGACGTGTGAAATACCAAAGAGGCAGCCCTGAGGGTTTCTCTCCTGCCAAGTAGTAAACTAAGAGGGAAAACGGGAGAGAGAATGTAAGCAAACCTCAGTGCCTGCTCCGTGGCTGGCAATTAATAAAACGGAGAAGATGAATGAACCATACTATGAAGAAGTCTGGGATTTCTATACATCTGACCTCAAGCCACCTACACTGAAGGAAGTGAATATTTGGCCACAGGCTGGAAGGAGAAGCAGCAGCTCTGGAGTTTCCTTTTCTTGCCCACATGTCTGTCTTTACCTCTTCTTGTTGTGCCTGGTAGGCAGTGTGCTGGGACATCCGCAGTGTCTAGATTATGGGCCACCTTTCCAGCCCCCTTTTCACTTGGAGTTCTGCTCTGCCTATGAAAATTTTGGCTGCTGTGACCAGGAGAGAGACAACAGCATTGCAGCAAAATACTGGGACATCATGGATAACATTGATCGCCGGGGGCATAAGCTGTGTGGAACATACATCAAAGATATCCTGTGTCAGGTAGGGCAGAGAAATAATATATGTATTCTATGCTTTGGGCTGGTTTGGGGGTCAGCTGTGGTACAGCTCCTTATGGCTGGTCGTGTTGCTGGGAAGGGAGGTGTGGGAGCAGGGAAAAGGTGGGCTGACAGGGTAATGGCACCTAATCCTCAGCGTGCATTTTGCAAAGTGCTTTGTGTAAGGTGCATCTCTCTGTAATCTGGCAATATGTAGGGACATTTGCTAGCAATAATGGTTTATGAAAGCATTGCCCAGTGCAGATGAAGATGGGAATCCTGCTGCTCAGTTCATTTTTTTCATAATGAAGGAGAGAATTACAGATCAATATTTATCTTCTGCTTGCAGCTACCAGGTGCTGGATTAAAATTCTACACAATCAAATGATATGGGAATTGTGGGCGAGGTGTTTGGATCTCTGCGCTGCGTGAAGGATGTGTTTTGATTGTGTTCCTGCTGAGTAAGCTCCAAATGGTGTGGTTGTTAAAGTAGAACAAAATTTAGTAGGCAGTGGTTTCGAACAGCTGCTGCGAGGTCCTGAGGCTGCAGTCACAGTATTTTCGTCAGTGCTGTCTCCCCATGGCCCACCTGGCTCATGGAAACAGGCGCTGTGCAGGGAGGAAAGACCAAAGGCACTGTTCTGGCTGAGCTCCTCTGCATCCTCGTAATTAGAGGGCAGAACCCACCTGCCTCTTTAACAACTGGTAGTCACGCAAAACTGGACTCACTGCATGCCAAAATTCAAAGCAGCCAAAAGACACACTTAATATTTCCAAGAACATGTAAAACTCTTGTAGTTAATATTTCCTTAGCTTTAAAATATTATCTGTGTACCAAAACGTTTCCGCCCTTTTTGGATGCTGGTAAGATTGTGGCATCTCCTTGGGGGAAGGGACACATCCTTTCAGCACCAGGGCTGAAAGAAGTAGCGTCAGTTTGTCATTTTAAAGTTGGTAAACCAGAAAAAGATGTGTTACAGGTCCTAGCAGAACCACAGGTGTTGATGTTATAAAGATTTTTCTACACTTTTCAGGTAGAAAAAAAACACTATACAAATTTACTATTGCTTCTTTGCTCATTTTGCAGGGCGTAATGTAATTTTGTTCTAAGTGTATTTTGTAAACTAACAACAAATCCCCAAAACCTCAAGTCCCACGTCCTGACTTACTCACAGATTTTCAAAGTTATAAGCTGTTACTCTCTTTTTTATCTTTTAGATTAAGATTGCTGTTAAATCTTCGAGGAGGAGCTTGTGATTGTGTTATGTTTTGCTCTTCCTGGTCAGGTTGGTGACAACCATGGAAATGATGTTGGGTTCTCTAGCAAATATTATTTGGCTGTTGAATTAGTGAAAGACTGAAGATCTACCAAATGGTTTTGCTTTAGGAAGTCACTTTGCTGGAAATTGTTGCTGATCTCATGTGGGAGGGATGTGAAATGATAACATCTCCATTGTACCACCTCCACAGTATCCTGACAGTTTGTAGCCGCTACCTGTGAAATGTTCAGGTGTACTTATTACCACATTAAATTTAAAAATACAGATGCATTTATGTGATCAGCATGTCATTGTGCCAAGTGCTTATTTCCGCAGTGTATGGCAGGACTTCAGATAAACCGCTGCTATTGGTAAGGAGTGCTTTTATTGATATTTCCCATATGGAACTTAGGACACAAAGGTTAGTCTCAGAAGCAGTGGTAGACAAAATAGTATTGTTAGCTTTTGCCTTTTGAACAAAACATTGCAGGAGAGTGGTGTAGGTGCTTACTGACAGACCTGAATAATAGCTGCTCTGATTTAGCAAAGACAGCATTATGTCACATTTTTGGGGGAGATCAGAGCAGTAGCTGTGTGTTGTAACAAAGCAGCTCATTCAGTTAGATGTCCCTTCAGTGCCGAACCCAGCAGACAGTAAAAACCAGACAACCTTCCTGGTGTGGCAATGAGGGCAGAGCTAAGCACTGCACAGAAGAAGCTGGTTTTGGCAACGGCAGCAGTCTCGTTGGTCCCACAGAGCCCAGAAAGGATGCAATGGAGCACACCTTACCTTGGCAGTGGGGCTGTGTGTTTCTTAACAGATAGATGATTAGACAGGGATGTGTTCTGGATCATGGATTTCCAGCTGCCACTCTAAACCAGATTAATTTCTCTTAAAAACTAACAGGCTAGAAGAGGCATCTGAAGCGATCCGGCTCTGCTGGTAGAGCTGTTTCAGTTTGCGTCTGGTGAGATCTGGGTCTATTTTAGCTAGCTACACTTGTTTTAAGAACATGGAGGTTTAGAGTCTGACCCACAGCTGAGGTGTTCTAGGATTTATCTTAAAAATGAATATGAAACTCTGAAAACTGCCTGTATTGTTCTTAAGGAGGTGTTGTATAAGTTGCATGGCTAGAAAATTTCACTGGATGCGAACCTTGCTATGTGTGCTAAAACATCTGTTCGGCTGATGGCTGGGGGGATGCTTCTCTGTTCAGAAAACTGCTACAGGAAAGGGTTGAAAAAACCCAAAAGGCCAATTAAGCCTTGTTCAAGATGATTGAAAGCTGTGATATTAGCATGTGATGGGAGCTGATGCAACATACTTTCTAAATCAATTTTAATTAGAGGCCAGATTTGATTTCTGAATGCTACTCTTCAGAGAAGCTATTACAAAACAGCAGAGAAGCATCAATGTGATCTTGGGAGTTCCTTTGGTTTTATAAAGTAGTGAGATTAGCTTTCCTGCATGCTTGAGTGAAATGAAAGCAGACAAGCAGTGGTGACTGCAAGGCCACCTAATCCTGGGAGTTTACATAGACCCTGAGGAACAGCCTCCATCTCATATGTCTTGCTGAGTCTATGTGCTGCAGGCATTCTTTTGGCAGCCAAACACTGTGGGGGAAGCCCAATGGCAAGGAAAGCATGGCAGCTGCTCAGGGGCTACACTTGTTCAGGAGGATGAACTGTAGGAGACCTGTATGCTGCAGCCTGTTGGCAGAATGGAGTTGAGGAAGCTCAGAGGTGGAGAGAATATTCCTTGTTTCAGAGGCAGCTGTTTTTTTAATGTTCTCAGATTGCTGGTCTGGGAGCTGGACTTCGTTCCCGCTTATTTGAGAGAAATTAAAAATGTTTTCAAAGGTGTTAAAAAAGTAATCACTTCAGAGCAGAACTGAGAGGAACTTTAATTTTCCAATGAGTTGTGCACAATGGAATGACGAGCCAGCTGCAGCCACATGCTAGTGGGAATGAGAGAGATTCCCAGGACTAGAAATGCAGGTTAGCTCTGTCTATTCTCCCACACCTTTCCTTGGGGACACCTTATCAGGCTCTCCTTGCCTCTTAGTCACTTCAAATCAGCATCGTATTTTGCGAAAATATGGTGCTGATATAAGTGTGATATAACTAAAACCTCAGCTTATTTGGGGGTGCACACACGAGTGTGTAGTGGTGAAAGCAGAGTGAGTGAGCAAAGGCTAATGGACTCCATAAGCATCAGGGCAGGAACGTGCTGGCCAAGTGTTGTTAAATGCCTGCACCAAAGCTGCTCTCCTTCAAGAAGGTGAGAACAGAAAGACAAGGACACTTACCTGACACTTTGAGTTTTGTGGATGGCGCTCAGGGCCTGGTCGTGCCCTTCGTTGTTATGGAAAGACATTAAACACGAGAAAAATGGTGTGGTTCTGCCAACTAGGGCTGGGATCAGGCTGCATGGGAAGACCTGGGGGATTTGGCTTCCCTTTGCAAGGCTGGAGACTTCTGATTTGGGAAGAGGGGGAGGTTCCTTACAGATGTGATACAGGAGCAACAGAAACAAGCTCATTCTATGCAGCTTAGTAGCCAAATGGCAGCAATGAAAAGTGAGAAACTTACTATACCATCCAAGAACTGAACTTTGCTACTTACAAATCTTACCTGTTCTTATTATGGGCAAAAGCCCTCGGGTACTTCTGTGAGCAAAGGAAACAGCTTGCTATGTGAAGTTTGGAATCAGGGACTATAGTCTTCACATTAAATATCCTGGAAAGGTTGCTTCTTGCACCAAAAAAAAAAAAAAAAAAAAAAAGCTTGTATAGCTGCCCAGATTTTTTAAAGGAATTTTGTGTAATGAAGCGAACTTGTTTAATGAGGCAGAAAAATTGTTAATGTAGTAGTTCTTCATTCGTCGACTTCCCGTGTACTCACCTTCCTACATATGTGCCCAATAAAAGACCTGGATAGGTTGTTTTGAACTGCTGGCATTGAAACCAATAAAATAATATTTCTGCAGAGTTTAGTCTCTTCTGTTTCAACTTCTGCAACTTTGTGCTGATTAAAATAGAGGTGGGATTTTAATGGAAATGTTTTATGGAAGTTCTGGCCCAGAATTTCTACAAGATGAGGAGTTAAAATTTAGGTACAAATTCAAATGCAACAGCTGATTTTCCAAATTTAACCTATATTTTGCACAGATAAAACGTAATAATCTTTGAAGGAACATGATTTAAATGCATAAGACTTGAGAACGTTGCTTGCAGTGGTTTTTTTTTCCTGATGATCACATATAGAGCCAATGATATCTACATGAACTGTATAAGATGATATTTATTTACCTGAATCAGTTTTAAATCTCGACTACATATGCTTTGGTAACACTGTGCATGCAGGAACATGACTGGCATCAGACCAAAGATTCATTTAGCCTGTATATTTAATTGTTGTGCATCTGTTAAAGATGTACATCCATGTACATCTGTCAGTTTCCCCTTCTTTTTTTAATCTGGCTCCTATTACCTTTATCTGATGCTTCCTGATTTTTCTTCTGGGGTCTAGTGTAAATATCACAAGCGATTTCTCCATGTCACTTGTGATGTTTACAGACCTCTGTTAAGCTGTTACCCTGCTCTGATTACCTCTCTGCAAGACTGTTCAGTCCCATCTTGGTGAGTGGAAAATCCATATCCTCCGCAATAGTACTTCTGTTCAGAAGAATTTTTTGCTTCGATGAAGGAAACTACTACTGATCTCTAAATCCATTTTGGCCATATCCTGAGTGACTTTCTACTGCTGCACATCAAAGAAGGCTCTTTATGTTCTCTGCATTACTAACGTTTCATTCTGTTAACCAGTTTGCTTTCATGAAGACGTGTGTACACAGTCACATACTTAGTTTCTTTTACTTTCTAGGAATGTTCTCCATATGCTGCACATCTCTATGATGCAGAAAACCCTTGGACACCTCTAAGAAGCCTCCCAGGGCTCTGCTTCGACTACTGCTCCGAGTTTCATTTCAACTGCCGCTCTGCCATCCGCCTGCTGACGCGCGACAAGCACGTCCAAGAACGCTGCGAGACAAACAGAACACACTTTTGCAACCTCCTCCGCCTGCAGGACGAGGACTACTGCTTCCCCAACGTGCTGAGGAACGCGGCCCTCAACCACAACCTGGGCTCCGTGGTGGAGGACCAGGGAGGCTGTATCCAGCTCTGCCTGAGCGAGGTGGCCAACGGCCTGCGGAACCCGGTGCTCATGGTGCATCCCAACGACCGCTCCCACCGCCTGTTCGTGGCCGAGCAGGTGGGCGTCGTCTGGGTCTACCTGCCCGATGGCAGCCGGCTGGAGGAGCCCTTTCTGGATATTAAAAGTATAGTCCTGGCCACACCGTGGCTAGGGGATGAGAGGGGCTTTCTGGGCATGGCTTTCCACCCCAAGTACAAGTACAATGGGAAGTTTTATATTTATTACTCGTACATGGATAAGAACCGAGTGGAAAAGATCAGGATCAGTGAATTGAAGGTCTTGGCATCTGATGCCAACAAAGCTGATCCACGCTCTGAAAGGTAAAGTTCAGTTTGAATGCTGCTGTAGGCCACAGTGAGAAATCATTTTTCTCTGTCTGTGTCAGAGAGACAGATAACCTCAGGTATCAATACAGAATAGGGGTGAATGGATTAACAGCCCTGATGAGAAGGACTCGGGGATGCAGGTGGATGGGAGGCTGGTCATGACCCAGCAATGTGCACTTGCAGCCTAGAAAGCCAACTGTATCGTGGGCTGCATCCAAAGCAGTCTCTGGCCAGCATGAGGAAGGTGGTTCTGCCCTTCTATTCCACTCTCATGAGACCCCACCTGGAGTGCTGTGTCCTGTTCTAGAGTCCCCAGCACCTGTTGAAGTGAAACCAGAGGAAGGCTACCAAGATGATTAGAGGGATAGAGCGCCTCTCCTATGACAAAAGGCTGAGAGAATTGGGATTGTTGATATTGAAAAAGGCTCTTGGGTAACATAATTGCAGCCTTCCAGTACCTAAGGGAGCCTACAAGAAAGCTGGAAAGAGACTGTTCACAAGAGCATGTAATGACAGGACAAGGGGGAATGGCTTCAAACTGAGAGAAGGTTTAGATTAGATATTAGGAAGAAATTCTTTACTGTGAGAGTGATGAGGCAGTGGCACAGGTTGCCCAGAGAAGTCCTGGATGTCCCATCCCCAGGAGTGTTCAAGGCCAGACTGGATGGAACTCTGAACAACCTGGTCTAGTGGAAGGAGTCCTTGCCCACAGCAATGAGGTTGGAACTAGATGATTTTCAAGGTCCCTTCTAACCAAAATGATTCTTTCCACTTGCAGAATCTGCAAATTCCCACTCACCCTGGTTCAGGTGTGTGACTGGCCTGCTATGAAACTACCAGAGACAGGTTGGCTCAAGGTCACACAGTAAACCAAAATTGAATTGAAAAGAGACTCAAGATCTAGACTTCCAGGTCATCTTCTTTCTCCATCTTGTACTCTTGTCTTCTAAAGAGAAGTAACAGCCTTAAGCCTATTACAGAATTTACATCTGCTGTAAGTGTTTTGTACTGTAGGAGAAGAGTGATTTGCTACAGCACTATACACTCTTTTTATCTGCCTATGTGCACTTATCCCATTCCCTGCTAAGAAAAGAGCTAATTCTTAGTTACGGAGGACAATTTGTTAATAATGGTCTTCTTTTCACTAGAATTTCACAATCACCTTATCATGCTTCTAAAGCCCTCAGATTCACAAACTGCTTCTCATACGAGAAAGCAGAACCCACCTGCCACAACCAAAGTTGAAAGGGCAACAAGTATTCCCTGCAGAAGAACACATTCTGTATTTGCAGCTGTGTTTTCAGCAGAGCTGTGGTACTGCTGTGCCCGTGGTGCTGGGCGAGCTCCCTAGCACAGGAGGTGCTACTGCAGTGCCAGCCAAAGCCAGAATGCTCCTTGGTTCATGGGAGAAGTGTTTTCTTGAGGGATTCCACATGGAAAGGAGCTCTGCTGTATGGCAGGAAGGCAGCCTGATGCTACAGGCTCACAGAAAATGAGATGCCACTCAGCAATGTGTTTGACAAATGTGGCATATCTGTACAGCTGGGACATCCTGTTTTCTTCTGTAAGAGTGCTGATGTGATATTTCTGCAGCCTCCCAAATGTTCAGTCCTTCCCAGTACCTACATCTGGACTTATTTGTCCTTTTTTTTTTTTAAAGGAATCTTTTGGAGCTTGAGGAACCAGCTGCAAATCATAACGGTGGGCAGTTGCTTTTTGGTGTGGATGGCTATATGTATCTATTCACAGGGGATGGAGGGAAAGCTGGAGACCCTTTTGGAAAATTTGGGAACGCTCAGAACAAGTAAGTAGGAAGGCAGGTGAAAGCTTTGAGCTTGTTCACTAAGATACAAGGTTTGGAAGTGAGAAAGTGTGGAAGAATAAAGCAAGAGTGCTTGCTGAAAGTGCTTGTGCACCTGAAAGTCTGTCCAATGCAGTATTTCAAAAATCAAAATTTTGCATTTTGGAAGCCAAGTTGTTTAGGAAAGAGAGAGTCTTCTGACTTGAGAAGGTTTCAAGACATACCAGCCATTGGTTAATTTATTTTGGACAGATAACTTTCCTTTGAAAAGGGGAAAGCGAATTTTTGTGTTTTCAGTTGGCTCTCATGCCGGGATTTCTTTTTCTGTCATTCTCCTTAGGAGTACTTTGTTGGGGAAAGTTTTGAGGATTGATGTGGATGGAAAAAGTCCTGATGGAAAGCCTTACCGCATCCCTCCTGATAACCCATTTGTGTCTGATCCCAAGGCCCGCCCTGAGGTTTATGCTTATGGGGTCAGGAACATGTGGCGCTGTGCAGTTGACAGAGGAGACCCTGTCACAAAAAAGGGAAGAGGGAGGATCTTCTGTGGGGATGTCGGGCAGAACCAGTTTGAAGAAATTGACCTCATTGTTAAAGGAGGGAACTACGGCTGGAGAGCAAAGGAGGGATTTGAATGCTACGACACAAAGCTTTGCCACAATTCCTCCTTGGGTAAGGAAGAAGTTTTCTTATGGGAGATTACTTTATTATATGTGTATATTTAGTGGGCTCTAGCACTGTTTTTCCAGTGAAGCTGAATAATCCTGTGTTATGTGTTAAACGGAGATTGTTTACTTAAGAGCAGAAATCCCTTCTCCCCAGCCCTGCAGTGTTGGTATGAAATTATGCTCTGCTTATTCAAGGAATTCCCTGCCACACACTGTACCTGACAAGCTGTTTAAGTTCAAAGCCTGTGCACTCTGTAGACAGCATTTTCCCAGTGAAATCAGGAAAGCAATGGATTTTGTTTAAGTAGAAAAGGGATTTTCTTCAGAGCCTCTGAGCCACGACTGTGGCTAAGGAGAGTGGACCAGGCTGATGCTGAGACCCTAAAACAACTCCTGTGGCAGAGGCAGTGTCCCAGCAAGCAAGGTGCTGCAGGAGAATGCCCAAAAGCTGTTCTCTGGGTCTGACTGTGGGTGTGATGGACAAACTCAATTCCTGCCTTAAAAAAAGAGTAGAAACTGGTGGTCTTTGTAAAGGTCTTTGCAAAGCATGGTAGAAGAACTGGATATTATTATAATGTTCCTTAAGCTGAGATCTGAAGACGCTTGGTCTTCTCAAGCTCGTGTAGGTGCTTCTGAAACATTTGCATGAGCAGGCAAGTGCAGAGCGTGCATTACTGCAAAGTGCAATGCAAGTGCATTGTGCATTTCTCCTCTGCTGTGCCAGTACCCACGTAGCTCTCAAGTTTTTTGTTAGGTTGCTTTCTTAATGGCCCAGTCCTCCACTGAATACAAAACTGAATTGGATTTTTCTGGTTAATCTCTGGTTTTTAATGAGTTGCATTCGTGATCTTTATCCCCATGGTTAAAGACAAGCTACTTGATCCCAGGCAAAAAAAGTGAGGACAGGACTAAAATTTTCTGGGATCTGATAATTCAACATGAAAAAAGGCTGAATTAAATTTTATCAGAGACAGAGTCTTTATTTTAATAAAGTCTCATTACATAGAACACAGGTAGCACACTTATTCATGTTCTGTGCTGAGAATGTCAGCAAACCTACGAAGATGCTGAGTTAAATTGCAAATGCTTGATCTTATTCCGTTCTCTAAAAATACCAACATCGGTAAAGATGATCCCTGCTGAACTGATTGGTGCAGTCACAAACCTGTAAAATAACACTTTCTTTCAGGCTGATACCTTTCTGCATTGCTTGCTTGATGCAAAGAATCTTGGTTTTATGTGCTATGGAATCTCATCACGACTAAGCCTTGACAAGCATGTACATGAAGAGCTCTTTAAAGCCCCTAAGCCTGTTCTGTCCCAGAGTAAATTACTGAGTTCCTACTGAAATTTCACTGTATTGGTTGAACTGTATTGGTCCTTCTTTTAATTGTACCTGTCCAAGTCATCGAGCAATTGCTTTTTGATGCTCTCTGGAAGTAAATTTTCTGACTTTTTATTTCTCTGAGTTTAACAGATGACATCCTCCCGATATTTGCGTATGGCCGCAGTGTGGGGAAGTCAGTCACTGGAGGTTATGTCTACAGAGGATGTGAATCGCCCAACTTGAACGGCCTTTATATTTTTGGTGATTTCATGAATGGGTGAGACTAATTGTTTTCTCTGCAGCTCCCATTCTATACCCTCATCTGGGCAAATAAGTGGATTGGAGCATCCCAAAACATTTAGAGCCTGAGTAAATGAGAACATCGGATGTCTGTGTATTAGATTAAGTGCTCTGTTTGACTATAATAACAGCTTTTTTTGTTGGAATCTAAACTTACTCGAATTTAGAATCCTTAAGATACGTTTGCTTTTGTTCAGGTACGTTTTTCCAAAAGTCAGCCAACAGTCAGGGTCCTCACTGAGTAATGCATGATTTTGACAGCAACTAATTTTGATAATGGAAACATAAAACACAGGGTTTTATCTTTCACCTAGTCGACTTATGGCTTTACAGGAAGATGAGAAGACAAATAAGTGGAAGAAGCAGGATATCTGCATTGGCAGCACAACAGCTTGTGCTTTCCCTGGAATGATCAGTTCTTACAGCAAATACATCATCTCCTTTGCTGAGGATGAAGCAGGTAGGTATCGTGCTAGCCATACCTTCACTGGAAACTGTACTGTCAGTTCTCTGTTGAAGGGAGAAGGTGTGAAATTATGTGCTCCTCACATGTTACTACAGAGTAGGCATTGCAAACAGGTTTGTGGCTATCTCAGCACAGCAAGGAGGGTTGGTCTGTGGTTCAGAGAGGTCTCCTGCTCTGTGTGGCTATTGCAGATTGGCTTGATGGAGAGCTCAGGAGACAAATCCCCATGTGAAATATGCCAGGTTCTCTAAGAAATCTGAGCTCCTGTTTGCTGCAGCCTTTCCTTGTCCTTTTGTTGTTTGTGCTGTTTCATTAATCAGAAGACTATATCAATGCAATTCACTTTTTCTTTGTAACAACTCATCCTTGCTTGAGTTCTTGGAGCTCATCTGAATTTTCCCTGCTTCCTTGGTATGAGTTCCTCAGGTTTATTCAAAACATCAGCACTTTACACTGTGGATTACAAACCAAGGCTTTATTTGGGGGTCAGGAAAGCCACTCATTTTAAAACTTAGTGCAAAGGTCTCAGCACATGAGATATTATTAAGGTCACAATGACCAGATTTCTCACTGAGGTGGAAGTACCAGTATATATTTTGTGCACTTTTCTACAGTCTCCTGACACAGCTATGTAATACAAAATGCAGCTGGGAGTTTTTGGAGGACATAGGTGTGGTTCAGTGAGCTCTGATGCTTCACCATTCAGCAGAAAAGAGGCTTGCTTGCAATGAAAAGATCCTAGATGGTCTAGTTAGCATATTTTGTCAAAGCTGCATGAAGATGCAGGCTTTGTTGTATAATGTATACAATTTTTAACTGTTCTATCAACATGTGGAGTGAGTGGATTTTAAATGTTTCTTCTCCTGGTGGTTCTTTTAGAAAACAACTTGGTGGTGTCTTCCACAACTACCATACAGAAATATAAAGAAGCTTCTGTCTTCCATGGATTAGCCAATATAGCTCTCGTTGGATTTTTTGGTTTTTTGTTGGTAGGACTATGAGATGGCTAAACACTTCTTGTGTGGTCTTCCCCTCTATTTGTAGCTTCTGGCTGCTTCTTTGGTACAAACATATTTTAAAAAATACATATTTATACAGAGGAAATAAACTTTTTGCAGAGCCACAGACATGAGGTAATGAAGGTGCTGCTCAGGCATTCTGCCTGATTGAGGGCTGCTGGTTCTGTGTGGAACCCTGCTGTGGCCAAGAGATCATTTGTGTCTGTGGGAGCCCACCTGCACAGATCAGGGTGAGGCCAACGCCTGCTTCTTGGACATAAGGCATGACTGGGGGGGTAACGGAAGGGGTTTTCTTTTCTGATCACATGAATTAGTGAAGAGCTAGGAAAGAGAAGAAAATGGAGAACTGGGATTCAGGCTTGGGCACTTGAATCTAAGACCAGTTTTCTTTTTTCACTTCCGTTTAGGTGAGCTGTATTTTATGTCTACTTCTTATCCCAGTGCCTATGCGCCGCATGGATCGCTCTACAAGCTTATTGATCCTGCAAGGTTTGTAGTTAAAGATATTTTTCCAGGTCAAATTCTTCTATAATCACTATATGCTCTCCAACTATCCCAGTAAAAGAATGCTAAGTACTACTGATAGATAATCTCATTGACATCCACATTCAGTCCTTGGTTTTTGTTCACCCACTGTACATCTGGTGCAACTTTAATCAGTTTTAGTGAATTTATTCCTCGCTTGTGCACACAGAAATAGGGAATAAACAGTGGTCAAACACCTTGGAAGATCTGGGAGAGTTAAGGATTAGAAGAATGTCTCCTTGATTACATATCTGAAGTATAGCACAGTGATATTTTAAAAACAACAGTCCCTCAGGGCCATTACATCAAATACCTACGATGCACTTTAGTATAAATAAATAAATAAATTGCACTCCACAGTTTAGTTTTCTTCATGAAGATGAGTGAAACCTGGTGGTTCATGCAGTGTTTAAATAATAACTGGAGTCTGAACCTGAGTTTTTCCAAGCAAAATATTTTTCCCCATTAAGCAGCTATCCTTAAAAAAAAACACTATCCTAAAGTCTGTTTTTACAATAATAAGCACACTTACATAATTTTTTCCTCTCCCAAGATTTTGGATCTTGCTAAAAAGCAATAAATGGCTTTCAAATCACCCTGTAAAGTAGATATAGTACAAATGTGTCCGTGCTGTTGCAGAGACCTCGGACACTAACAAAATGAAGACACCAAGTTATGTTTTCTTGTGAAGTTAAATCCAAAACTAGATGGTACTCTCAAGCTCTTTACCAAGGTGATGGGAATAGGAATTTTTGAGTCTTTTGCTTGCTGTAACTGTTTGAGGAGACTCCTGCCTTTAACACTTATCATCTGCCAGGAAGTTTTTTAACTGCATTAACTGTGGCTGACCAAAATACAATATTTTCAACTAAAAAAATCTGCTTTTGTGAGCTTGCATAAACTGTCTCACTGGGATAACTGGCTGCCCTGATGGGAGCAGTCCCAGTCTGCCAGGGCCACTGCTATATACTCGATGGCAACTCAAACTTCCCTAGGAACCTGCCAGGAAAACTGATGACAGCAGTGCCATTTGTCCCCACTTCAGCTTGTCTTTCCAGCATTACTCTTGGAGACAGCAGAGTGGTGCCTGGATTGGCACCAAGTTCCTTCAGCCATAAGCAGAGGGAAAATGAGTTAGGAAGTGATTAAAAAATTAGAGAGGAGAGAGAGGGGGGAATACCCCCTCTCCTCAGTCCCTGCAAGCACTGCCAACAACCCTGCTTTAGTAACCTTTTTTTTTTTCAATTGAAATGGTATGGAGGAAGCACTTGGCTCTTGCCACTGTCTGAAGGAGAATGCTAATCACAAGAAAATGTGATGCCTTAGGTTATGCTTTGCTTTGTTTTGTGCTGTCAAGCATGCCAAATTGGAAGAACCTGTTCTTATTTGTCCTACAGCAGTTCCCTTGGTGGGTAAGGGAAAACACAGGTGTGTTGTGCTTCTTTGTACCCCCTTCCCGTCATTTAATATGTGACAGCTTTACCTTGGGGAAAATGTGGGTTCGTTGTGGGGGTTTTTTTTGTGCTTTTGTACTGTGGGAAATTGTCAGGGAACAGCGGGAGAAGAACATGGACACATTTTCTTTGCAATTGTTCCTCCCTCATTCTTTGCCTGTTTTCTTCCTTTCTCACCCCTCTCACTGCAGCACCCTTTGAAGGTCACACTGATGTCTGTGGGGCTGTGTGGGATCACTGCTCTGTGTGCAGAGATCCTTGTGCTGCACTGTGAGGGAGGGCAGAGAACTGTCCCTGACAAGCCCTGTGTGCATGAGTGAGACTCGTGAGGCTCCTCCACATCAAGGTGGGATGCACCAGCAATTATTGATGAGGACAACCCAAAGTGACGGATCATCTGAAATGCCCTTGAATTCAGTGGTGGGCAGCATGTTCACACAGGCAGGCTAGCATCCCACACACAAACAAACAAACCAACAAACTGGCTATTGATGCTGGATAAAGACAGTCCAAGCTGTCTGATGACAGAAACTTGACAAGAAGAGTGGTAGAAGAGAAGCTGCAGCCTTCCAGCTGCTTTTGGAACAGGGATTTGGTGGCTTGCAGCCCTGTGTTAGGCTCTTGAATTCCACCTGTGTTTCACTCGAGGTTCCTAAAATGCTTTCATGCCTCTTCCACCAGAGGCAAATGACAACAGGTGATTGATGTGTGCCTACAGAATAAATAAAGCTCCCTAACAATCTCTGACATCTGCATATGGGTTTCTGTTTTCCAAGGAGAGCTCCACCAGGGAAGTGTAAATACAAGCCTGTTCCAGTGAAAACAAAGAGTAAGCAGATACCATTTGTTCCACGTGCAAGTAAGTTGTCAGGCTTTGATTTTACTGAGAAGCAAAACATGTAGCAAATTACATCTTTCTGGGATGTGATTCGAATCTTTAGCAGTCTTAACAATTAAAGCACTGAAGGACCAATCTTGAAGTTTGGCTATCACACTTAACGTGTGCTTCTGCCGTCTTCTGCCATGCTTTTTCTTAATCGCAGTGTCTGATTTCTTTTTTCCTAGGTGTTGCCAAATAATAGTGTACCTGGGCATCACAGGGGAACTGGTGGCTTTGATTCAGGCATTGGATTAGGTCTGGGAAGTTCCGAGTGCCTGTGCCTGACTCTGTGACAAGCTCCTTGAATCAAATAATCCCCTCTCAGTACATCTAGGGGAGTCAATCTTCCTTCCTCCTGGTCATCTTCTGTCTTAAAGTCTCATGCAACTAGGGCAGGAGTTCCATCTTGAGTAGAAATGGTGTTTAGCAAGTTGAGGTTATCTCATCTGGGATTTCCAGATATTGGTGTAATACGAAAAATCTGTATCGTTAAGTCTGCCAAAAAAGGGTGCAAAATTTCATCATACTCTGCCTGAAAGTAACTTTCCTTAAACATACATTCATAATTCCTAAAATTAAACATTTTATTTTCAAGAAAACCAAGGGTCTTCTGATGGAAGGAGAGAGGTTTAGAGTGTGCATGTCTTCTTTCAGAACGTCAGCTATTTTTCTTAACTGTAGCTCTTACTAAGGGTTTCTATCATTTGTATCTCTGAATTAGCCTTTTGCCTTAAAGCAGGGATCTGAACCATGTTAATTACTTTCCTCAGAGACTGTCCTTGAGCTGCTTAATGAACCTTCAACAGCCAAGCCTCCAAAAAAATCTTCTACCCTTCCTTCAGCTATCCCAGCAGTTTCTTCTAAGAAAGCAAAAAACCCCTCATCCACCAAAATAAAAGCATCAACAGTGCAACCAGTTCCATCTGATAAAGAGAGACAGAGAGTCAAAGCTGAGGCTAAACCTCACAAGCCAAGGAAGGGAGAAAAGGTTGCACACAACTTCAGAACAATACCAGTACCACCTTTGCCTAAAAGGAAGAGCTCCTGCCTAGTCAGACCCAAGAAGGTTCTTCCAAAGAACGCAGCAGTAGCTAAGGGAAAACGGGAGAAGAGGAGGAAGAAGCAGCATTTGAAGCTCAGTGATGTATCAGAATAAGCAAGTCACTTGTGAGATGGTGTGACCAAATAAAAGAGAATTGACTGACTTGTTATGCCAGTGCTCCCAGGTGTGCCTCTGTTACTGGCAGTGCTAGAAGTCTCTATATATATTTTATTAAACCTAAGGAGCACCAGCCTCCTAATATTAACTTTCTTGGCAAATCCTCCTATGATGTCCTTTTCTGACATAAGTGATTATGAGAGTCTCTGATGGATATTCACTGGTAAGATTTATCTGTGCATGACTGTCTAATAAATCTAAGTGCCTCCAAATTTTTTGGGACTTTCATCTTTGATAAAAGAAAGTGGAAGAGAGACATGTCAGTGACCTCACCTTCCTCCTTTTTTTTTCCTTACTTTAACTGAGATGCAGTGAAAAGTATATTTCAGGAGCAGTTGTCTTTCAGACAATGAAATTAGATTTTATTATTTTTTTTTTTTCTTTTTAAAGGAGGGCCACCAAGGTGCTCCTATGAATACACAGACTGAGAGAATTGGGGATGTTCAGCCTGGAGCAGAAAAGCCTTCAGGGAGACCTCATAGCAAGCTTTTAGACGGTAAAGGAGGCCCACAAGAAAGACGAGGAGGGAGTTTTTACAAGGTCACGCAGTGTCAGGACGACGGGGAATGGCTTTAAGCTGAGGGGAGGAGCCAAGGAACCCTCAAACACTCCAGTCACATGTGAGCAATGAGGTGGAGCTATTCCCTGGCTTCAGACCACCCACGGGGGACGCGGGGCTGCCGCAGCCCTCAAAGGTTCAGTTCCAGACCAGTGTATTTATCCGGGAAGCGCAGCCGGGGCCGGACCTGCGCTCCCGCTCTGGGCCGCCGAGCCCATGGCGTCATTTGGCAGTTCCAGCGTTAACGTTCGTCTCCAGCCGCCAGCCCCTGGACGCACCGGGTCGGGAATGCGAAAAGCACCGCCCCGCTGCCGCGGCGGTGGCTGCCGGCCGGCGGGGGGCGACCCCCAGCCCGCGGCTTGGTCCTCGGGAAGCGAATGATAAAAAAAAAAAAAAGAAAAAGAGCAGAAAAAGCAGCTGAGGCCCCAGCGAGGATCGAACTCGCGACCCCTGGTTTACAAGACCAGTGCTCTAACCACTGAGCTATGGAGCCACCTATCACTTCGGGCCCTGCCGAGGGCTCCTGGTCCTCCCCCGCCGCCTCCCCGCGCTTCCCCTGGATCCCGGGGGCGCCTCCTCCAGCCGCGGGGTCCGGGTGGGCACCGTCCGCCCGCCGCCCCCCGAGCCCTGCCCTCCGCCGAGGTGTCTGCCCGCCCGCGCGACAGGGAAGCGGAGAGGCGGCATTCCCACCGCTGGCGGTTCCAAGGCTCCCTGCCCTTTGGAGCTGTCCTGGGGCCCCCGGAGCCGCCCCGCGCCCCTGTTTTCCGTGGGAAAAGCTGCCCGTGGCCGGGCTGTAAGCCCCGCTCCCAGCCCACCTCCAGGGCAGTGCCCGAGGGTGAGCGGGGCCCTTCCCCCGTTTATCAGTGGGCGGGCGCACCTGCCGCAAATTCCCAGGGAAGCTGCCCTGTTGGTGGGGGCGTTTGGGCGGTGCGCTGAGGCTCACGAGAGCGCCGCTCCCGGCACTGATTCCGCGTCCCCCCCAGGTGCCGTGACGGAGGGAGGAGCAGCCCCTCCCGGTGAGGGAAGGTGTTGGGAGGTAAGGCTGCACAGCAAGTGGTCTTGTGCAGAGTGGGGGGAAAGAGTCAGTTTTAAGTAGATTATAGTCAGCTCGCTGCTGTAAAACCTATTAGGTTTCGTGAAATAACTGTTGCAGGGATAACTGGTTTAACTCTCTCGCAAATAAACCACGAGTCTGGTTTGACTGGGGGATGAACCCAGCAGAAGGATAGGCGTTGTGCAGCCTTAATATCTCTCTTGATTTTTACTGAGCAAGGAAGTTTGAGGCCGTTTGAGGATTTTTCTCCTTTTCTTTGCATAAACGAACCAGTCTGTCACATGCAGACCTGCTCCGTGAAAGCTTGGGTGAAGGTGAAAAGATAAGCTGTGGAGAGGAAATTGAGAGACACCACTACAGGGTAATAAATCTCAGCAGTTTAGCTGCACACTAGAGTAATGTTCTAGAAAAGCAGACATGATTTGCTGGGTGCAAGCCTCAAACTGCGTGTGACCAAAAGTAAAGCTCCTTGAAATGAGAATAGACAGAGAAAGCTGCATTAAGGAGTTAAAGACCTTTCATCCATCCCACACTCCACAAATCATGAACTAGGTCAACTTCCTCTTTTTATTTTTTTCTGTAGTTTTTATTTCACCTTCTTTTTAAATGGATATGATCTCTGTGGACAAGCTAGGCCAGCTCTGGTGAACTCTGTCTTGTTGTTTATGTAAGACACTAAAATTACTTTAAAATATCTGCTTTTGACCTCCAATGTGGCAGCTGATAAATTCATGAAGTTTCACATTTCTTTGGTTGCCTTTTTTCCCTTTCCTTTGAAGATAGTGACTCTTTAAGAGCTGGTAAAGCTCTTCCAAAGAGGGCTAAAATGTCTGTGGTGAGTGTTCTGCTAATGCCTCAGGGAAATGAAATACAAGCATAGCTTGTTTTATAACCTTAAAGTAGGCAGGAGCAGAACTGTCTTACACTTCTCATTCTATCAGACAATTCTACCTTCATCGGTCTAACACATCTGAGCAGCGGGGTAAGATGTATTCTGAGAACAGAAGAGTGTTGAAACAAGTCTTCTGTGATAGCATGGCTACCTGCCACCCCTGGGCTTTTTAACTTAGGTGCAAACGTGTAACTGTTGTGATCTCCCTGCTTCCATATTTTGCTGCCCGCTTAGAGCTCTCTGCAAGGGGGGGGCTACACCTCAAATACTGTGTAATAAGACAGAGCCTTTCTTAGTCAAACACCCTGCGTGGGATTCAGAGGGTGTGATGGTAGTGCCACGCTAGCAGTAAGCCCCCTGATTTCTCTTTGTAATGGAAATCAGACGCTTCTGGGATGTAATTCATCTCACCTGGAGGTAAAACTCTCCAATCAGTCATCTGAGTCATGGGCTAGAGGTGCCGTTTCTCAGTTGACTGTGATGGGGGTTGATGCTGACAATGTTCGCGGTTCAGAGACATCTGGCTTTATGTGACAGGTTTGTACCACCGAGCTATGGAAAGGGAGCTGAGACCTGGCTGGGTCACGGCGGCTGCCTTGTCTAACACGCACAGCAGCACTGCAGAGCTCCTGTCGGCAAGTTGCTAATGCTCTTGGCCAGTTTATACGCTCAGTCTCGTTAGCACAAGAATAACCTTTGGTTTAATTTAATACCTGTTTGATTTAGGCGGGGAGAATTTTCAGAGAGATGGCAAGATAAATCATACGTCTAAAGAAGACGACGAGTCTTTCGGCAGCTAGACACCCAGATGTGAAAATGAAGCATTCAGGCGATAAATGCCTACCTAGTCTGCTGTTCATGGCTGTTGAAGGCCACTAGGTGGAACCTAAGGACTGCATCAAAAGATGAGGAAAATCCTTTTAACAGAATTCGAATGCTGAAAAGTGAGTTTTTACCACGCAGGTTTTTTTAGAAAGATCTGTAGGACGACTCACGTTTAAATGTGTGCCAAACTTGTAAAGATGCACGTTTATAAGTGCTCTGTAAAATCTCTGCTGATTTGCAGTAAGATTCAACTAATGCTGTGTGTCCCCTTGCTTAAACCAGGACTTTCTCAAGCATGGGTGCTTTTCACCAGGTTCAGTGAATGAATACTGAAAGCAGTGGAGGGCTGGTAGGAGCTGTTTGGTAAAAGCCCTGAGAAGAAGCAGGCAGTCCCTCTGCGAACTACCTGGCTGGTATGACACATCTGGCTTTTGCTTTCCTATCGGAGAGTTTTGTAAGAGATGCTCCCATGGCAGGGAGGAATGCTGGATGTTATTGAGAGCAGCACACAGAAAAGTTTCACCTTCCTGAGGAAATCTGTAAAGAAGGAGCAGGGTTTGAAAGATATATCCTAGACCTTCTCTACACTGAGACGAAGCATCAACCTAGAATATAGGGTGGCTAATGTAAGCATAGGAAAGGTCTTGCTGAGTCTGGACTAAGGTGTTGTTAAAGGATGACTTACTTGTTGCTGATCAGCTCCGTGGCTGTCCTTAACAGCCCCACTAAACAAATACATGTTTAACTGCCTCTAAAGATGGTGTCAGTCCACAGATGTCAACCGTGTTGCTGTGAGCTTATGTCCATGTCGTTAAGCACGGTGAGCTAATCTCATGCATATTCCGTATGATCTTATTACCATATCTTGCATTCAAATGCTAACAGGAGAAGTGAATGAAGGGAATGACTCTTCAAACATGAATTGTCCCCGGAAATTCTGCTATACTACTCTGTTCTCTTCTCTAAACTCCTTTGCCCAGCTTGCCACCCAATTCCCTGCTGAGTTCAGTTTCACTAGTGTTTCACAGGGTTTGGTTTTTTGTTGCACAAACCAGCTACCTGTTTTGGGCTGCAATAGTATGAAATAAATAGCAGAAAATATTGTCCCTGCAGACATGGTCTGTCTCCTAACAGGGTGTCATGGCTTGCCTGTCTTTGTCCTCATCACATCTGATTTTCTGTGTCCCGAGGGAAGCCTAGTGCACCTGGGACTACCTCATCAGGTGTACAGAGCAGCAAATCTGGCATGCTTGCCTTTCCTTGTTAAGTTTTGTGAAAAAGGAATTGCAGCACAGCTTCAGTCTTCTTGTGAAATAAGATGTTCTGTGGGTTTTAATGCTTTGACAGGTTCGGCACAGTTGGCTTTGTTTCTTAAAGACACTGTAGTAACCAAAAGGTATTTGAGTTTAGTGTATCCATTTTAGTTGGCAAGTGCCAATGGATTACTTTGTCTTGTGCAAATGCACTTTTTTTTTTTGAGTAATATGTTATTAAAATCAAGGGAACATTTCCTTCTGAGTTTGGGTGGCTTTTGGAGGTGGTCCTTGGGGTATTTTAGGCATGGAAGGATCTAAACATATGGTGGAGGCTCGCCTTCTCTTCTTCCTGTGAAGGTTTAAGTCCTGTTTGATTGAGATGTGCCTGAGGAAACTCCCTGTGGTTCTGCAGTTATGACTCAATAAATTCTTTTAAAAATCATTGTTCTTCAAATTACACAGGAACGATCTGCTTGTCTTTGAAACATTGGATACAAAACATGAGGTAGAACTAGATTAAAAAAATTGGGAAAATAATCTGCTGTGATTTTTCTATTAACAGTTACCATTTAAAACAGAAACTGGTTAAGGTGCTGTGAAGTCTCTTTCCAAGTTTAAGCTTGTGCACTGCTTGCATCCCTATTCCAAAGTAGTGTGAGAGATCCTGGTGTGCAGCCTTCCTGTTCCATGACAGTCTGCTTTCCCTGGGAAAGAAGTTCAAACACACAACAGATATGGTGCCCTTTCAAAATTACTTTGGTAGTCTCAATACTCTTCTTTTGGACAAACATCCATTACCACATGCAAAAAAAAAAAAATCTTTTTAACAGTATTTTTATTCTGCTTTGAAGAGTAGGCAGGGATTGATGTGTCTGTGAAAATTCAGTTCTTCATGTTCTTCAGAAAGGTAACAAGGCAGACAAGGGAAATGTAAAGACAGCATCCATGCATCTCTGTTTGGTCTTAGGCCAGCTGTTGTGGTGCTCATTGCTCATATTTGAGCATCAGTACTTCTCTTTGGAGAAGCATCTCTTTTCCTAAGTCATACTGTAGGGGAACAGTGCTGTCCCTGCCTCATTATTCTTTCCTGTTGTGTTTTTAATTAATCTGAGGGATGCAAGCAAAAGAAATGTTGTCTTCAAATACTTTATGATTTCATCTTCCTGAAACAAGAAAGGAGTAATCTAATTTCATTGCTTCAGGGTTACTTCTCTGATCCAGATCAGATTTGAAGCTATTTATTGTAATAAAATGTTTCTGGTTGTGATAGCAAAGTAGCTGGTGATCCTTAGGTTCTTTAAAAAAAGAATCGAGATATTACCTGCTTCAAAATGTTACACAGCTACAAGTGAAAGATGTTTTTGTGACAGTTGTGTAGTCTGGGAACGAGATAGAATATTTCTCCTTTCCTGTCCTGGCTTCAGAAGAAGTTGTGTCCATCTCTGCTACTATAAAAAAGATAATTTCCTTATGGAAAACATTTGGGAGGCCTGGTTCTTAGTCAAAGGACATAGTAGTGCTCTTCAGAGTGCAAGAAGGGGACTTGACCAAGCCTGGCCTTTGCCTTAAGACAGAGATACTCCTGGAGCCCAGCGCTTCACCCCCCTGGGGCAGCATGAGGGCTTCCTCTCCTGGAGCCACCAGCAGGGACTGGCTGCCTTTGGGTGGGCGGGTGAAGGAAGGGCAGCAACACCCACACGTCTTGCTGTGCTCTGAGCAGTGATGCTGCGTGCACTGTCCCCTGTGCTTTCCCCCCCACCCCAACCCGTGTTGAAGCCACCCCGATCTCCCTGCAGATGAAGTGTTGCCTGCACGGTGCCGCTCGGCCCTGGCCCGTGTGTCAGCCATGCCAGCTGCCCGAAAGGGTCAGCACATTGAAAGCTGCCATCACCCAGCTTCTTGTCCTCACGTGTCCCCTGCAGAAGTCCACGGGGCAGGAAATAGCTGACCCAGAGCTGTGCCTGTGCTGGTCTTTCTGCCTCTAAACACGTGTGTTCATGTCTTTGTAGGTATATACACGTGTATGCAGGTCTCTGCTGCTGAGCAGAGGGTAGAACACTGGAGACACTAACCTGAAGGTCCCCCATCAGTTGTTGGTTCCCAAAAAGTGCAGGAATGTGAGGACCATCTTTGAGGCTGTCAATCCTCTCGAATTTGTCTAAAACCAGTCAGCAGATTTGAAGGTTATTTGGAAGAGGGGTTGGCAACCACTGTGGTTACATAAACCCTTTTCCAAATAAAACCAAGCTGAAAACATACTGATCACATTTTCCCATCAAGATTTTAAAATTCTTGGGAAAACAGACTGTTCAGAAATAAGTGTGAGGCAGAGGAACCAGGAGATCTAGAGTCCCCATCCTTACTCCAGTATGGACTCTGCTGCTCATCTCAGTGCCTTGTTTCTGTAGCTGTCCAGCACTACACTCGCAGCCTACCAAAAGGAAGGCAACATGTTTGCTGGCAGCAGAAATGCAAAGTCTTATTACCAGCAGTGTAAAAATAGACTCAGAAGATTTTAAGTGGACTGTAAGGAAATAAAAATGTAGCTACAGGATGGCTCAAAACTCCTTGCTGAAAAGAAACCCAACAACCAAAAAACCTCAGGTTCCTTTTTGTGTAGCTTTTTTTAGACAGAGGAAACAAAGATGAATAATAGGCAACAGAATCCTTGTTTAAATAAACTTTTCGTAATGGTTTCTTCCAAGGAGCTGTAAAGCTAAAGGTAGTAAGTTCCTTCTGCAACTCAGTGGGTGGTAGGGAACTAGGAACGTGTCCCAGCAGGGCCAGCACTGCTGTAGATGGGACACTGTTGTCTCAGCCACGGCCTGTTTGCAAGGGTTTGGATATTGGGCTCCACTGAGGATGCCGTTACTCAAGCGAGACACAGATGTGGGTCTGCTCCAGGTTTCAGTTACTGTGAAAGGCAAAATGAAAGACCTGTCACAACTGTTAGGCACCTTCCTCAAGTGCTCACATTCCCTTTCCTGTGAAACACATTTGAGTCCCAAAGCCAGACAGTCTGTGCTAATCAAGGAACACATTGGATTTTGTTCTGAAGTTCTCTTAAGGTAGATGGAGGAAAGATGCACATATAATAAATATTACATAAATTTTGAAAACCCAACTGTTGCTTAGGTGCTGGATGTGATAAGCGGGGCTGGGTGATTTCTCTTTATTCCTCCTGGGAAAAGTAATTGAACTGAAAATACAGTTTTGTTCCCAGCTCTGTTGCTGATTTTGCCATATGTTTGCTGCTAGAGATAACAGTTTGTGGGTTGGAGTCACAAAAATGCCTATGTGTTATTTTCCTGTGCAGTTAGTTCAGAATATCTTAACTCATTTCCTCAAGTGCCTGGGAAGAGTGGTGCCCTGAGTTTCAGGCGTTCAGAGAGTTGCCCTCACCACCTGGTGTGGGCAGTGTGGGACACTTCTGCTGAAGTAGAAATGTGCTCTAGAGAATGGGAATTTACAGCTTCCTCTCTGTTTTTAGGGTTAATTTGGATGGACTCTCATGGTCCTGTCTACATACAGGCCTCTCAGTTGTTCTGTGGATGAAACGTGTTGCTCAGCAGCTCTGCTCTTCTCTTCCAGGAAAACACGTTCATCTTCCTGCTTATTAGACTGGACCAACACAGGCCACAGAAAAAACTGAATAGAAAAAGAGTGTTGGAGGGGAGGTTTCTTCCTACTTTCCCATTTGTGAATTTTCATGTCCTGTGCAATCCAGTCCCTTGGTTTTTGTTGCAGGTGGAGGTGTTGAACGTGGATTGTGCAGGTGGCTGCAGTTCTGTGTACTCTGGTTTTGTTGTCTTCAGCTGCCAATCTGCTGAGGGTCCTGTGTACACTGACCAAGTCAGGAGTATCTGCAGTTGATGAGGTGCACAAAAATAGCAGCTAGTACATAGGTATGCTGCCTCACTGCATAAAATCTAACAATGGCTTTGTTTTAGGATAGCAAACCAGCTGAGTAACCTTTCCTCAGATCTGATTTCTGTTAGAAACGAGCCAGAAAACAATCTGAGAAGCGTCCTGAATGCTGGGAAGCTGTCATTCTGCTCCCAGCCGTATGTTAGTAATTGGTAGTAACTCCTCCTCACAAAGTTGCTGCTGTGTAGCATTTCTGAACCATATTCTGGAAAGGTTTTGAAGGTTTTGAGCAATCAGCACCTCTTCTGACAGTGTTTCTGTAAGCCTGCCCACTGAGCATGGAAAATCTCACCTCCTTGAATTTCAGGAAGGTGCTCCTGTTTCAGAGTAGGCTTTGGCTGGCAAAGAATTGTCAGGTTTTCGAAGTGATAACTGGGCATTTCCAAGTCCCTCCTTTGCTTTTGAAGGACCAAACTGTCTGCAGACCCTTTGAACATCCTTTCTTCTGGGTAAGCTTAGTTAGACCCACAGTTCAGCTTTGTGATTGGGTTTGCATCTCCTTTGGCATTTTTCCTGGTTTTGATTGGTTTGGAAATGCTGAGACTATAACCTTCCTGAGGGTACTATCTATTTTCTTTGGCTTTCCCAAATGTAACACGTCATGTGGAGCTGAAAATGAATGGGAAGACAATGAATGAAAATGTTTTGAATCTGGAAGCTTTTTGTGTAAAGCTATTGGTTTGAGGCTTGTCTCTGTTAAATTAGCTCTCCATATAGTAGGGCAGGTATATCTACCACTGAGGTCCCATCTAGCCAGTGAAGACTAATGCAGGTGTTACTGTGTCCTTCAGACACTGGCATCCAGCCTGCGCTCTAATGGCTTTGACAAATCCCCTCAAGCAGAATTGCCAGGCTGACTCCATGATCAAGTGTGTCCAAAAGTGTTAAAAGCACCACTGAGAATGTCAAATGGAACTGATGAGGTTAGATCACATCTGCATGAGGGGATAAATTGTTCTGGAGTGTAATTTTCAAATCAGAACTCTAGACTGGGGTAATCAAACTTCAAGCGAGCCTCTCTGTAGGGCATAAATAGCAGCAGCTGCTCTTCATACATGACAGATCTCTTTCAAAGCTTATAGATGCCTAATAATTCTTCTCCTAGCTAAAATTTAATTGAAGGATGCCTCAACCTGCCATAGGGTAGAGAAGGTACATTAAGCATCTTAATTCCTTATCAGCAGAGCAATTCAAGTATAGATTGCATGGAATATCCTTTGCCTGGTATTTCTTGGCTCTTAAATGCATCTTACCTTACAAAGCAAGGAATGATTTAGCAGCTTATCAATGAAATGTTCTTAGTCTTCCGGTTCAGGCATTATGAATTGTGGGATTGTGTTGTGGGTGTGTTTATGAGGCGTTTTTGTTTTCCTGCTAGCATTTCTTCAGCACGGTGGAAAAGCTGTCTGTCAGTATTCTAGAAAAAAATACAAACAGAAAGGATTAGATGTCTTACCCACAGAGGACCCAGCTCTGGTGACCTTTCTACTGGTGCAATCCTGGGCAAAAACGTAGTGAAAATTACACTTAACTTTTGCTTAATTGTGGCTGTTCTTTTGGTGGAAGCAATTCTAGCAGTGTGATAAATCAGACCAATGGTGAATTGTTGTGGTTCTGTAAAAAATATTAATTAACTTTTAATTTAGTTTTTACTGTTAAAGCAGAGTTGCTTCAAGGTCAAAGGCACTTGTATCCATTAATATGCTACAAGAGATTATGACTGGGAAATTTCTTTTTCAAAGAGTTCTGGAAAAAAGAAGTGTTCACATCTTCAAGTAAACAAAAATTGATCCATTTCTATTTATGTTAAATAAGTGCATACGAAGGATAAACACCAAAAAAAGATGTGCTTTTAAAGACTGACTCAGCTATTATGATTTTATAGAACAAGTGAATGAAACTTGTTTGGATTCTTCCCAGAATAAATACACAGGCTTCTAAAGTCCTTTGGAGAATAGGAAAAAGAAGCAGCTGTAATGCAGAAGCACAAGTTTAATCTCCAATCCACCAGATACTTTGTGCTTGCGTGGAGTGCACGTGGTCAATCTTAAACCATTCTTATGCCTCACATAAACATCTAACATTTAGAGTCCTTGGACATGCTTACAAAACAAGAGTAGAGAAACCCACATTATTTTTAGTGCACAAAGCTGAGAAGGAAAGTCAGAAAGTGTGGGTTTGCTTGTACCCAATTCCTTAAATGCGTCCTTGGACCGAGAGTTCTCTGTAAGGAGAATTCTTGGTATATATCGTGGGATGTCTGGAAAACAGATAGCAATAAATACATTGTTTTATAGAGAAGATGGATAATTCAGTGCCTAAGAATGTGAACTGGGGAATAAATCAATGCAAAGAGACTTTCTGTTCTTTGGTGTTCACTTCTGCTTTTCTTTCCCCAGTGAATGTTCCTCAGCAGTCCCTGCAAAGGGATGTTTTTACAAATACCTTGCTGAAGATCTCAGATCTTGCTGTATTTCCTCATGAGAATTGAGAATTGCAGACCGGAAGGTGGATCATTGCAGCTCATGTTTAAAGCAGCAAGCAGCAAGTCAAGGTAATTTCAAGAATAAGTTGTTGTTTCTAGCAGAACCCATGGTCACTTCTCCTAAATCACTTCTGACGTGCTTAGTGAGAAGTACTAGCATGTTGCTGTCTCCCCTGAACTCCTGAATTTACAGTGATAATTGTATGACATGAATCTTGGTTTAAGCTAATCTCCAGTTACCTCTTCTGTTTTCATTTTATGCTTGCTTGCTCTGCAATGACCCCCTTTAGACTGCTGGTTCTATAAATCTTTGTCACAAAGGGTCACTGGGTTTGAGGGAAAGGAGAAAAAATGGTGTTTTCTTCAGTAGATACTGTGCCAGAGGTAGGTGTGCTTGTTCCAGTCTGATTTAGACAGTGCAGATGCCACTGCTAAATGCATAAACTAAATATGGTCCTGTAGGGGTTTGTAATTAGGTTGTTTACAGAAGCACTTACAGAAACAGTTTAGTTCAGCAAGAGCTGATCAATCAAACTTCAGCTGAAGAAACCCCAGAGAGTGACCCTTTCTTTTCACCTGACCTGCTGGGGGACAGATTAGGAAATATTGATAAAACCAGCAGCTATTGGCTGCTGCAGTGTGCATTTAGTGTCCTTTGTACATGTTTGGGGGAAGCAGGGAGGGACTGCTTTTTCCAGCTTAGTTGTAATCCTACTTCTTTTACGAATGCACCTTTGCCAAGAGAAAAACAATGGAAAACTCATCAATCTAATAAACTTGAATAATACATAGAAGAAACTCTGAAAGCCCTTGGGCCCTGATCACAGTATTGTTTAGATGAACTGTCAGAGCCTGAAAACCTTTATCTCATAGCTCTGACCTAGGGTTATTCCCTTAAATGCCCTCCCCAAGCTCATTCTCCCGGTTCCCATTTTAGCATGTTTCCTGTGGTGCATCTGAAGGAAGCTTGAAGCTTGTGTTTGCTTTGAGCATTGCTTGGTAGAGGAGCATCAGCGAGACAGAGACTCATTCTGTGGATCAGTGTGTTGTGGCCCAGCCAGGCTGGAATAACGTGTAGATGTTGTTTCTGGTACGTGGTACCCAAATGCAGCCTCAGAGGTGGGCACAGTGTTTTCCAGAGTGTATGTCCCCTGTCCACCTGTGACTGGTGCTGTATCATCAGTTTCACTGGTGCTGATGGGCACTGCCAGGTGCAAGGAGTCCCAGATTCATGGTACCAGGCTTCACCAGTGGAAAGTGAAACGCATTGCCCTTGGGGAAGCGTCTTTCTTAAGTGCTCCTTACGCTTGGATGTAGCTGTCTGATTTAGGATGATCATCTTGTCTGACAGTGGCTGCCTTGCAGGTCCCTGGGGGTGCACCCCAGATTCTGGGTGCTCCTGTGACAGGCACAGGTGAAGGTGCTTCGTACTCCTGGCAGCACGAGTTACGCTGCTCTGCAAATGTGGAATCTCTTACTCAGTTAACATGACAAAGCTCTTCTGGCTGATCATGAATTCAGCTAGTCCCTGTATTAGAGACAGAGCTATGGTACGTCCAGCTGATGTACTTTGTGGAGGGGGAGCAATTCATGTAAGTTGCATTGCAGGTCATAGTACAAGGGAAGGACATATAGTTCATTACTTCTGGGAGCAAATTGGAGCAAGTTGTAGACAACCATGTTTCCATCATGAAGCTCAGGTCCTGCCTTACACTGTGCTGTCCTAATCAATGCTAGATGGCAATCTGAGCCTATGACAATCTAAGCTGATTATTTCAAATAGTGATTTGAGCCATGTAATTGAGGAACTGGACATTCTTTTGAGGTGCTTACATTTCAAACTATACTGCTTGTTCTTAATATCCTTTCTGTATATCATAGCTACTTCTGGATAGAAAAATAATTTGGTTTGTGGGGTGCTATTTCATAAAAATAATTATTTGTTTGAATTTATAAGCTGTGATCAGTACCAATAGAGAAAGCTGTAGGTGATCCTATCAGCAAAATCTTCATCAAATGCTCCCCTCTGGCTTTCATTTTCGCCTCAGAAGCAGGGGGAAGAAAGTGAGACCTTTTCAGAGCTCTAATCTGCAATTGTTCAATGACATTATGAGATTTCAATTACACAGGTTGAAATTGTCCTTGTTCTGAAGGAAAAAAACATTGTCTGAAACTGTCAGATTTGGTATAGATAAAACCACAAAAATGATAAATTGTCCAGAGTTGTTATCAAAACATAATAAGGAAGATGTCTTTGTCAGCCAAAATATCACAGGCAGATTTAGAGCAGGATGAAGTGATTTTCCAACTCCCATACTGCCCCATACATGCAGAGGCCAAGGAAGTCTTTCCCCTGCGTAATCTCACCTGCCTTTCTCTGCCAGGGCCAGGCAGCTGATGATGTGTAGTGTCATTAACCCACTGGGTCACATGCAGTTTGAAGCTTATCATTTTGCAAGTTGCCATCTGTCTCTGAAAGAGACACAATGCAAAGAGGCACAGTGCATGGAGACTTTATTTTCCTTTTACTATTTATCTTTGTCATCAGACTTTCATCAGGAGTTCTGCTAAATAATAGAAAACATCATGAAAGTGTACCAGGAGACCCAATCTCAGAATTACCAGTCATGCTACCTAATAGATAACATCCTGCTGGTAATACAGACCACTTATCAAAGTATTTGTAGGCAAGAATTTATTTGAAACAACTGCCTAGGGAAGGTGTTTTTCATGAACTTGGGAAGTGAGGGAGTATAGCAGGCTGAGAGTCAACCTGAGCTGTGCATAGGGTTTTTTGGCAGACATTACACACAGGGTGAGATATTGACGGGTGGAGCACAGGGAGCTTATGAGCAATGTGTGAGACAGGTCAGGTGAGAAGATTACAAGTGAGTACTGGAGAAAGATAATGTTTCTCAAGTGCTGCCAAGCTTTGTGCAACTGCCTATGTAACACTAAAGAAAGTTCCAGTATCTACTGAACTCATTTACAAATGATCTGCATGAAAACTATGAATTTCACACTGCATGACAGCTCTATAGAATGGAATCACTTGCTTGTATGTAAGGTTGTAGCAGGTCACTTCTCACCCCCTTAAACCCGTCAGTCTTCTTCTGGGAACAGTGATGCTTCAAACTGGTATGGCTCCTGCAGTCCTTGTGTCTGTTGCTACATCTGCCAGCTTGAGCAAAGTGTTATGGTGAATTTGTGCTGTAGGAAGTGGAAGGGAACTAATCCTGTATCCAGTCTGAAGGAGACAGCTTGTAACTTGTTTTGAGCAGGAGGGGTTTCCAACTAGTGGCTGATACATGTGGGCTCATGTGCTACACAGTGGAAGGAGGGCTGCAGTCCCCCCGGAGCATAGTTGCTCCTGTTACATCCCTATGCACTTGTCTTCCATTCATCTGCACGCCTAACATCCCAAACACTGAAAGTTGTGTTGTATCCTTCCAGCATTCTGAGAGAGATATAAAATAAGATGTTTAAGGCAGGAATGAATGTGATCTTTTTAGTTTTGATCTGCCATAAACCCCAGGTTTTAAAGGCTGTAAGGTGCCATTGAGTAGCATTTGCAGGCTTGGAGATCCTATTTTGTTAAATATATACTTACTGACTGAGTTTTGATCTTCCAGGGTATTAGGTAGATGGGATCTTCCACCCTGAAATGCCTTCTGTGACGTGCTTGGTCTTTGTACTCTAACATCCAATCCCCCACTCTGTTTTTACAGGCACAATCTCCATTTATTATACGTAGTCAAATATATAGTAAGAGTTTTTCTCTTGCTTTTAGTTATGCTGTCAAGTGTAGTGTATGGCCATTTAAACAGGAATAGCTACATGAGTATCTTCCACAATGGAAAAAGATATTCCCTGTGTGCATGGATATATAACAAATCAATACCTGAAGCCGAAAAGAAACATATGAAAACAAATACCCAGGAGCTGGTGGAGCCAGGAACTGAAGCTAATCTGTAAGGACTACGTTTATTTATCTGAGCATGGGCAACAAATACAGTTCTCAATACAATTCTCAGCTGTGCATGTTTTCCCTTCTGGTTGCTGAGCAGGAAGAGTGGGACCTGTGTGGCTGCACAACAGCCTCTGTCATGAGCCACAGGGTCCAAAGGAAATGTTACAGGCTGGGAAGCTCAGCCTGGATGGGAGGGGGCTTGGCAGGTGACCCTGTCTTGTCAGGGGGGCTTGGACTAGATGATCTCCAAAGGTCCATTCTAACACCAATGATTCTATGACTTACGCCACCCACTACAACTACTGTGGTGTTGTGGTCATCTCCCTGCAGCCCTTTAACAGATCACAAAGCACACCTGCAAGCAGGAGATGTTGAACCTTTTTACCTTTGTGCTACAGTAGCTCAACCTCTCCTCCATTCATTTCCTTTCCTCTGCCATTCTGTGAGTGCATGTTTAGGCAGGGAGTCTCTCCCTCCAGTCTACAGTAGACAAAATATATATGTGAGAGGTGTCACATGTGGGATGTTTGCTACCAGGTATTCCTGTTCCTGGTAAGGAGACACTTGTGTTGGTGAGATTATTGACAAAGGGTAGTTAGGATTATGTATTGATGTGATTCTGTTCACAGTCACTCTCCACTCGGCTCTGCTGTTCTGAAGTGGGGAGTGTGGGCTTATCCCCTTCACTGGGAGTCCTGTGTCTTTCCTGAAAATGTTAGGGGTTTGGCAGCTGATTCCTTAGGCTAATGGTGGTGCACATGAAAAATAAAGAAAAGGACAAGAGCGTGAGTAAAGAGGAAAAAGCAGGTGGGTCTAATATGTGCTGTTCTCCCAGGATTTGCTTGATGGGGACAAGCTCTGGAACAAAGTGTCTCAGTTTTCCTATCTGTGCAGGTATAATTGAGGAACCTAGAGAGGATTAATGACTTCTTTGCTTGGATGAATAACATGCACCTAAAACTTTTGGTATTAAAAAACAGATCCCATTTCATGATGTTTCTAAAGAGTTGGTCACAGAATCATTTAGGCTGGAGAAGACCTCTAAGGTCATTGAGTTCACCCTTCGACCGATCATCACCTTGTCAAATAGATCATGGCACAAAGTGCCATGTACAGTTGTTTCTTGAACACCTCCACCACCTCCCAGGGCAGTCCGTTCCAGTGCTTAAGCGAAGAAATTCTTCCTGAGATGATGTTCTGCTCCTTTGTTGTCTTACCCATTACAGGGGTGAGAAGGCATGAGGAAGGGACTCTGTTTGCTTCCCTTAATGGCTGATCCCCCTGCTGTTGGCTAAAAAACCATTAAGCTTGTTCAGAAGGAGACTGTGTGGGTTTGTTTCTAAAAGCTTTACAGAAATCTGCGGACAAATTGTCTGAGCCCAGGGCATTTCCAGATTGCATATCCCTAATTGTATTAAACACTTCAGAGCCATCTGATGGATTGTCTCACAGTTCAACCATCTGGTCTGGAAATTTAGGCAGGCTTTACTTTGTGGAAAAACTCTGAGTCACTCACACTGCAGTGTCATTAGATGGCCCCTGGGCTGCTCTTTGATGGAGAAAGGCTACTATAGTGTCACTGCTGATAGTTTGTTGATTGAGAGAAGCATAAGGTTTTAGGGGCTCATTAGTTTTGATTAATTGGGCTAAAATACAGCTTTTTTACCTTTCTTGTCTTCGCAAAATGGCTAGTTAGCCCTCCAGTCCAAACCATAAAAATTAGCATTTTTAGTTATTTTCATTGCTTTGTATTTCAGTCATGTTATTTTAGTTGTTTTGTATTTGTTATAAATATACAAAAGCCCATTCTGCTTTCAAAACAAATTATTGTGTTTTAAGGTAAAGACTTGTTTACTTGACTACCAGAGCACTTAGAAGATTTGATGCGCTTCCTCTTGCAACATCCATGTGAGGGTAGAGTGATTGAGTGCTGGCAAGGAGAGGGAGGGTGACCAATACTGAAAGGGAACAGAGGTGGCTAGAGAAATGCTTTCAGTTGCACGCTACAGCTGATGCAGGCTCAGTTTATGAGACCATTTTGGCCAATAAAACCAGCATTTCTATTTAAAATTATTTGGAGACTAGGGATCTGTTTGTGTGCTTGAATCTGTCAGTAATTAGGCCCATGAATACGTGACATTTCCCAGAAATGCTGTGCATCACAGAAGGCTCTAGAAATCTATCTCCAGAGGTATCTCCAGAGAATCTCTCTTAAATTTACAGGAGAAACCTAACTCTGATTTGGTTTGAAGTAAAATCCTGAACATTCTGTGACCTTGAACCTGGATTGTGTCTGGAGACACATCTGGAGGCTGTCCCATTCCTCCCCATTCCACAAGTGAGTGAGTTCAAATGAGAAATTAACTCTGCTAAGCTGGAACTTGTGCCCCACCATCACATGTGCAGCAGTCAGCAGTGACATAAAAGAAAGCATTTTTCCCCTCTGGCTTTGCCAAAACCTTTCACCAGCGGGGCTGAATATCTAGGAGATTGTCTTAAAGCTTGTGTGGGTCATGAGAGACTTTCCAGCTTCCTACTTCAGCTTCTGTGTGTTCACTGTGTTGTGGGATAAATGTTTTTTTCTTCCCCTTTGCTCCTCTCTCCCCTTTCCCAGCTCTCTCAATTAAGAACATGTATATTAGGGAAGAGCAGTTTCATTTAGCAGCCAATCTAATCCATCAGACATATGCAATCTGCTATCAGTGCGCTGTGCTTGAGTGGGATTCTTTACTTGTAAGACACAGCAAAGTTCTTTGCTTATTACCTGTTTAACCATCTTCCTCTGATTAGGAAAAGGCTCAAAGTGATTGCTTTGACAATCTGGGATGATACCAAGATCAAAACTCAGATTTTGAGCAGTTCTGTGCGCAAAGAAGAGCTGACTGCTCCTGGTTTCCAGTGGGTAGTTCCAAAGCAATGCTGTGGAAGTGAAATGACATTATTTATATTAGTGCTGGGAGAAACATGATTAGAAGCTGAGACATTTCCTGCTTCCTCTTAGCTGACACATCAAGCAATGCTAACTTGAAGCAGGACTGCAGTTTTGGGGTTTTCTTGGTGTCTGGGTAAAAGAGACTGTTTGGTAATGAGACTTTGTTCTGTCCAGCTTCATTCCTGGCCCTCTTACAGTCTGCTGTTGTTTTCTGCTGTGCTTCAGAAGGTGCAGTTTCAGGAAGAGAGTACAACAGTGGCTTGAGGCCATCTCTGCTTCTGTTCCTCAGCTTCTGAGCTGCTCAGGGGCCAGTTTAAATTAGAGCAGCCCCTGTGGGTGCTCTTGCAGACACTCTACCCAGCTGCTTCTGTTTCTGGAGCACAGAATGCTTCGGTCATACCTCTATCCCTGACTTTGCCCCTGTGCCAAGGACAAAGATGATGGCACTGTACAAATATATGCAGGCTCTGTGATGCTCTGTAGCTGCTACTGTATTGCAGGAGCAGTGTCTGAAGGCCAAAATGTGTCTCTGTTCAGTAAAATGTTTGTATTACTTTCTTAGGGTGTTGCAAGGGTTGGAGTCTATGAACTTTGGTGTTACAGAACCCAAATTTTAATATATTGGGGGCAAGTTTAGCTGTCTGTTCCACAGTGGCAAAAAGCAGGGTGGAGGCATTCCAGCTATACTTGAATTCCTTGGGGCCAAGATAACTAAGACCTTGCTGTGTGTCCCAGTGTAGCAATACTAGTGGTGGAGATAGAAAGCAATGGATAGATTGCTGAGCTTCCCACTCATTCCTCAAGTGGATGAGGTGGAGAGCACAACAGGTTCTTCGATGGTTTTTAAGGAAGTCAGCCAAAGATTGTGTTTATATGGACCAATGCCTTAAAAAAATAGCTTTTTGGTTGGCTAAGAAAATAATTTGGCATTTGATAATTTTGGGGTTATTTTGACAAAAAATAAGCATTGCTTTGGAAAAAAAGAAGTCTGAGTTTCAAAGGAAAGGCAAAAAGAGGCCATTTTTCATGAAGGAACCGCATATGAAGCATTTCTTCCAGGTCTTAAGATTGTTTCATTATTTGGGTGAATTATTTATAACTGGGTTTTCCTTCACTCAAGCCCGTATAATTCTGTGCAATAAAAGGAATTTTCCATTACGGAGGCATGTAATGGGGTTTTGAATTTAATATTCATGCAGTGTGATGTGGATCTCTGAGTAAAACATCGTGTCTGAACATGAAGTATCAGCACTAACGTGATTAAGTGGAACATTGAACCCCTCTCACTTTGTAGGCCTGGTTGTCTCGTATGTGTCACAGACATGAGGGAGTGAAAACCGATCTGCTGCATTCCCCAGCTGAGGGGTATTGTGGAAAGGCTCCTCAAGGTTGCTCTTGGTGGAGTACAAGAGCTGTTGCAAGGTGAGCTGATGCTCCAGACAACCTTTTTAGTAGCCTCATTGCTTCAGTGAGGCATGTGTTGGCCATAACTGAACAGTGATGTCCCATTCCCAATGAAGATGAAGGTAAATGTGGCTCCCTTTGCCCCACATAATTAGCATGGATCTCCCTCAGTGAGTCTCTGTGGCATATTGTTCATGCCTTCTCCACACTGAAACACTATAGCAAAAGTTAAGCGCTGCTTGGAATAGTTTGCCAGCAGGGACTGTGCTCCTCTGATAGCCTCTCCATTTTCTTTTTATATTTTTGTTTTTATAAATACAGTAAGCAGATAGATATATTGCTTGCCTATTGACACTCCTTTGTCATCTGGACACCATTCCAGTGGATGTAAAGGATCTCAGTGAACAGACATAAGTGTCTGCTCTGTGTCATGAGATATGTGGTTGCTTTGGCCTCCTGACTCTTTCTTCATGCCTCTTTTACCTTTAGTCTAGTGTAGATAAGGGTCAAGAGAAGGACACATCTCTGAGAAGTAAGAGTTTTTCCTCTTTTGTGCTGTAGAGTGTGTCCTCCCAGTGTTTTAATATGGATGGTAATGGACTACTGATGTGATTTTGTTTTAAAACTATTCATCTATTATGCAAATAAGATGTGAAAATAATGTGCTTGGGATTTTTTGGTCCTTAAAACACAGAGCATACTGCCGTCTTAATGCCAACAGGGAGAGGGAAGTGGTATGAGACATTCTTGCTGAATGTATTTTTATCATCCAAGCTTACAGTGACTTGGCTCTCTGAGGTACTTACCCTTTCATGGAAGCTGTTAAGGGGTAGCAGAAGAAGAGAGATGTTAAGATGCGCTATTCTAGACAACAGCAGAGAGGTTTTCAGCTCTAGATCTCAGTGCAGTGGTCATTTAGATGACTACAGGATTTGACAGCCTTCTCTGCAACAGCTGCAATCTTCCTTCTTTTTCCTTATGGAGAGAAAGTGCATCCCTGGGAAAATAGTACTGGATGAAAAGAAGACTCCTGAGCCATGTTGCTGTTATGGCAAGATTCTGTTAGACCTTGCACGTATGGGATTAGCTGGGGTCAGAACTCAGGTGGAAAGCCATGGGACTGCCATGCAAGCCCACGAGCAGTGCCAGGGAGCAGCAGGGGCAGGGAAGGTGCAGCCACAAAGCTGGTGGGTGCAAGGATCCTTACCAGCAAAGTCAGACATCTTTTACTTAGCTCCCCGCAAAACTAACATAGGCAGTAGCAGCAAGGCTAAAGGGGAAAGCTTTTGCTTCCTTATGCAGCTCCTGAAAATAGCGCTGTGTTTGAGTACCATGTCTTATATTAGAAATGAAAAATCTCATGCCAACTTAGTGTTAAGGCCCTGTTTAAGATAGCTGAAGGTCCGGAAGTACAAAATCGGGGTTCCAGTTGCAGTTCTGACTCACAGTCCCGTTGCACATTGCGGAGTGTAGTATTTTCCCTTCCTGTGTAAGTGTATAAATGGATGGTACAGCATATGCCTGTTTCCGGATTTCTTCGTCCAGTTCCCAGAACAAGCCAGAAGTGGAATAGAAGTTAGAAATAATTTTATTAAAATTAGAGCGAATAGTGTTGTTTTCTTCTATGTCTAAACTTTGGCATATTTGGAGTCCAACTCTACAGCTGAGTTTGGCTGTGACCCAACATGAATAAATATGAACATCTTTTACATTACATTTTTACCACTTACTCCATATAATTAAAAACCACTCAAATAAAAACAGAGTTTGAGTTGCTATTTGTATCAATTTCTGATAAGCTGTCAGAAAAAAAACCACATTTGGTTTAGTCTCTTCTGATTTTTACATGACTTTTTCATCACTAACAGTTGAGCTGTTGTTTATTTTTGTCATTGATGTTTTCAGGGGGCTTATATTATATATATAATGTTCCTATGTATATACTATGTGTATTATATGTATAGAAAATACCTGTATTGCCCTTTTTGTCCTATCACAGTAAGTAACTTATGTGCAAGTAAAACACAGCAAGCATTGCAATACATTTATTCTATAAATTGCATGTATTTGTGAATGTCCATTTTTTTGTTTTAGGGACAGACCTACTTTTAAACTCAAACCTTCAAGTCAGAATTTCATATGAGGGCACTTTTCTTAGTGTATGATGGTAAATATCCACTAGAGACTCAGCTGTAGGTGCTACATTTTATTCTGGATGGAAGGAGTGAATTTCTTTAAGGGATACCTTTGCTTTTGTCAAAAACTAGTTTTGTCACACACTTGCGAAGTACAAGGTATTGGAATGTCACAGCAGGTGTCAGAAAATAAAAAGAGAGTAGACATCATCGGATGCTTTAAAGCAAAGAAATTTTCCTCTGGAAAGAAAAATACTCAACATGTTGAGTAAATCATGACATCATGATTTTTTTCTAAACTGTTTACCTGGCAGGTGGGAGTTACGTTATTAGATACCACAATTACCGCTACTCTTTCTGAAGGACTTTGCACTACAGAAAAGTAAAACTTAAAAAAGCAACAGTTTTGGTCAGATGTTCTTTGTGAGGTTCTTTAGTTGTTACTTCAAAGCGTTTGAACTCTGCTCCCATTTACAGCGAAATATCGATGGAAATCTTGCAAATTTACAGCAGGGGATGACTGAAAATTTCTGCAACCTAAACTATTCAGAGAGGACATGTTTGATAGAGAAATAGTATAAACTGTTTTTATTTTGATAGGGGACTTTAAAGGTACAAGTATAAATCCCAACTTTTAGCATGTCTGAGTGGTTAGGTCCTCCTTTGTACACTTTCAGAATAATTTTCTATAAAATTGGATATTGTAGCTTAAAAAGACACCACCAACAGTTATTTTTCTTACACAATGATTTAAACCTGAAAATGAGAGAAAATGGAAGGAACAAACCAGTGACAGAGATTTGCATATGAAGAATCGATTCTAAAAGAAGTTTAAATGTTTACATACATTTGAAAAGAAGAAAAATGGTTTTATTCTATGGAGTCCAGTAGTGTATAAAAGTTTATATAATTTGCCCAATCAACCAGTTATAGTGACATCAGATTTGATTGCACATATTTCTATTGTTTGCTCAAGAAAAAGAAGAGTATCTCTGTGGAAGAGATGTTAGTTAGTATAGACAATCATTCATGTGGGCTGAACATCCAAAGCTTCTCCATTCCTCGGGATCCCTTTTCAGCAGCCATTAAGGGAAGAAGTCACAGAGGAATAGAGGAGACTGTACAAGGTAATTTACCAGGCCAATAAAGCAAAATACAGCTGTTGGGAAAAGCACAGCATAGGGCAAATTGTTACCTGCAGGTTCACAGCCGATTTTGATGCTACCTTTTGTATTGTAGAAGTATCTGGCATTTCACCTGCCCTGCGACTCCTTTGAAAGATCCTGGGTAAAGAAGGAGAAAAGGTTTGATCTACAAAAGCAGCAAGACCTTTTTTGGTTTCAGGACGCACATATGTTTTGTCTGTCTCCTACAGAAGAAAATCTTTGCAACACTGGAAAGAGTTTATCGTGTTAAGTTGCCTTATTTGGTTTGTCTTAAGGTAAACATGAAATTTAGGGCCTGTCTTCTTGGCTTGGGCCTGTCATAGGCAACAAACAAGGCCTTGGTGGATCAGAGGACAACATGACCTTTGCAGACCCTTGTGTTTACCTGCACTTTTGCTTATTGGACCTTTTGGAGAGCTGCCTGTTGTGTAGATGTGCTGCCAGGCTCCTGGGATTTCTTCCTGCCTTTGCCTGACTGCAGCCCTTTCCCTGGAGCAGCTCAGTCACTGACTGACTGCTAGGAGCAGACCATGAAACATTCCTGGCCCTGGTGAACGGCAGCTCCAACTCATGGGATTTCTCAAAAGGATGACTATGATCTTTAGATGGAGCTTGACCAGATTTACAAGTGCAGAGGTGGCCCTGTGTACCTCTGGGACGCGCTCCAGTCAAGTGCTGTTCCCTGTCCTTTTTCAGCTTAGCACTGCATCAGAGCACTGGGGCTTTTGCTGCAATTATTGACCCAATTTATTAAAATGTTAATGAGAGCTGCTGACTCTGTGGAAGAGTCAGGCAGTATCTGGAAAACATCTCACAAAGAGCCATTACAGTTCCCAGTGCGCGCGTAGGGTATTAGCGAGCACTTAACTGCACTCAGCCAGGCGCACGGCTGCACCATCGGAGCCGTCCTCTGCTCAGCGCGGTAGGTGGATTTGTCTGCTCTAGCATTCGGGCATTCGTGTATCATCAGGAGTTGTCCCAGTTCTCCACAGGAAGGACTGCTCAGAGCGAACCCTGCTAACCTGTGAGTGTGGAAGAGTGCGTGTTTTGTAACTCACTCCTCGTGTCCGGCCTTGCCCTGGATTTCAGAGGTCTGCCCTAACTGTCCATCTGATGATGACCCTGATCTTTTGCATAATTCTTATAGACCAACTTGCTCCCTACTCCAGCATGCATTTCCTTGACTCATACATGTCTGTGGCAAGGGGCACATTAAAAGAAACAAGACCATGAGCCCTGTCAACACATAGAACCATGCTATAGGAGGCAACTTTCTGGGAAAGGATGGAAGGACAAACCAGAGGAGGGAGAGTTCACTAGGATTTTTGTAGGGATTAGAAGAATGTACTCTCCTTTCATTACAAAGTTCTCAGAAGGCAGAATAACTTACATTGTCCATGGAGTGGCAACCTGGGAATTCTCCTTTTACTTTTCCTTAATGGAGTTTTCTCTACCCTAGTTCCACCTAGCTCGACTGGGAGATGACATCGGTGGTAATAGCAATGGAAGCTAAAATGGCCATAGTACAACATTAACGGTAGAGAAGAACCATGTGATTCATTAGGAAGTGCAACTATGATGTTTAGAAGGTGTAGGAAGGGAGTGCAGAACTCCTTATAGAAGGATGTTTTGAGAGTGGTGTTTAGAGGTAATGGAATGAGACAACGGAAATGAAAATTTTTGACTGAGCAAGTGGGCAATGTGCATAGCTCTGAGGTTGATTGCATCAACAGTTTCTTTCCCAGGATGTGAGGTATAAGAATACATTTCTTGAGTAATTGGAAACTGATGGGTGGGTAAGCCCAGGAGAATGATCCTTCTTGTTAGACTGGGAGATGGCTTGGACTTTCCCATCTCTCATTGCAAGGACTGAGTGAAGAAAGTAACAGGACTCCCTTTCTCTGTGCCAGAAGGTCTTGGCTGTCTTCTCTGGTTCTCACACCCACGGAATACTGGACTCTTGCTTGTGAAAGTACCTTGGTGGCTTCTTTAACTTTTCCCTAAGTATTTTAAAAACTTTTAGGAAATTATAAATCACCTGTGTGGGGGCGCCTACATGGAGTATTTGAAGCAAGTTTAGAAGTTGCTCTGAGCACCCAAGGTACTAAAGATGATTTAACCTCATGTGGTTATTTAATGGGGCATGATTTAGGATTTTGAGCGGCTTTTCATGTGTGAGCTATGACATGTTTTTTACAGGGCAGAAAGATGGAAAGTTTTTATGTTTGCAAATCTATTGAATCTGAGGTAGTGACAAGGGATTCTGGTCTCAGTTACTGTCTCAGATGGTGTCTTATGATTGTAATCAGGCAGAACATGGTGGTTTCTGATGATTTTCGGAGTAGGGTGTGTGTGCATGTACAAAGAAGTTTTTAGCCTCAGTCTGTGACTGGTGATTTCAGATCAGGCCCTTTGAGCTGTCCCAAGTGGTATACAGTGCCTTTAGTGTAGATGATCAGGAAACATAGAAAAGAAACTTCAGAAGAGGAAATGGAGATGATGAGAAGATCAAAGTATCAAATGTGTACTTGCTTCTGTGAAAATTCCCCTATAGTTCTCCTTTCTCGTGCTAAAGGCTAGAAGTGCATATCTGGGGTCTAGAGCAAATCCTGTTTCTCCTATGATTTCTGATCCAGGATAACAGTTCAGGCAATTTGAGAAGCAAGAAAGAATAGAAGGATTCCCATCAAGCTTGACTTCTGTATTTAGCACCCAAACAGAAAACCAGTAGTCCCTAAAGTACTGTGTAAGGGGTGCATGGAGCATAGCCTGGAATTGCAGGAGTGCAGTGTTATTCCAGTCCAGGGATGCTCTTTGACATTCCCATGTGATGGCCGTGAATGACGCTGAAGACAAATTGACAAAACAAACGCAAAGCTGACAAGTTGATCTTTGTTTTTTGGAACAAAGTATTCAAGTACACACTTTATCTGATGCACTTTGTGCACTTTTACCTACCTAAGTGTGTCATGCGTGACTGTAACTCTTCCTGACGAGAGGCAATACTTCATACTTGTATTTAAGTACCATTAGCTTGAGCTCTCCGCATCTGGGCAGCTGAGCACAAGTGGAGCTGTTTTAGGAGTGTAGCTGCAGCCGCAATAAACTTGAGCTGTCTGGCTTTTGCTGCAGATCAAGCCTGGAGCCGGAACTGCTCAGACATGGCAGTTATATTTCAGTGGAGATATATTATTTATGAATTCCCTGTTGTCACCATATTTAAAAACATGTGAAATCTGTTGGTGTGCAGAAAATACGTCTGGGAGAGGTCAGCCAAGATAGCAAAGTGTGCGAAAATCATGGCAGACATCCACTTAGTGCTGTAAATCAAGCACTTTCCCTGGGTTTCAGACAGATACTTGATTCTGCTGGATTTGTCATATGATGGTCTCTTAATCAAATAGGAATTTGAGGCCATCCTATTTATCTCAGTCTTATCAGGAACACATGTGCTGAATTATTATTATTGTTGTTGTTGTTGTTTTTGCTGTTACTTATCATTATTAGGGGAAACAAATATTTCTTATGGGGGTGGTGAGGCACTGAAGCGGGTTGCCCTGAGAAGTTGTGGATACCCCCTCCCTGGAAGCGTTCAAGGCCAAGTTGAACAGAGCTTTGAGCAACCTGGTCTAATGGAAAGTGTCTCTACCCATAGCAAGGGGGTTGTAATTAGACGATCTTTAAGGTTCCTTCCAACCCAAACCATTCTGTGATTCTTTTAATTGCTGAGGCAATTTGAGTTGCTGTGTGCAGTGTAGGAGTCTTGTATCTGTGTAAATGAGTGGAGGTTAAAAGTTCACTCTGTTGAACAAACAGGCAAATTTGTTTGAGGCTATTAAATTTAAATCACAGTTTATTACATTTCTTCATGTAATAAACTGATCATGCCATGAACTTTTTGTATGTGGTCATGTACTCACTGGAGGGTAACAATCATTTGGCCAAATACAGTATGAGATAAAACCAGTCCCAGAGTTCAGAGGTGTTTAGAGGAAGGGGATTGATTTGGCTCACCATATTAGCAGAGAAACAGTTGTGTAGTTGTCTGTAGTTTTGGTGAAGGAATCTGGCTCCCAGCTAAATGTAATATTTTGCATGTGCTTATTTTTAACGCACTCTGAGGAGTTCTGATGCAACTTTGAAAGTATTTCAGTAAATATTAGTTTTTAATATGGAACATCTGTGTGTGATTAGGACAAGGAATGTGACAGACTTTATCTCGCTCAGTTCTCTTTCACCCCATGCAGAAATGTTGTCCAAGCTGAACAGTACAGTTCTCTTTCAGTCTGTTGTATGTACAAGAGAGAAAAAATGAGGGAGATTTGGATTCATCCTGTCTTATTTTCAGCAGGAAATGGACATTAGTTTTTTCAGGAGTGCCTTAACCAGGGAGGAAGCCAGCACAGCTACTGAAAGAAACAGTTGGGCCCCCTCCCTATCATTCCCTCCCATACAGCCCCTTGTCTTGTGGCAGTGCAAGTGTGGTGATCGGGTTTGTTTTAACCCAGTTCTCCCCTCTGGTTCCCCACACGCAGGCACAGCCTTGTCTGTCAGCACAGGGGAAGGGACAGCACAGGAGTGAGAATGGATCCCTGGGGCAAGGGGGCACAGAGCTGTAAATATTGCCAGCTTGAAGCTGGGAGATTACTTTTGGGCTTTCCCTATAATCAACAAACTATCTCATGCCTAGTATCTTATGTTATTTTTTTAATTAGGATTGGTCCTCAGAAGTTGAGAAACCAGCAAGGGCTCACTAAGTACTAGCTAAGCTGAATTGTGTTTCACATGGATAAGACCGTGGGGAAAAGTCTAATGTAAATATGCCAAAAAACCAGCACTATTGATCCAGGACCTTCCAGTAGTAATGAACTTCATTGAAAATTAAATGCAAGCACAAACCAACCTTAAACCATTAAAGCTTTTAGCTAGTATATTACCCTCCAAAGTGTTAGCAGCCTGAACTTAAAATTGCCAAGAATTTTAAAGTGGGCCCATGTCTCAGTGTGAAGGCCGTATATTACTGGAACAGATCAGGCATTTATTTATGCTTCTTTTTGTTACATTAAGGTTTGTGAGATGGAATCATTAATAAACTGTCACATCAATGTTTCCACTTTGCCCATTACTGGCAACACCTGCCTTTCAACAGCATTATAATGTTAACATTATAATGACATTGAACAGACAGACAAAAAATACTGTGTGTAAATTAGGCTTTTTATAACTTTCTGTTTATGTAGGAGGGACTGGAAGTGAGTGAGTTATATCAAGGCAGAAATTTTAAACCTTTTTCTTTCTCTGAACCGAGTCACATAAAATTAAAGCTCTTTAAAAAATGGAATTCTGAATGTCCCAAGGGAAAATTTCTATCAGCATGACTCATGCTAGGAAGAAAACCTAGAAAAAATGGTCTTTTAGATGAAGAATATACTGAAGTGAGGGAATAAATAAAAGGAACTGGAAGTTTTGATATGTGATAAACAGTATGACTTACTTCTTTGGAGAACTGTGTGTGAATTGGGGTAAAAGGGAATATCACTTGCTCAGAGAAGTGAGATATAAATAAAGAAGTAGGTTTTTCCCCTTTTATTATTTTATTATACTTGCTTTCAAATCCCGAAATATGAGTTAGACTCATGGGTGTGGAAAGAAATTATATATATAGAAAACTTTATGATGAAGACCTTTTCCAGCTTAGCCCACAGGAAGATCAGATAGATGATTTGTGGGGCTTTTTGAAAAATGAGGAGAATTTGCTGAAGCACAAGGTTGGTGGTTAAGGGAATTTGAGGGAATCAAAGCTATCCAGACTTCTGTTGAGCAAGTGGTGAAGGGAGAGTATGAGCCATCCATGTAGTGAGGAAATAATGACACTCTTAAAAGAAGAGAAAAATCTCTTCTCTAAATGAGTGGCCTTAATTTGCAACAAGAAGGATTTGGGACAGGTACTAGATAATCAAGAAAATGGAGCAAAATAAGATACTGCGTAAGGAGGCAGTGGGGGCCACTGAAAGACAATAAAGACTTACTAGACTTTGTCAGGAAGAACAGCTGATTCTTTCATGGGGCAGAATATGGATTATATAGTTGCTTGAGGTTTTTATCCACTGCATTTTTTTTGTGATTCTGTTCCTGTTACCTGCTATAAGATGAATGCATATTAGCCTGCATCAGCTAATTTGCAAACAATATTCTTTCCTTCCTGCACCTTGAGGATTCTGCATGGTCCTTTTCCCTAGAAAGTGAAGGAAGAATAAACCAGCATGTGATAATAACCAACACACCTGCACTCAGTGTGTCACTTTACGGTGCCTGGACAGTAGATGCGTGAGTATGGTGTAAGAACCTGAAAGCAACAGAATTACATACTGTTATCACCAAAAATAGTCAAGACATCATCCTTTTGGAATGGCATGCTTTGGAACAGTAAAAGAAACTAAATAAGATGACTAAATTCAAGCAGTGAATCCATATCTGAACCTGCATACAGGTATTTCGGGTCCATCTGCCATGAAAAAAAAAAAGGAGTCTATACTGAAATAAAATGTTGATACATAAATGTAGATAGCTGTAAGGCTGTCATGCCTCCGCGAGATCCTTTTGTAAGATATATCTTGAAATCTCTTCACTGTGGCCATACTCTGAAGGAAACAGAAAGCTTATTTCCCCTGCAGGATATTAGATAAGAAGATAAAAACAGATCTGTAGAAAACCTACTTTCACTACTTGAGCAGTGAGTAGAGTTAGATGAGAAAATTATTTTGAGCAACATCCCATTTGTCCACTTCGAGAAAGTTCTTGTGTGTAACCATGAGAGCAATCGGCCTACCCTTTTAGAATAAATGTATTTCATAGCAGTTTGCCTGAGCAATGTAGGGTTTTGTCCTCACTATTGTTAGATAAGCAGTTCTTTTCTGCTGAGCACAAGGTTATTTCTTGTATGTTTTACAATATGTAATATATATATATAAATATATATGTGGAAAAAAATCCTAAATGTTAAGTGTTTGGGAGCATTTAATGATTCAGGATTCCAAACTCAGTAAGAAATTCCAAATTTAGAAAAACTGAGTAAGTAATTAATTCTTACTAAGTTTGAAATTGTGGAAATATTAGTTAAACTTCACTGTTAAAATATTGTGAGCATATGTGGCTAAGGACCATGTCTGAGTGAAAAGTTTATAGCTATCACTCCAGTGAAAGCTGAGGGATTGTACAGCCTTGGAAGGACAGCTCTCTAGTTACCTGGTGTTGAAATGTGTTGAAAATATGTGTGTTGACAAAATTCTTTGTTGATTCCAGATGGTGATTAGCATATGCCTTTTCAAATAACTGAGTGTTGCTCTTTTTCATAACTGCCTAACTGCTGGATCTTTTGAACTCTGGGTTATCTTCAGAATATCTTTGTATAGGTGTGTTTTTAGGAGTGTCACGAGTTGATTGGCTTTAAAACTCCATTTTTCGTAAAACAGGGGAATGAGGAAAAACTCATAAATCTTACCAGAAAGTAATTTATATTGCTATGTGTTGTGGGGAGTAGCCTGATACAGTGAAATTGCATACTCTGTAATCAGTCAATCATATGTACTGATAGAAACCATTTATAAAACGATGATCAAATAAAATGGTTCACATAAATACCACATAGAAACGCGAAACTTCCTGTAATAGCCTTCACATCAGTTATGGAATCGATTCGAACTTCGTTTTTCATTTATTCGCTTCGCTGAGTGCGTTTCTCTTTCTCTGACGATCTGTTTGTGCCTGGGTCTGGATGCCCAGGTGCTTTTGAGGTGTTCAGAATCAGACTGCAATGCAGAGGTTGGTCTGGACTCTCAGGATGCTGGTGATGCAGGGCAGACACAGCCTGCTATCACTGCAGGGCTTCCCTGCTAGAGGATGGCCTTTGGCTTGTGATGGCAGCTCTGGGACCATCTTCTCTCTGCTGCTGGCTGGGAACATAGCCAGGGAAAAGGTGGCTAGGTCCAGATTCTTAATCTACTGAGATTTTTTTCCTTGGGAATGATGCTGTGGTCAAAGCTGCTAAGTTGTAAGGGCAATCTTCAGACTTACACACAATGTTGGTACGGGGTCTGGAGTGCGCTGGTGAATCATAAAGGAAAGAAGAATGTTTCAAACCTTGTTTATTTCTGGCTGTGTGCTTTTTGGCTGTGTGGGACTGCTGTTTCTTGGACACATCTAGATCTACTCTAAAGATTTCTATTGCTCTTCATGTACAAGACAATGTTTAATTATTCTTTGGCCACACATTCTGCATTTCTGGGTCCCATAGTTGTCTGCTCTCTCTCCTTCTTTCTCTTTTATATCTGTATGTAGCCAAAAAGTAATATATTCCATAAATAATGACTTTTCTGCTTTCACAGACTTACTTCTGCACTCATCATCTTCTGTCTAAACCACAGTTTTGGTCATCGAGTCAGGGATACAAGTCATCACTAGCTCAGGCTGATCCTTATTTATGTGAAGCTTTTAATCTTGCTGTGTAAGCTTCAGTATGTGTCCTGCTTTGGGTTTGTTCCCTATGCCAGGGCACTGCCCTTCTACCTGTGAGCAAGATTTGTAAGCAGAGTGACTTTTTCTCAGCCTGGGTGTGACCAAAGAAGACAGGCCTGGATCTAAACCTGAATTCTGTCCTTTCAGCTGTGTGACTTCTCTCTTTGTGTTTCTCCCTGCGCTGGCTGTTTGGTTAAACATTACATTTCTAACCTTCCCTTTGATGGCCTATCCAAGCCTACTTCTGCTCATCTTTCCTCTCTCATTCATTATTGAGGTGTCAGAATTGCTGTCCATTTAGGCTGGACTTAGTTTCCTATGCCCATGTTGGTGTTTGGACTCATGCTAGCTCTGATTTTTTGGAGGAGCTCTCCACAAACATTTGTTACCCCTATCAAACCCTTCCTTAAAGCTTTCCTTGTGCACTGGTGTCTGCAGTGGTCAAGCCAGGCTTGGGACAGCCTGGCAATAGAGACAGCACGTTCTCCTTGCTTTCCTCTCTTTAGTTCATACTCATTTGGTGTGAGATTGGAACTTTTTTTGAGATGGGAACTATTTCTTCTGTTCTTGGATAGGGTTTAGCACAGTGGGGTTTGTCTGTGACTCAGGCTCATATGCACAGTGGTAGCAATGGTGTCAAGAGAATAGTTTTGGTTGTTACACTGCGAATTCTCTGGCTTTTCAGGAGCAAATCCTTTTATGCCTTTTTTAACCTTTCAGTGATGAAAATCCAATACATACTGGTAAGACAGTCTGGGTAAGGACTGAATAACAACTTCAGTTTCTTCCCTTGAGTCTGTTCATTTTACTGTCCTTTGTCTGCGCTCTGTGGAGTGCTAAGCAACGTCAGTTCCTATAGATTTAGCATTTTACAAGATTCTTTTCCCTCTTTTCAACTTGATTTTATGATCATTCAGAAGAAGGGAAAATAGTACCAGAATTAAATAGGAAATGCAGAGTATTTGTATTATAATAGAGGAACATATAGTACTGTTTATTTTAGCAAAGCTAAGAATCAGTAGAGTTCTTCATGTGATTATTTGTCATTTCTCCTGTTAAATATTTAGAGTGCTAAAATACTGTATTAGTTCTGGGCACTGATGATAACTCTGCTCTGGTTCCTTGGGACACAGGAAATCATTTGGAGGCTAATTAATAAATGGGTATAGTGATGCTACAATCAGTTAATCCAAAAAGTCACTGCAGGCTCTACATTTGCATATGCAAAATGAGAATACAGATTTTTCTTTTTTTCGGAGAGAAAATGACTAGCAATGCAGTTTTCTCTTTTACTCCCATCACTAATCCAGAATCAGTCCTGTAGGACTAAACCAATATTTCTGTAGGAAAGAAGGTTCCTTCCATTTCACCTCCTTCCCTTTTCTTCTTTTTTCACCAGCAAAAGTTTGTCCTCCAGGCCACTGGACCACTTGGACTCCTTAACTTGAGTGACTCACAACTGCCTTGAAGGCCATGTGACTTTTTGCTCAATAGGAGCAAAATCTGTTGGATGGCAAATGAGCAAAGCATTGAATGGCAAGGACATGTTTTGTGGGAAGGGGTTTCTCTATTCCTTCCCTTCTCAGACTGATCTAAAGCCTATTTACTATGCTCATAGGAAGATGCCGTCTTGGGCAGTCTTTCAGTCTGGCAGTCTGCATTGCACTACCATTCTCAGGTCCTGATCCTACAAGTTGTGTTCATCTCTTTTACTGACTGTTCCCAGAAAGTTGAAGTTTGCACAGATGCTCAGCACCTTGCAGGATAGGACTCCTAATGAACAGTAGCTTCTTGTTTGTGGGGAATCTACGCTTAGAATTTGAACCCACGAAGTTCAAAGTGAGAGAAACTTCAAGAACCAATATAATTAAACTGTGACATCTGTTGTATATTTATAGTTGTCTCAGAAAGTCTGGGTGTTGGATATAATTAGCTGTGATATTTAAAAGACCTGTAAAACTCTGGGGAATTTGAGCTTTAGCACTTAGCATGACTTCTTATATATAACATTCTCCCAGCATCCCCACACTAAGCATCAAGGCTTGTTTGGTTACAGCAGGCATCCTAATGCTTGTCTGTATCTCTCCACTGTTCAGATTAATTCAGTCAGAGCTGAAGAAAAATTCTATGGCATCCTAAAAACACCTAAGGAAAAAGGCACGTGTGCTTACTTCCATTGCTATTTTTCCCATCGGCAAGTGGATTATGAAAGCCTCATCTTTAGCAAAGAGAGGGTTTCTTCTATGGATAAGGGAGAGGCTATAGAGGGAGAGGGCGGAATAAAAGATGTGGCAGGAACAAACACAGATGTGATGAGAGATGAAGAATTGCAAGATCCATTCATTTTTTCCAGAGCTGTGCCTACTTATTGCTGGAAAGCCTGTCAAGAAGCACCTGCATGTTGTAGCACAGGATTTTGGATTCTCTTCTTTCTGGATGGTGTGAACCTGGAAACCTTTTCACAGCAGAAACCAGTGGATGTGTTGTGTTAGATCAGCTGGGGAAGTATAGGCTGATCAAGTGCCTGCAGAAGCTAGAAATGGACAGGACAGTGGGAACTGCTAGGGATTTAGGTTTGATTATTAAAGAAATTGAATTCACATGCTGCTTGTATGTCATTGAAGATCTGTGTGGATTTTGTTTCCTTGGAAGTTAGTTACAGAGCCAAGCCTTGTAACTGAGATGTCTGTAAGCAGTACATAAATCCATCGGATTTATCTGGAGAACTGCAGGTTGAGTATCCCTGTAGCCTCTATCTTGTTCTCTGCTTTATTCTTTGATTATCTGAATAACTTCAACCTGTGATTCATTTCATGCAGGAATTCCTCACCTCCTACTGATTTGGGGTATTTTGTCCCAACTCCAGACAAGATGTCAACAAATGCTGACATTTTTGTTTTCAACCCAAAATGATGATGAAACTGAGAACAGGGCTGTCAGCTGAGGACATTTGTACCTCCAGCAGCTGTGGTCAATGAGCCAAGCTTGTGCAAACCCAGTGTTTAATCAGTTCGGGGGAATCTGCACATCTTGTTAGCCTGAGTCAGCTACCTAAAGGATTTGCTGATAGCTAAAAGTTTGCCTGAATCATTGGGCTGCTGGGTGCAGTAAGCATCTGTTCACATCCAGCCTGCTGTAATTAAAGAGACAGGGATGTGCCACTTTAAAAAAAAAAGGAGACAGCAGTGCATGGCTGGACTGAGGATAACTCTTTTTTCAGTGTTGTTAATATTGTCTCTTCTTTGTCAGGGCCATTAGCTGTGACTGTCCATGATGTACATAGCTATGTTTTGGGGGATTTTTAGCTCTCAACACTACTACGTCTGTTCTTAGTGAACAGAGGGCTACTGACATGATGGATAATAATTCTGTCAGCAGGGTAGGAACAGGGCCACTGGAAGTGAACTGTGGAGGATAATAACCATCACCCAAGAGGGACTGTTCTGCACTGAGGACCATCAGCTTGGGGCACAGGTGAATGAAGTTCAGATTACAGTAGTTCTGTAGACCTCAGGTGTCTTTAGGTTGATCAGTCATCTCTTGCTGCCTGAATGCCTTACCTGCAAACTAGGGATCATGGTATATACCTAGGCTCAAGGGGAAGAGTTAGACTGTGAGATTTCTGAGCTTCTTGGGTACTGAAGTGCTGGAACCATAGCTTGACAGATGGAAACTGCAGGGTAAAGTGGCCTCTCCTCTGGGTGTTTGTACAATATACAGTTATCTGTATGTTAATGAAAGTTTCAGCCACTGATAAACTCAACAGATTGATTCTCGTAATCTGTTAGGGGAAAAGCAGTTAAACCAGATACATTATCTATTGTCTTATTTGAAAACTATAAAAATACACTTAACTCCTTTAATACTGATGGATAGCTCTCAGTTCCCATGGAAAGAAAATACCTTTCCTGAAGTATAAATAGCATGGTAAGTCTTCCAGACTGTGATTCCATCTGGTTTTGTCTCCTTTCTAACAGGAAACACATTCATGAAATCAGATTCTCAGTGTTGGTAAGAGGCTAAGTTATTAAGGAGACAGTGTTCTTGTAGCTTTGATAGCCTGAGGGTATCAGGCAGATAAACTTTTATTAGGTCCACTGATCTAGCTAGAACAAAATAGATCCTGTAGAAGGCCTAAAGCTTTTCTGAATTTTCCTGACTGTCATTTGGTCTTACATAAACCATTAAATCTCCATACTCTGAGCTATTAAGAATAACCATTGTCAGCTTTGAATAAAGGGTTTAACCAACTTCAAGACTTTTTAAAATCCGCTTGGGAATATTCTTATGATACTTTTAATTGCTTCTTTCCTACTGAGATATGAAAAAATAATGAGTCGGTGCTTGTGGTTTTGTGCTGCCTTGCCAATGCTTTGCTGTGACTGCACATGCCCAAGACAAATGCCCAAGCACTATGACAGCCCAGGACTGGGGCCTGATCCAGTTGTTCTCAGTAGAGAAATCCATCCATGAACTGTAGTGCATTTTCAATGAAGGCAATTTGCTTTCTTTTGAACTGACTCCAGAGCACGTGTGGGGAGTTAACTGAGAGTGGCGGATGACACATTACCTAATCCGGTTACCATGCTGGTCTCTTGGGAGAGATGGCTCTTATGTGGAAATGATCTGCAGATTTCAATTTGTCTCAACATGGCTATAACGTATGTGTCTGTGTCTTAGGTGAAGAAATAGCTTGAACTGTGAGCACACACAGTTGTTGGGCGCATGTGTATGTGAATGTCTGAGGCTGAACTTTCGAACTCTGAAGCAGAAGCCCTGCTGCTTGCCAGCTGCTGTTGGTACGGGTCAGGTGTAAATTTTGATAGCGTGTGGACTAAAAAGTACTAGCACGTCCCAAGTCCTCCAATTAATGATCCAAATCCTAAACAGGCCTGAGAAAGAACCAATGATGAGGCTGATAGTACGTTGTGCTGCTGCTTTAGACTGTGTCCTGGTTTAGGCTGGGAGAAACAGAGGCTTGGGTGCTGGACAGAAGAGGAAGCCAAAAAGGTGACTTCCCAAAAAGAAGTTATCTTGAGAAGAAAGGGACCTGGAAGGAAAGGGGTGAAGATGCTGGTTGGAGTACAAATCCTGGAAATGGGTGTAGATCCTGGAGATCAGTGAACTGCATGGAGACAAATGCTTGAGGATGTGCAGGGACCCTGGCCAGTCGTGCCTGAGGCTGGTGGCTGCAAAGAGCTACACAGCAAGATCTGAAAGAACTTTTCTGCTCAACTGTCTCAGGCTAACAGTGATCTTCCTCTGGGGAGGAGCAGTCAAAACTGAATGTATAAAGCTCGGAGGAGAGTGAGTGAATTCATGTGAGATAATCAGGCTGGGTAAAATCTCTCACATCTTTTGTTCTTAAATAAACCCCATTATCCAGTTCCGCCACTTGTTCCTGTTTACTCTGTTTTGCCAAGGACAATCTGCTACATTTCATGTGTAGTGGGGAAGAAGTGGTCCTCTCTCATGGAATGAGAAGGACAGGCACCATCCTGGTTTGACATCTATTTTTGTCATTGTGATGTTTTTAAGAAATAAATGAATGCAGTTAATTTTAATGTCTGGGCAACACGATTGACAATGCAGAGGGGAACAGCCTCTGTTTTCCAAATAGTTACCATTGTAATCACATCTCCAGGAAAGCCTAGCGAGGTTTGTGGCGTTTCCCTTCTGCTAGGAGTGTTAACAAGCTGTTAACTGGCACAAACACTGTTCCTTGCACTGGAAACCTTTATTCACAGAATGAGACAAGGCACAAGACCCTCAGCATTTTTGGAGAGCCAGTCAGTATTGCTCATCTGAGAGGAATTTAAAGAGGGATGCTGGAAAAGAGGCAAAGCAAAAGAATGTGTTGAGGCAGCTTCTTCAAACTCTTTCAGTTTTTATGGTTTGAGGATTTTTGGAAATGCAAGCCTGTACCCTACTGTATGAGGGGAGAAAAACCCCAACTTTTCCTGTACATAGGCAGTTATCCTAGCAACCTGGAATTCTTTTAAATCACTCCACAGCAACTGCAAAGCACAACCTACTGTGCCTGCTGTGTAGAGATAAACTTACATACCACTTATCTGTATCTAAGCATGCCAGAAGGCTGAGGCCAGGGCCCAGCTGAGCTGTATTAGAACCAATCGAAGACCAGGATTCATTAAGTTCCTGTATGCAAGATCAGTGGCACCACTGGGAACCAGGGAGTAACATTGGCAGTTTACTGCTCTCTTGGCTTAGCTTCAGCCAGGTTTGACCTGTCCTTGCCTCTGTGATACAATGGAATGTTTCTCACAGGTGGCAGGTTTTGCTGGAATCTCCTTTTTCAAGCAATTTGTCATCTATAGCTGTGTATTTTGGACAGTGATACAGGAAAGTATTAAGGGCTGACGTTTAATGTTGGAATAAAGTTATCAAACATAGCTTTGAGGGCTGCTAATTAGAGTTTAGATGCAGGTGAAAACCCCTCTTGGATCCCGTGCAAGGTTGAATACCAAAACATAACTCACTGCTGGCAACCATCCCTCGGGTTTTGGCCTTTGCTGAAGGTCACAGTGAAATAGGTTGCTGTTGCAGAAGATTGATATTGCTTAGAAATGGCTTGCAGCACATTCATCAGAAGGTTTCAAAATCTTCACAGGAGTGGATTTGCCGCATGCTTTCCACGATTTTCTCTCCACTAAAAATGGAGCTGAGAGATGTAGTTCATTGGATAGCCCACATTTCTGCAGCCACATTTCAGCCAGCGGCAAAACCAGCAAGGTAATTGAAGAGTGTTGGATTTTAATAGGTCATTTGTTTCACATATAATTTAAGTGAGCCCTTTAAATAGGTTATTTTTCAACATCTCCCTTTTGGCCGGACCTTCTTCAAATGTCTCCCTTAGACCTCTTGCCTTCTTTAATTACCGTTTATCTCTGAGGACCTGCAACAGCTCAGTTGCTTGAATCTCCGGGCTGTAGTTCTGTCATGGATACAGCTACCTCTCTGCCCCATATCTTGCCTGGGATACTCCCAGTTTTCTGCCCATGCGCAGCGTAGGTGACTTGGACAAGCATTCTCAGTGGTGTCCTGACCTGCCAGCTCTCACTGGTCCTGCTTGGAGCTCTGTGTTCATGTTTGCTGTCCATGCAGCAGGTGGGCTTGCTTTCTAGACCTGCCTCAGGACAGCTTCCAGGAGGCATTGTAGACATCTGCTTCTGTTTCTTTCCTGTTGACCTGATCTTGAATGTTCTAGACAAAAGAGTTAAAGGAGCATTAATCCGTCTCGTTTTCAAGGGAACATTTGGTTTGATAACTCTCTACAAACTGATAGGGATCAGGGAAAATGGACGGAGAAATAGAAAAATCTCTGAAGTTGGCAAGCACTTGGATGAGGAACGTGCCATGAAGTATGGCACTTCAAAGAGAAACATAAGTCTATCTGGGGCTTATTGGTGGAGTTCATCAATGATTAGTTTATTTCTGATCTTATTTATCATTTTAATTAGCAACCTTGGCATAAAAATTAGACTGTGTTAATGAAATTTCCTGATGACACTCCACTGGGAGACAAGTCAGAAATCCAGCCTATCTTAGTGGTGTAATTTAAAACCCACCTGTCCTTTCTGAACATGTATTTTTATCTATGCTTTTTAAAATTTCAGTGCTAAAAAAACCCCATTGCTTGTGCATTTCCCTTTTTTCTTTCACTGGACATATTAAAAGTTTAGTTTGGCCCAACCACTTGAAAAATTTATAATTTTTTAAGATGCCTGTCAAATTGGTATTCATTAATTTCTCCTGCCAAAACCCAAATGAATAATGTAACTTGACGCAAAAGCTCCAAATGAGGGTTACAGGTAGTTATTCATTCTCAAGACTTTGACTATGAATCATTTCTACTGTGCAGTCTAACTGGTTATGTAGTACCACCAGTTTCATATTTCTTTGTCTCTGATGTAAATAATTTTCTGTGATATAAAATGTGAGAGGGAACATGTTTGCATTGAACACCGGTAAGTATGACTAAAAGAAATGAAAACCTTTAAAACAACAGTTATAAGGGCATCTAAGTGGCAATTAGAATCCTTTAAAAATTCATTCAGATTTAGTGAAATGTTGCTGGCAGTCATTCATAGAAGTAATTGCCCTGTGCACATGAAAAATTTAAATGTGGTAATTTAGTAATGAATCTGAGCTGTCAAAAGGCATTTTATGGGTAATCAGACATTCCTGAAGGCACAGCGGTGACTGAAGAAAATTGAAAAATAACTTTGTGGAGGCAAGATTATCTGAAATAAATGTTTTTTCTGGAAGCAAGCAAGACTCCTGTAAATTTTTGAAATGTAGTACACTGTAAGTCGATAAGGGCAACCACTGGAAGCAAATAAAGAATCAATTGTGTCCTTATTATTGATTCAGATTAGTCATTTCAAGGAACAGTCTTTGAGAAGTGAGTACTTTTAGATTCCCAGTACTTGGTGTGCAGACTCATTATTCAGCCCCCAGGAAGGGGAAGCAGGAACTCTACATTACAGCTTGCAAATCACTTTGTCAATTTTGAAAGAGAAAGCTCAGTTCTCCTTTCATTTTACTTGGATGAAACTGCTGACTGTATTGGATTTAAATTTTGTTTCCTCTAGGAAAAGGGAGGGTATAGCTGCCTCTCTGTTGTTGCAGAGCACATTAGGGACATTTTGGAAGTTTAGTTGGAGCTGCTGATACGTAAGGAAAGTCAATGCAAAGCATTGCCTTTGGATGATGCAGCCGTTCACTCCCACTCTGCGGGTGTTAATGATCTGGAGTTGGACAAGAGCACTTTTGAATCTCCTATACCCCATGTCTCTAAATCACACTGGGGAGAAGATCTCATTATGTTTGTCTCCGTTGTGTTATTGCTGTTGCTTTTGCTCTTGTCTAGGTGTTTCCGGGGGATTTTAAGGCTGTAAGACTGTTTGGGAAGAAAACTTTTCCAAAGATCAGATCCTACTGTGACTGCTGCTCTGTTCAAATACCCTTTTGCTAGAACTGATTTGCCAACTGATCAAGTTTTAAAGATTAGTTTTGGTTTTTTTATCTTCATTGTTATAATGCTATAAGGAGACACTCCTGTATTCTAATTTGTAGAGTGATTGTTTAAAAATACTGATCTTGGGTGCTATTTGAATATGTAAATAAATACCATTAGATGTCAATTTTACTTCTTGTTTATGCAGCTGGTATTCATTTTCCTGATTTTTGTTGTATACGGAGTTTATTGAATGCTAAAAGAGGTCAGCTCAGCTTGTATTTCTGGTCTGCTTTAATTTATGGTGTAATGGAAGGATGTTTTCAGAAGAAAACAGGGAGAACTCAAAATAAAACATATTTCTGTTCATGTGTGGATTTTTTCATCACAACTGCTAGTGTCTTCTTTATTTGTTAAAAAGCTTAAGTATGGACTTAGATCAACATGACAGGTTCTCTTTAGTGCTGTGAAAACGAATGTAAAATCTTTTGGAAAATTTCTTACGTAAAAAATCATTAGACGTAATTAGCAAAATATTTTCTCTCATGAGAAGCCGTAAGATGAAATATATAATCTGGCAAGAAGTACCTCACTGCAGTGTTAAAGTTTTTCAATATTGTCTCTTTTTCCCATAGATCATTTAGAAGACAGATCACCGCTTGGAAGGAGCCACAATATTGAGTCCGTGTTCTTATTCTGCACTCTGGAACAGGGCTCTGCTCTTTTGTCTCAGCTATCTGGTAAGTCTCCCCACTCCAGGCAAGAAAATGACTGAACACTCTGAAGGTAATTCCTTTTCGTCTATAGCTGTAGTGTTTGGCCCTTTTAAGGTTTGCAAAGCTATAAAACATTTGATTATCCCCAAAGGTGGGGGAGGAGCTAAAGAGCATCTCTTGATTTTGGTGAAGCGCTGAGGGGAAAGAGCAGTGAAAGGTTATTTAAAGAGGATACTTGCCAAATCAAAGTCCAAACTTTAATTACATCTGCGTACACCGTAGGCATGTTTAATAAAGAATTAAATGCAGTATCATCTTCCTATTTGACTAGTTAGCATTTTGCCTTTTGTCTGCAAAACCTGGCACATGTTGATGTGATTGACTATGAGTAAGAGCATGGATTGAGCCTGAAAATCACTCAAGGACATGATCTCATTGAACACAGCCTTTTTAAATCTGTTGTGGTCTAGTCTGCTTGTGAAGTGTTCACTGATGATCACAGACTGTTTGGTGTCCGAAGACTGCCGTGGTCAGATAGGAAGACTCAGTATCTGAAGGGACTAGGGAGTGGGCAGAAGCCGTTTGGGGTGTATGGGAATTGAAGGATTGCTCTTGGAGTATTTGTGTTTGGGGTTTGATTTTTGTCCGTTTAGGCAGAATGATCAACACTAGCACTTTACAAATCCAGTTGAACCTCATAAATGGTCTTGTCACTTCAACAGAGATTGCAAGCAAGTCCCGCTGGGCTTGAATTCCTGTTTCTTTTAGATAGTCTTTATCTGGGTCAGGGTTGAAGTTCTTGCTTAGAGCACTGCACTTCCCTGTCACTGCTGTTGGATTGACACAGATTTTCCAGTTTCTAGCCCTCAAATGCTGCAAAAGAGTGGTGCCTTTTAGGATTTCTCTAAGGTCTGGCAGAAGCCTCTGTTCCTGCTTTCAGTCCATGTACAGGGAGTTTAATAGACAGCTTCTTGCTACAGACTTAGGCCTTTCATTTTTTCTCTCTTGTCCATCAGTGTTGCATTGCTTCAGCAGGTTGGTTCCTCTTTCACCTCCCATCTCACCTCCATCTCCACTATTCGTTTTGCTGATTTGGAATCTAGTCCCAATTATTGATGCAATGCTGTACTGGAAATGACTTGTGGCTCCCTGGATGGCAGCACTCACATCTGTGCTTGCGGCACAAGTAGCTGGATGCAGGCGTTCAGGTAAGAAGGATGGGAGGAGGGCCAGGCATTGCTGTCCTCCCTTGGACACTGGTGGCTAAATGGGGCTTGTGGGGAATCACAGAGCCCTGAAATCATAGAACACAGAACCCCCCCCACCAGAGACTTCAGGCAAGATTTGAACTTGCATGGTCTGCAAATTCCCTTTCTTTGCTATGCTGGCTGATAGCAGGGTGTTCTTTTACAGTAGAAGGATGCACTTTCTGTCCTGTGGCTGTTTGCTCTTCAGTCACTTTCAACTGGAAAATTGGCAGGATATTGACAAGGGTGCTGGCTTTCCTAAAGCTCACCCAGGCATATGCTCTGATTTTTGTGAGCAAGTAAGTCAATGGAGTTTTCAGACTCAATTTATTCTAGAATAAGGGCCAAATGAAATGCTGTTCAAAATTGGAGCTGGTTTGTGTTGCTTTCCTCAGAGAAATGCATCTGTTCTGGGTTGGGGTTTTTTTCCACCGTTGGCACATTTGTTTGTGTTGCAGAGGGAACTGGGTATGTTATGAAGCTAAATCTTTCCTACCAAGCAGCAGCTCTGGCTCAGCTTCGGTAGTTATTTAAAATCTCAGAAGAGAATCATCAGCTGCTCCACTTGTACATTCAAACACACAAGGTGATATGCTAATTGGGCTTTCATTAGTTCCTGACTGACGTCACCAGCAGAGTAGAAAGGGGGCTAAGCAGATGAAGTACTTTTCCACTGTTGAGCTCGTACTGACGCAGCTATGTACTATAGCTTTTTTTTTTTTTAATTTGGAGCAGTTCTAATTTTCTGTGTGACTGCATCTGTGCACTGTAGCGTTCAAATATTGCCCTGGTGTATTACACTCAGAGCCGAGCTTTTTATGAAAAAGGGAACAGAGGCTGTGAAATCCTCCCCCCCACCCCCTTTTTTTTTTTCCCCTTTAGTGTTATTACTGTCTGGGATAGATTCAATTAGATTAGATGAGTAAAATTTCATGATGTGACTCATCAGTGCCGTTCACATATGAGTACATAGCTGCATATTCAGGCAGTCTGTCTCCTGGGAGAAGCATAGATACCATGGATAATAAACAGCTGCATGTCATTTAATGAGCAAGTGAGAGGCACAGCCCCTCTTTTCCAGGAGGGTGTCCACGGTATGAGCTCAAGCAGAAATTGTAGCTGAATTGAAACAGAACTTGTCCTTTCTTCAGAACTGCCAGTAGATACCTTTGCAAACTGAGAAGCTTTTATATAACAAACAGCTTTAGCAATAGAGTATGTGAAGGATCTGTATCACGTCGTGGGATATGGTATTGCATCAGAAGTCCATGGAGCTGCACTCAATTCCTATTTTCACCTCCAGAGGGGAAATACTTCATCTCTTTTTGCCTCACCTACCCCACCACCTATACAATAAGGACAATATCTTCCTTTAAAAGCTGTTTTGCTATGAAAAGTCTAAGATGAGCTAAGTCTGCATCTTCAGGAATTAAAAAAAATGGATTTTGGTCATGATAATTACTAGATGTAGCTTAAGAAGGAGTAGATTTGCTTGATAGGAAACCATTTTTACTCTAAATTAAAGAAGTTGATACTTTTTACATGCAATTAAATGCAGTTGCTATTGCAAATGGAGGATTGTGAGTGGCAGAAATAATTTGTCATGTAATAAATTAACTCAAATGTAATAAAAAGGATAAAGACAGAAGGGAACTCTGACGCTGAAAAGGCCATAGCAATACCATTAGGATTGTTTCTTTTTTAGAACAGAAATCGAGAGTGCAGAACTATTTATTGCTTTAACTTCAAAAAATAGTGACAGCAGGGACCTTGTTAAACTGGGACACATATTTCAGTGACTAGAAACCTATTGTAATCACAATTGCAGAGATATGATCTAGGGCTTTGGTCCACATGTCTGTCTTAAAGGGGGTTATTAATGCCGTTGGCTTGCATCCAGCTTGCGGACAAAGATACTTAACTAAATATTTTCTTTTTGCTTCTGTCATTAGCTTGGGTGCATAGACAAAATGGCTGGGACTATCTTGTTCCTTAGTTCAATTATTAGACCCCTATTGTTTCTCAAGTATAAAAAAATCTGACAACAGAGAAGGAAGAATTATTCCAGAGCCTGTCAATGGGATGAACAAATGAAATCCATCATGAATTTAAATGCAGCCATATATTATAACATCCTGCCGTTTACTGGACCATTTTCCTATGTAATTTTTATATTTTTTTGAAACACATGGGCAAGGACAAGTTCGAGGAGTTACTGAATTTGTTGTCATGAGTTCCTATTGAAGTTCATTTTCTTCTCATCCATCTTGTTAGGGAAGAGCTAAGTAAGGTCTTTATTGAGGAAACATGGACAGTGGGGGTGCAATTTACAACTCCTTCCATTCTTCCAAGCAAAATCAAATCCCTGGGTAGTGACTGAAGGAATCGACCCCAATGACTGTGCTGTGGTTATGCACAGTAGTAACAGCAGACAGTCTACTTGCAGGTATTGTGTTTGCTCCATTTCTGCCTACGAGTTGTTCATGAATTGCCCGATGATTGTTTTCACCGGAGTACTTTGAGTCCCCGAAGACCCCACTGTTTTTTGGGATTGTAGTTTCAATTGTCTGGAACCTGTGAAGGTAAACACAGGTCTTTAACAGAAAAATATATAGAAACAGAAAGAGACATGCAGGAAATGATCACAGCCAGCAGGGATGTATTTTACTCTTTATAAATGGAGTTCTTCCCAGGAGAAGCAAAAATTGCTGTTAATGAAGACGATCTTCCTTAATGATCTCTTTTACTCATAAAACAGTGACTATTAAAAGGGAATGGCTGTTTGTGGCCCAGAAGCAGCTTGTTTGCCCACCAGATGGAGCTAAAAAAAGATCTATCCAGGCTGGCTGGGAGCTAGTGAGTGAGTACTCCGTGGTTTCTTAACTTGGGTCCTGCAGTGTACTTAATGCAAGGGTTTATTGCCCGGTGTGTGACCCTCACTGCAGCTTTGTTCTCGGGGGCAAGGGCAGCCAGGCTGTGCTCTCCCAGGACGTGCTGCAGGGCCATAGAGGCTCTAGGTGCCCTGCTATGCTTTAGTACATCAGTGTTCCCATGTCAGTTTATGCTCTTTCCTTCCTATAACACTGTTATTAGTGGTAAAATTTGCTGAGGAGAATTGGCACGGGGAGGTCCTTAGGAAAGCAGAGTGGAGGTGATGTGCCAAGGATGCTGGTGGTACCGAGCCTTGTGGGAGGGCCCTTTGAAAGGTACCTTTGAAACTACATTTGAAAAGGAAATTTACAGAGACCTCAGAGGTCTTTTGAGGTGTGCTGTGTCTCCATGTGTCTTCTGTGAGGAGACAGCAAACCTCACTGGTTGCCTTGTTTAGGGGACACCATGGGAGCTCAGGGCCCCTCAGATAAGCACCACCTTTTTCTTTTTAAAAGGAACCTGCTACTAGTGGTTTATACCCAAGGCTTAGTAACCATGGCAGTCCTTGTGTACTCTTCTGGGTGAGTGCTCCTAAAAGCTGACAGCCAGGTGTGAACCCCTGTAAGGAGGAGTTTATTTAAAATAAGATTAAATAGTGTGGGAAAGGAGGGCAAAGGTAATTACACCAAGCATCCAGGTATTTAACTTCTTTATCTCTTTTTTTTTTTCCTTGAAAATTTCACAGCTGTTTATCTAGTTTGTCTCAAGAATTTTATTTTTATTTTTGATCAGTGGTGTCATGACACTCCCCGGGCAGGTGGAGCTCATTAGCCCTGTAAGGCAATCCACCTACATTCTAAGGACCTCGCTGCCACCGTCCAAGCGTGCTTGGCCCCGGCAGATG
>JAWMRA010000113.1:18018288-18267125 GCA_035584735.1 Pseudotriccus pelzelni
CACCTAAAAAATCCAATGCGCAGGCTGGAAGGTGTAAAGACCTTCCCTGGTTCTTCGTTCGCGAAGACTGGCCATTACCCTTACCCTATTACATCAGATGCTTATTACAATTTGGCTTTTAAAGGTTTTGTCAAGGTTAAAATGGAGTGGAGATAAAGGTTTAATTGAAAAAACCTTGTTTTTCTAATTAAAATTACTTGTCAAAGTAATTTTGACAAATCTGCTTATTAGTGAAGAAAATAATATAGATGGCTTAAACATTACAGATAAGGAAACATAACAAGGACGAAAACAGCTTATGTACTGTTTTATAGGAGATTTCATTGAGTATAATCAGGAGTGGAGTAATAGGAGGACTTAATTCGCCTATGATTGAGGTGAATTAAAACATGTAGATTAGGGTCTGTCTCCTAAAAATCCTACTTTGGACTCCTGGAGTAGAAGTCTTGTTTAGACATCTTGCTCTAGAAGCAATCTTTCTTTTCCTCTCAAATAGCAGGAGGACCCGAGCATTTTTATGTGCAATCGAAAAGATGGCTTAATTAGCCATATCAGAGATTGAGTGGGATAAATCACATGGCTGAATGATGCTATGAAAGGAAGCAGCATGCAGGTGGAGGAGGTGAGGGAGGAGGAGGCAGGTTAGGGAGCCTGTGGGGTTGTTCGCAGAGCTACAGTGTGGTGGGAGCTGAGCCAGCAGGAAGTTCCAGGGTAAAGAAGAAAGGTGATGTTGTATTCCCTAGAGCTGGTTGGCAGATCAGAATAAAGCTTTTGTCTGAACAATAAGCTGATGTCAGGGAGAACCATTTAATGTTTTTGAGGGATTTTTTTTCCCCTTGGATTTAGTTTTTTAAAAAATCTTAGCAATAATCAGGCAAGTGCTACAGCTAACCTTGATGAGAATGGATAACAGCTCAGGTTAAAATAGGGAAATAAGTTAGGGCAGTTGAAGTGTTGAAAGGGAATGACTGACTCAGTTAAAATCCATCAGGAATTGCTTCTCAGAACTAGGGAAGGATAGGTGAGGTTCCCGAGTGGGTCAACATTTGCAATAGCTTTGAACCAAATGTGTTAAACTGTGACAGCAATCTTAATTTCTTTACACTTTAGGATAGCAGACCATGTCAATAAGGAAGTGGCAACTTGTATCTTAATTGCAAGAGAGCTTCTTGATAGTATTTTGAATGAGATTGTTGTAAAACTAAAGGCACACAAAATGGGAGTATTACTGTGGGGAGAGTCTTGAAAAGCAAGAAAAGCTGTGAGTTTCTGTCAAATGGGGACGATGCAACGTGTGGGATTCCTTGGGAGGGTGTGGTAAGTCTGGTGCCTGTCAGTTCAAAGAGCAGTGATTTGTGCGAGGAACTAAAGAATATGTCTTGCATTTCTAGGCCATGCTCAGTTGGAAAGGCTGCAAGCATTTGGATGAAAGGATTAACATTCAAAAGAATCTTGACAATTAGAAGAACTCATTTGAATTAAGTGGGATTCAGTTCAAGGACAGGCACAGAGTCCTATGACGAGGTATAAATTATGTGTGAGATTAAAAGATGAATGAACAGCTTGCTGGCAGTCTCTCAACAAAGGATATGGGGTTATGGTGAAAAACAAACTGAACAGCAGTTGAGGCTCGCATCATGGTGCAAGGTAACATAAACAAGACCATAGTCTGCAAAACACCAGAAACAACCTTTGTGCTGTGGTTGGCACTGGTAGGGCTGCAGCTGGAGTCTTTTGTCTTGTTTCATGCCCCACATGGAGGCTTGCAGTGAGTGAAGATCAGAGCTCTGGAGAACACAGGCAGTGAGGAAAGGTTGAAAGGGTTAATCTGTTTAATCTAGAGACAAGATAGCTTCATAGCTGTGAGAGTTCCTGAAATAAAATAAAATGGCTACCTCAGAGGAGGAGTTATGCTCTGTGTGTGGTACAGATAGCAGAACAAGTGGTGGGCTTACACTCCCTTGGAGGAAAACTGTATTAGAAAGTGGGGAAAAGCTTTCTAACAGCAGGGCTGCATAAGCAACTGGCATACAGGTTTTTAAGAAGAGGTTAAATAAGTTTCTGAGGATAAAGTTACGGGTGCTATTGCTATTGGAATGGGTCAGAGAATGTGTAAGGCTGCCATTGATGCCCTTTGTAAACTTGTTTTCTATAGGTGTCCTACAAAAGAACCACAGGCATCTGTCTGGGCACCATAGGCACATGAGAACGCCTATTTTTATGTTTTGTTTTGGTCAAAAAAACCCCAGTATAGATCAGAAAAGGGGACGCACCTGCTGTTCCTAATCTGGTAGAAGTCATTCAACCCTACTGCAGAACTTACTGTATGAAAGGAATTGTGAGGCAAAGGAGAAAATGAGAGTTTCTCCTGCTAATAGCTGGCCTGTGCAAGAGCCAAGTGATTCTGCCAGTTTCTTTGGTTCTGTGTAGTTACGTTGATTTCTAATTAATTAATTAATTTATTTGGAAGCTTAAATCTGGGTGCTGCTTTGCAGGGTCAAGTCCAAAGTTCTGCCAGGCACTGTGCATGGCATGTGACAAAGCAAGCCAAAAGCAAGCATTATGTGCATTTATGTGAAAATTCAGGTCAAAACATGCCTCTGTGCTGGATTTCTAAATCCTGGAAAGGCAGGATGTTCTGTTTGAAATCACAGAAAATCCCAAATAGACCAAAATTCAGTATTATTTTTGAAAATACAAAGTGTTCTTTAGTTATGCAATAGATATCACCTTGGTTGTAATTACATGAGTCAACATTAGACCCTAATCAAATAGTTCCGTATGATCCTTGTAGGCAAGATGCTAACAGTTACAAAGCTCTGATAAAAGTAAATAGTAATCTAACTGATTATAATGACATATTCCAGTGTTACTATAGCTATTTTTCAGAGAGTACTCTGTCTCTGTGATGTGAAGAATTTAATCAACCCTGAGCAGTTGAAAGTGCCAGCCTTATGTATTGCTGGACTCTACCAGTAGCTTGTTATTCTGTGTACTTTGGATAGTAATTTGTCTTTATTATATATTTTTTAAATAAGGTACAGGCAGTAGAAGAGGTATATTTGTAAGTGGAAGTTGTCTGTATTTGGTAATTGGAATAGTCTGAGAATCTTGGATTAAAAATGCCATGGAAGATATGGAAGCCAGTTTTCTTCCTCCTGGTTTGAGGGTAGCATCATTCTGCCTCATTTTTTCCGTGTCCTGTGTTTAAAGGGGAAGAAAAATGTTAATGGTTTCTCAGGTAGATGGTGAATGATTTTCATTTAAAAGAAATGATTCACCGTGTCTCTTTAGCTGGGGCCATCATCTTGGATTAGTCTTTTGTATTTCATACTGGCTTGCTAGGAGAAAACAATCCTTGTGCAGCATGAAGCAAAGAAATTCAGGGTGGGCTTTTTTTTTTTTTTAATATATGGTATTAGTTTATGAAAAAAACATTACCACAGTGCTAGAAATATTGCCAAATAGCTCTTTTACATGTAATCAAAAAACTCTTCTTCTGATGGCAATCCATCAGTCTAAATAATTACATTGCATTTGATGATGGTGAAAAAAAGAGTATGGAAACAAAGGACTGTTTTGTTTTAAAGGATGACTGTAATTACAGAGTGAAGCTGGAAGAGTATGAGAATCAGGGAGATGGAGAGATTTCACGTTTGGTTCCCACTAGAGCAAATTTTGTAGATTGATAGTATTTCTCTGGTCAAGGAAGATATACTGTAAGAGAAGATTTTCTTACAGTATTTCAGGAACTTGGCTTCTGGCGTGGTAAAGTCAATGGAAGTTGTACCACTGACTTTATCAGAGTGCTACTTATGGTCAGGATATGAGAGGCATAGAAGTTATGGGGAAAAGGGTAGCATGGAGGTATGGAAAAACTCCACCACATTTTATGAACCCCCAAACTGTCTTTTTTAGTTTGCTCTCAGTTACGCCTCTATACACCCACAGTTTTCTGTGCTGTTTTGTGTATCCATATGACACAAATGGCACTGTGTCAGGAAACAGGATTGTCTTTATTATACACTATGTGCAGGAACTACCACTCTGTCTCAAATGAGTGAGTGAGTGAGAAGAACTATCTTTCTACATACTTTTATGAATCTTTCTTTGTATTTAAAATGCAGCCTATGCTATCACAGTGAGATAAAAGACTTGCTGATTGCATATGTGTTCAAGTGTGGCTTAGAAATGCTAAGTAAACTGGACTATTTCAAATGAAATGCAGCAAAGGATTTGAAATTTAAATTGCGATGTGGAAAAAAATGTGGTGGGGTCTATTTCAAAAGGAGGAAGTGGTTAGAAGCTGGGATTGGAGCTCTGGAGAGCTGGGTTTGGGTCCTGGCTCTGCTGCACACAGGATGCATGGCAAATTGATTCCTAACTTGCTCATGCATCTCACCCTTCATTTTGACTTTATACTCCTTGGTGTAGGCACTAAGTCCCAGTGTGTGGATTTTGATGTGGAGCACAGTGGGGGCTCTTCTCATCTGAGGCCTCTTCTCTGATTGCAAAAACAGTTTGGAGGATAAATGATGATTATAATCAGAGTGTCTGAAATCCATTCAAGAACTCATCCAGCTGATTGAGTGTTTTGGGTTATCTGGAAAGATGTCATGGAAGAGAATTTTCCAGTGAATGAGACTTGTGTTTACCCTGTACCATCCAACTAAGCAGCAAGAAGTTAGTGCTATGTGAAAGTGAACTCGGACTGATTGACGGTAACAACTAGAGAGTAAATGGCACTGCCCATCCCCTGTCTGATTTCTGCACTGCAGCTGAAAATGGTTCTATTATTCTGAAGTTATCACATAAACCTGGTTGAATAAACACAACAAATAGTGTTTTCTACCTTTGAAACTGGTTAAGGAAGGAAGGATAATACAAACTATTTTGATAGAGTACAACCAAAAAGTGAAAGACTGAGAGGGAAAGCTGTGAGGACACTCTCGGCCAAAACCTTGTTGTGTGCTAAGGTAATACAAACACAGTCTCTAATGGAAACTTAAAATCTACAATCATGCTACAAAATGTCATTGCTTCAAATAGGCCTAAATGGGGACACAAGATCATTCCCACTCCAGAACGTTGAGAAGCTTTGGAGGAGGTATTAATATGCATCCAATTTCAATGCTTAGATATTTCTGTTTCGTGGCCCTATCCAAGATCCCAAATGTGAATGTTCATCAGATGCAGTCATTTGAATATAAGTATTCTGGCTCGATTGCATATATAATCTCAATTTACCTTCACACAACAGCATGGATGCTGAAGGATCCATGCTCTAACTAGACCTCTGTAGAACATTTCATGGTTGTAAATGATTTTTGTAAATCTCAGCTGATAATGGCTTTTTCCATTCTCTGTGGAATGCAAGTAGGTGGGAAGATAAACAGGACTGGTGTGCTGGAAGTCATCCACTTACTGAAACAGGGATGGTGCAAATGTCTCCTGACACATGTGGATGGAAATACTTCTTTCCTGAATCTTGTGACTAGAAAATATTTTTGAGTTACATACTGCACCCTCAATACTTAGGTTGGTGCGTAGTACACTGATGTTTCACAATGCTGACATGTGCAGAACACTTCCTCTTCTGTACCACGACTTTTCAGGCATGTTTGATTTACAGAGATCTAGTTCTCTCTCACTCCCTATCTAAGATGGCCTGTTCACACTGTCACTACTCGTGTTAGATGAAGTAACCAGGCCAAGACCAAGACCAAGCTTTTTCAGTACCAGAGGTTAAAGATAACAGTGAAGAGATTGCTGTAGTTTTAACTACAGGAGGTAGGAACATGATTGTGTTCTCTGCCCAGCAAGACACTTTCTTGGTTAGAAATATCAGGTAGTCTAAGAGAGAAGAGGCTTTCTAATTACAAAGCTGGTAGTAGCTCAGTCTCTGTCATCTGTACTCTCACTCAAATAATTATTGCCTTTTTCAGATAAGGAGTTAGTCTAGAAATAGTACATCTTTCTTTATGGAGTATTAAATTCTTTATGTGTTACTTTGAGACTCTAGCTTGGTTATCCTGAGGAAGACTTATCAAGGAGAGATATTGGATAAATCTGATGATGTTATCTAGATATGTGCCTGTTCCAATCCAACATGGCTAGGTAATAATTGATAACTTTTTTTTTTTTTCAGTGCCTTGTGTTTGTTTGGATTCAGTGTTATGACTTGGTATTACCCAGTCTAATTTCTAGATAAAGTTAATGAAGTTATTTAAATGAAAGCCTGGAGGATTAGCTAATGCTCACTATTCTCCTGTTAAAAGAAAAAAAGCCTTTGATAAAATCTGTGAGTGTATTTTTAACAGACTCAGCCTCTGACGCTGTTTGAAATGGTGATGACCCTGTGGATTGTACATTAATGAAGAGTTATGGTAGCCTACTCTTGGATGGATAATTGAAATTTAAAAAGAGGCTACAGTGAGGCTTTTGCATCCTTGGGACATAACAGTCTGCTGTTTCACAGAGAGATTAGTGAAGGCACAAGCTGCAACTAAAATGCCCAAAAAAGACTGAGCCTTTGTAGCAAATCTGTGCCTTGTGAGGTTTTCTACTTCCCAAGTTTCTGTTATTGTTGGGTCAAAGAAGAAAGGATGCTGTGACCACAGTCTCTTTCTTTTGCTGCCACTTAGGCCAGAATTTTGTAGTCTTCTAAACATGAATGAATTTACCATGTCCATACTTGTGCCTTCCAGGTTGGTTGGTGAGGTTTGTATAGATTTATGAATAGAAACAGAGCTATTTGAAATTCCTCACTGCCGATATGCGGTTACATTTATTTGACTGATTCTGTAATTAAATGGATTTACATGAATTACAGACAAATTACTTCAAGAAGCTACAAGGAGATGGTTAGTTAGAGCTGAATTTTATATTGCATGCTTAGTGGTATTTTATGAGCTCCTCTGTGAAATCTTAGCCACAGGTTAAGATTTAAAAAGGGGCATTGACAACACCTAGGTGGTTCTTCTAGCAGTTGTACTACCCAATGGTAGTTGTGCACACATTTATGAAAAGAACAGTGAAAACTTATGAAAATTAAGAAAGGTTAATTTTAAAAGAAAAAGTGTCAAGCTTGAGGTTAAAGAAGGCTCAAAACAATGGGTAAAAAAGGAACTGCCAAGTAAGCCAAGAGTGACTGGTGCTTTTAAAAAGGCTCTAGATTTTAAATCTACATCTCTTAAAACTATAGTGGATAGCAATGCCTGCAAGTTTTAAGTGCATGTTCCGGTTTTTTTTTGTTGTTTGGTTTGGGTTTTGTTTTTTTTTTGATGATAGAATGTGTGTACTATTGATTAAATGGATTTAATCCTAGCTAGGGATGAAGTGACAAGTCCAGTGAAAACCTATTTTATTTTTATCATCTATGTGGTGAATCAGTTCAGAGCATATTTTTCCTCCCTGTCTCTGGAGAGCTGTCTGTTTAAGTGTACGTGTTTTTTTCTCCCATGTATGCTCAAAAATACAGGGTTTCTTCAGCATGGGCACTTTTTTCAGAGTGTTGTTTTGATCTTTTCACAAGATCAGTTTTGTTGGTTAATCAGGTTGGGAAAAATCATGATGTAGAGAAATGTGGCGATAGAAAACAGATCTGCAGTGAGATTAAGGGCTTGGGAAGCACTGCTGCTTACTGTACTGATAACCAAAAAGTTCTTAATTCCCAAATTTAAACAAGATACACATTATAGCCTCATTTGCCTCACAAGATATTTTTTCCAACCAGAACCAGAAACATGGTTTTGTAGGGCTGAAAACTAAACTATTCTTATTATCAAGAATAAGGTTTCATTATTGAATATTTATACTTTGACCCAGCTTGCTATCTTACCAGAACAGCTGAAGGGCTAGTGCAAGGCAACAGCACAATCTAATCTGAAACTGTGACTTAAGATATTTTTTACTTTATTAACGGATTACCAGAAATCAGCCTGGTCACTGATGTAGTCAGGAGGGTCAGAAAAGCTCGCTTTGGACGTGGCTGTGGCTGAGGGAGATGCTGCTACCCATGGTGCTTTCAGTTGTTCACACAACTTGTACAGTCTGTTCAGTTGTTCAGCGCAAGCCTTGCCTCTGATTACTGCTGAGTGGACAGTTAGCTTAAAAGGGAATTGCAAATACATGGCATGTGTTATATTTTGTTCATGGGGAAATCTAGGAAAACATTTCAGAGTGTGAACTACCTCTTTGGTGTCTTCATTTTTCATCATCAGCTTGATGCATCTCGGTTCTGTGAGCCTCTGAGAGTAGGGACCAAGATTCAGTGCATGTTTTTCATGGTTCTCCAAGATGTGTTCTTCTGTTTTAATTAAACACTTCATCTATAAGATTGAAAAATAATTATATCAGAAGAAAATATCCTCCCTAGGGGTCCTTTCTGCTGCTGCCAAATGCTTTGTTAGCCATCAGTAGGATAGCAGTGCCAGAATGATATATGGAGCTAATAGATCAGCATGATGAGGTGGAGCTGGAAAAGAAAGGGTTGGCTTTTTAAGAATATCTGTCTTCCTTCATTCGGATTTTTAAGTTAATTTCTTTGTGAAGACCTGGCCAGTGTGGTCAGATTTATACAGGGCTATTAGAAGAACAAAATATTTCAAGTGGTTAAGTTCATTAGCATGATAGGTTCTTGCATAATTTTTTGCACAGCTACTGAGATGGCTTAGGATTCTTTAGCTTCAATCCCAGCAGCAGTAAAGGAACTGAGTTTTATGGACTTACATCAATGCACATCATTTTAAGCTCATAATAGTTTGACTTCTGAAAATGGTACATAGCACTCCTAAGTGCTTATGAAAATGTGGTGATAATTCTCACTAAAAATCAGCAGGATTTAGAGTTACAAAAGGCAAAGTAACTTCTGAAAACTGTACATTACTACTTCATATATTCAGGAAGCTATGGCTTATCTGTCAACCTTGTTTCACTCTAAGAAGATCAGAAGTTTTTCTTTTTCTCTTGGAGGACTAGTCATACCAGCCCTCATCTGTTGCCAGGTTTCTCACACGAGGATGAAATTCTTTTTAATTTTCAGTGAAGTCTTATTTTAGTCAAAGTAAGAAAGTCCAGTTTGGTCATGTATTTTCTCAGATCATATTTTTTTGCAGTTCAGTGGGCCTTTGTCCACCGTCAGAAATTTCCCAGGAGGCACAGCACTGTTTTATCGTTACTGTTGTACTCAAATGTAATTACTGATGATCTGGACGAGGGGATGGAGCATACTGTCAGATAATTTGCAGATGGCATCACATTGGGTGGGAATATTGATCTGCTTGGAGAGTAGGAAGACTCTGCAAAGGGATCTGGATTGATGGGCCGAGGCCAACAGGATGGGGTTCGACAAGGCCAAGTGTCGGGTCCTACACTTGGATCACAGCAACCCCCTGCAGCGCTACAGGCTGGGCGCAGAGTGAACATGAGCCAGCGGTGTGCCTCAGTGGACAAGAAGGCCAATGGCATCCTGGTTTGTATCGGAAATAGTGTGGCCAGTAGGACTAGGGAAGTGATTGTCCCTCTGTACTTGGCTTTGTTGAGGCTGCACCTCGAATCCTGTGTCTGCTTCTGGGCCTCTGATTTCAGAGAGGACACTGAGGTGCTGGAGCATGTCCAGAGAAGGGCAGTAGAAGTGGTTAAGGGTCTGGAGCATAAGCCCTGTGAGAAGAGACTGAGAAAGCTGTGTGTTTAACTTGGACAAAAGGAGGCTCGGGGTGGCCTCAGCACTCTCTACAACTCCCTGAAAGGAGGCTCTAGCCAGGTGGGGGTTAGCTTCTTCTCCCAGGTAACAAGTGACAGGACGAGAGGAAATGGTTTCAGTCTGCACAGTAGGAGGTTTAGGTTGGACATCAGGAAGAATTCCCTCACAGAAATGGCTATTAATCATTGGAACGGGCTGGCCAGGGAGGTGGTGGAGTCTGGAGGTGTTCAAGAAACGACTGGATGTGGCACTTCGTGTGCTGTAGTCTAGCTGACAATGTGGTAGTGAGTCAACGGCTGGACTCGATGATCTCAGAGGTCTTTTCCAACCTAAATGATTCTGTGATTATGGTTTTAGGGATCAGCTGCAGACCACTTCTCACTACATCCTGCAAGTCCAGTCTCTATTGCTTGGTTGACATGTTGTCACTTTTTGTTAAAGTCAAACTGGCTTTGTGTCTTCGTACACCAGAGTGTGCCAAATGAAAGGCACAGATTACAGGAGAACCTTTAAGTACATACACATGGAGAGCATCTTCTGAGCAAATGTTACTGATGCTGACTCTCAAAATCAGAGGGCTTCCAATAAGCAAATAATATAAAATGCTTCTTGTCATTTATAGTGAGAGTAATCAGTTAAGAGGCTTTTCAAATTGAGGATGCCCTTTTCATGAGCTTTGAACCCAAATCCTGGAGCCTTAACACATCTCACTGCAGGCAATAATAGCTTTGGAGCACAAACATGTCTACACAGTAGATAAGATTAACTGATTAATTTAAGCTCATAAAACAAAGGTCCTGTTACCATAAAAACTTGTCATGGTTGATTTTTGAAGGTCACTTTCTGCTATGGCAACAGAGAAGCTGTGGTTGTGAAAGGAAGGATCATATCTGAACCAACTGGGACAATATGCAGGGGCATAAAAAGCTGCACTGGCATTTACTGAAGGTACCAGCAAGCCCATTAGAGAACACACAAGATGGGCCTTTCTTTCCCATCTGATCTGACCGGTTTATGTCTCTGATTATGTTTACACGTGGCTGTTTTCTGCTTAAGTTGTGCTGTTGCTCAAGATAAACTTGAAGTGACTGGTAAGCCTGGAGTAGTTGCAGTATTTCTGAAACGTTTACTATTCTTGGTGAAATACATGGACAGTCAGGAACCGCAGTGCTTTGTTGTATCAGGTTGGGATGTATTGCACAGAAGGGAGAGAGCTGTCCGCTGATGCACCAGGACTGCTGTTGGTACTTCTTTGTATGCTTGCATGGGACTTCTGTATGGGGGTTTTCTTCACATATTTTGCTCAGACTTCTCTTTCCATAAAAGGAATACAATCCTAACTTAAAAGATATGAAAAAAAGGAGAAGACACCGGATCTGATGGCCTCATCTTGATCAGATCCCAGACAGAAATCATCAAGAGTTGGGACACAGAGGCAGAGAAAACCATATTGGGGTTCTCCGTTGTTGAATAATGTCTCTTTATGGTGATCGCATTCATGCTCACAACAGGTTAAAAGCTGAATGTCTATAGCAAAATGGTTACTGTATATAATTTTAAACCAGAGTAAATAACATATTTTCCTTATGTTTGCCATCTGATCTGACTGCTCAGTTAAGGCTATCACACTTGTATTTGTTAAGACCGATTTCTTATGTGAAAGTCCACAGCTGGTACATAACCTAAACACCATGTTAAAGTTCACTGCTAAAAGCGTTATTACTCTGACAATTTACAGCATGTGATGGCTTCACAAGGTAGTGGCTCTATTTACAGAGTGTTACTCCGTATTACGTGCTGCCAGCCATCTGTAAAGTGCACTGCAGCTTGTTATCACCTGCTTTTGGGCATTAAAAAGACTGATGGGCCAGATTCTCCTTTACAGAAAAGGCCCTTTATGTCGTTCCGTCTGGTTTAAAGGGACTCTGAGCTGCAATTAATATGATCTATTCCGGCCTTATGGTCCATCTGTGCTTCTGCCTTGTGTAAGGGACCCCAACATAAATGAAAATGAGGTCGTTGGGAATCTGGTCATGTTCAGCTGCTAGGTGGACAAAGGATCTCTGAGGAATATTAATAGTAATGCACTGGTCTTTCCACTGCTGTGAACACCTGCCCTTAAATTTCTAATCTGTCTGTGATGCACCTTGCCTGCCTTGCAGAAGAGGAGCACAGCACACAGAGGGAATAGGTGATGTGCCTGCAGTGTGGATGAGAGCCTGAGTCCTGTCACCAGAACCAAGTGGAAAGATTTAACGTCGCTGAGGACTAAGGTGCATGTGCAGAAGGCAGGATTTTCTGAGCAGAAGGCAGTTTGGTTTTTTATCTCTTGATCTCCCTTCTGAGGGAAATAAATCTCATCAAAGTATGCCAAGGGACCATCAGAGGACAGAGCTGTGGAAGGCTATAGGACAATCTATTTGCCTGCCTCTTGCTGATTCCTGGCACTTCAGCCTCTGGTGTCCCTGGAACGGGGGACAGCCTGTGTGGTTGTTTGCTCTGGAAATATTAGGGTCCCAAAGCCTGATCTCCCAAACATCAGCAAATGTAGGGGCTGTCAGAAATTTGTTAGCAGTCTAGGTTTTTGAAGGGAAATTGCCTGTCAGCTATGGCTGCTTTGGCAAAACAGGTCAATTTCTGCAAAAGATTCATTAATTTGCTGAAATCTTTCAAAACGAGAAGTTTCTCAAATTACCCTATTGGTGCTGCTCTCAGCACTCACTTCCTGGACTTAATCACCAAAGAGTTCTTCTCTGTGTCTGTCTCTCTTGCTTTTGACTCCTACATGCACTAGGGGGAAATGCTTCAGCAGAAAACTGATTTTTTTTTCCTGTCAGATGCTTCTTTATCTCCTTTATTAGCTTGTCTCTTCATTGCCAAATTTTAGCATGCACTGATCATTACTCTATCATATCCCTCAGCTGCAGGGAACAAAATCCACACTGTACTGAGACGAGAAGGTTGTAAATGAAGGTTGTAAATGAAATGCATTGGCTTGTCTGGAAATTGTCACATATCTTGACGACTATGACTCTTGGGGGATGACAGGAGTGTAAGTGGTGTAAAAACATTTACAGTTAACTGTGCACCCACATGGAGTGTTCCCTGTGGTGCTGCTGATAGATCGTAGTGTGCTCTGCAGTGCTTCACACAAGAGAGCACGGTCAGGGAACTGGGGAGCAGTAGTGTGAGCATTTCTGATTTCTGTTTCCAAGAAGTTCAAAGCCAGGTCTGAAGCATCACAGGCCAGAGCCAGCTCACCCCGGGCTGGGTCATGCCTCCACGACCGTGCTGCCTGTGTGCCACATTTCTGCTCTGCCCTGCCCGGGGTGCAAGTGTCCTCTGTCCAGCTCTGCTGTTTGAAGCAAGGGACTGGGGTATGTGTACAGAGAAGGGAGAAGGACAGGACAAACAACAGGAATGCACAGAATGAAGCCCCACTGCACCTCATTTGCTTGCTTTCCCTTCTGTTAGTGTGCAAGTTAAAGCTGCCTATTCACACCATCCCTGTGTCCTCAAGAGTTTCAACTTATGCCAGGGCTGGGGAACAGAAGGTGATCTGGTATTTTTCCTTGTTGCACTTGGAATGCTCTAATTAGTATGTTTATTATCGCTTTATACCCAAAACCAAAGAGAGCTTAGAAAATACCTGTCTGGAAATGTCTTTTTTGAAATAAAAGAATTCTTCTTCTGCGGTTGCCCATGGTGAGGGTGGCATAGAATAAAAGTTTTCATGACAATCGTTTGGGGATACCTGGGTCTCAGCAGCAGTTGAAGAGGCAAATCAAATGTTTGCAGTGATTGGGAAAGGAATAGAGAGCAAAATTGAAAATGTCACTGTGCCACTGTATAGATCTATGATTCACACAGACTTTGATTACAGTGTGCTGGTCCCCTCATTTCTAAAGGGTGTATTAAAGCTGGAAAAGGTTCAGAAAAGGGCAGCAAGTATGAAAGTGTTACCATAGATATGGAATAGCTTCTGTGTGAGGAGTGACTCAGAAGACTCTGTCTTTTGAGAGTGGAAGAGAGAAGAGATAGGTACATAATGTCTGGAAATTAGGTAAGTCGCCTGGTTCCTGATGGTGATCCATGAAGCCAGAATCTGCCAGACCTGGATGAAGTAGGGAATTCTTTCTTCTCTGTATCAAGGTGCCATAGAAAACCCTGAAGTACTGCTTAGGTGCTGTAGCAGTTGGAATACAGTTCATGTTTTTGCATAAATTCCTGTAAAAGTACATAGCCTCCTACTGTTAGAGCTTGTTCTTTGGCTGCTCAGACAGGGAGGTTATGAATATGAATTGTAAGCATGTCTGGAGACATCATGAACATTTGCTTTTTTCCCTGCCAGTTCTTTTCCTTTTTTTGCAAGCAATTACACCTGTATGTGGCTAGTGTAAACAAAATGGAGGGTCAGTGAGGTGGAACACAAGGTCAATGGAGACAGGTATTTTTTCCTGCATCTTATAGATATTATTACCTCTGGTTCACAAGGGAGATTAGTTGATTCTGTAATCAGCAGTGAGCTCCTCATTGCATTCTATTAGCAGTCCGTCACAGCAATGATTTTTTTGCTTATTTATCTTTTTATTATTACTACGCATTTTTCAGCTTATGATTTAGGATGCTGGAATGTTCAAAGGTTCATGACTGCATTCGCAGCACGGACTGCCTCTCAGAAGTGCTGAGATTTGGCAGCTGCTCGTGAGTCCAGTGGGAGGTTTTGTTGCCCATCATTTCTGAAGTTATGTTACCTCACAGAAGTTGTGATGCCTTCTGCCACTGCAGCATGCTCTGTTTCTAAATTTCCCCACAGGGAATGTGTGTACAGTTACCCATAAACCTGCAACTCATAGTGTAGCACCTTCAAGCCCTCGTTACACCTAGGAAATTTCTTAATTTTCCCTCAATTTGAAAGATACATCTGTATTTTGGAGAAAGTGAGGGCAAATACCTCTGTAAAAGTAAATGGCATGGGAAAGAATGCTTGCTCTCCCTGCAGTAGCAGTTTCTGTAGAGTGATGCATAACATGTGCAGGTGGGGTAAATCCAGCTCTCTTACCCCACAGCCTGTGGGACATTTGTATCAAAGATACTGTCACTGTCAAGGATCCATTATGACCCATTGACCCATTATGGGGTCAATGCTATGCTTAGATCCTGCTCCACGCTGCCATGGCAGGGAAGCATTCTAGAGAGCAGAGAGTCCAACAGGATTGAAAGGCAGTTGGTCCTGGTGCTGCCCAGTTGATCCCTGTTGGTCTGAGTGGGAGCACAGCTTAGGGACACCACACGCCTGCCATCAGGCAGAAACAGCAGCCTGCAGTGTCCTGAGTGTCCCTTATTCTGCTTTTGACAGAGCAGCTGACTCTCCTCTTGTCTGAAATAAGTAGCTCCTGCCCTGATTAATAAACATCCAGTGAAGACACCTGAACATTTAGGGGGAAATTCTATTTGCGCTTCCACCCCCCCACCTTCATCCCTGCTGCTTAACAGCTGGGGGATGTGTCCTATCCTTCCCCTTCCCCATGCATCTGAAACAGCTCTCCCTGGGTAGCTGCAAACTCCTCTCTCTTCTCATAGGATGAATAAAACATTACTGCCTTACGTCATGATAAAACCTGCCTGGCTGTGATTTTTTTAATCTTCTACTTATTTATTTGCTTATCTGCAACATGAGTCACTAATATATTTAAATGTGATTATAAAGACTGATGTTAGGAAGTTAAAAATGTGTTTGGGTTTTTTTCCCCTTTATTGACTGGCTTCAGAATGCCACTGGGAAATATTGCAGCGTGTTTCTTGTTATTCAAGAGGATGCTGACGTGGAAGTTGCCTGACTGTGAATGCTCAAGGAATTTCTTGCCTGCAGCCAGTGTGATAAACTTTGAAGAGTTACAATGTATTCGATTAGATAAATGTGTTATTGTAAACCAGTGATGTTTTTTCAGTCAATACCTTAACTCTGGTCTCTGTCAGAGTGGGTGAGTCTGTGCTTTTAGGCTTTGAAATGCTGAACATTGTGATTGAAAAGGAGAGCATTTTCCTGAAAGAAATACCAAGTGTATTTGTGATGCAGAAGTGTCTTACTCCTCTTCCCATTTGGGCTAATAGGAGATTTTTCCATACAGTCTGATGTGAAGGGAAGGGGTAGGATGAAGGATGACTAGACAGACTTTTGCAGCCACCTACTTTTATGTCCATGTAAGACTCCTAAGTTGCTAAGGGGAAATATCTCATTTTTATCTCTATTGAAACCATTTCATCTCAGAAGTGATGAATGAACCAGTGGGTTTCTCAGGATGTACTTGTTCTTGTCAACAAAAGGAAACCATACTTTGTCATGAAAAAGGTAGTCTGACCCAAAAGCCTTAGCCCATATTTGAGAGCAGATTCATGAATCTGGTAGGTAGCTGACATATATTTTAATGAGGGAGTATGACTAATGTAAGGTGGAATCTCCTCTGGTTCCTGCATGCAGGAATTATATATGCTGTCAGTGGTTTGGGTTACAGTATTCTGAGTTTTGGCTGAAAAATTGTAATTTTTTTGGTGGAAATTTTCTCTCTTCTGCTGTCCGTATTTTACCACCAGTTCCACAACTTCTCTTCACATGTGTGTAACTCATGACAAAATTCAGATAATGAGCTTCTGAACTCATGGAAATCAATGAAAAAATCCTGTTGCTTGCAAGGATACAGATGTTTCACTGATACATATCTCTGTACCAAGTAATCACATGCTTTGTTCAACTATTGCCTGTAGTTTTCTTGTCCCTGGATCTTTTCCTTTGTCATACTTTGTCATTCTTCCCCTTTGGTCTGTCTCAAAAGTAGGTTTATGTATTTTATAGCATGTCCGGTGTCTTTTCAGGGACTTTCTAGTCCAGCCTTGTCCCAGATAGCATAAAATTTAGGTAGGAGAACCAGTTTCAAAAGCAACCTCAATTAGTAAAGGTCCAGGTTACTCATGCTCCAACATGTAGGGAGGACAAATCCTAGAGATATTTATAGAGCTGGAGAAAAAGTGATAACGCTGTCCAGGTTTGGGTCTGGCCTCTTAAGGCCTTCAAAAACATAGTTTGTGCTGCTTTTGATACTGTGAAAAATACATGTGAGTTTGTGTGTGTGTGGATATGCATGTGTGTGTGTATATGTGTGTATATAGGGCAAAAGGGAGGTTTTGGCCCTAAATATGTGAAAGTAATTTACAAAATGATGGTGTAACTTCTTTTGGAAATGTATGCATCAGCCAACACATGAGGGACAAAGCAGAGCAACTGGTGGCCAGGCTGAGGGGTCTTGCCTTGCTTCTGAAGTCATTTGGGTGTAGCAGTTCTGAGGAAGAATCCCGGATGCCTCTACCAAAGTTACAGCAAAGGCAACTGGAGCACAGCCCTTTTAGCTGGGTGCCAGGCCTTGCTCTTTGTGTACATATCAGGTTGTGGGTTTTTTTAATGTTAGACTTTGAAAGCACTTGGACTGGTAATATGTTTTTGTAAGCTGTAGGGGTGTTTAAACTGAGGCCAAGCAAACAAGCGAAGTGCCATGATAGGTTTGTGGGACCAGGTCCAATTTGATAAGGAGAACGAGATGACTAAGCATGTGCTAAGCTTTAATGCTACTCAGTGCATCATCATTTCACTTGTGTCAATGTTTCCATTATAAATACCTCTTCTCAGGGGAACTCAACTGCACATCTCATTTGGGGCTGGAAAATTCCATTTAGAGAATGCTATTAATTATTTAAAATTACACATTTGCTTTTTAGGTCAAGAGTTTTGAAGCAGTGATGTGCAATACTCGGCATGAGGCAATGCGGAGAGGCCTGATTTTCAGGTGGTCACTGGAGATAGGCAACTAATCAGAAAAATAATTTTCCCTCTCTGCCCATCCCATTTCCAGATGCACCTGCTCTAGTTAAGTTTCTGGAATATTCATAACTCGGTTCTATTTTTTTTTTTAATTCCTCTCTTACCTTTTGATAGTGACCAGAAGCTTAAGATGGGTGGTTTGATTTATTTTTCATGAAGAAATAATAAGTCTAAGAACAGAATGTGGTCTGGAGTAGTGTTTGAACTTCTAGTATAAACTAGAAGAGATGGAGGTCACTGTTGTGTCCCTTCTGCTGCTATTCGGTACGTCTGGCTGACTATCCTAAGGCAGTGCTATCTGTTTTATTAGTTATATTCGTCCACTGCTATGTCCGCTTGACATGAGTTCTACCAAAGGTCAGGGCTTTAAGCCACGTGCAATTTGGACAAGGCTTGTGTTATTCTTCCGGAACTGTGTGTATGTCTGTGTGCTTCCTCACAAACGGGTGACGGAGAGGTGTTGTGCCTTCTCACCCATTTGTGTTCCAGACCAAAAGGACAAGCCCAAGAAGGGAGGTGAATTGCATGAGCACTTGCTTCTGGCAGCACAGCAGGTAGCCATGCAGTTGGCAGGTATTGCTAAATACCGGTGTCTGGTCAAACCATTACAGCTGGTTAGGTTACCACGCCATATGTAACCGGAGAACCATTTCACTGACTGTTGGTGAGCAGGAAACCCCCTGGCAGACAGTGGCACTGTGGGATAACCTACAAAGAACTCAGTGTAACTGATTTTAGGACATGCATTGCGTATTTTTCCTGAGCAGCAGAGAAAGGCCGTAACCCCAAACCATCAGAAACAGCATACTCAGTGCTTCTTTCTCCGAGGCAGAAGCAGATTAGCAGATGGCATTTTCTGTCCTTAATCTACAAAGCATATTGAATTTTCAGGAACAGGCCTTACATGCCTTTACAAAGATAGTATTGTGCCTGGTAAAAGTGTCTGTCTCTTTGCCTAAATTCAGTAGCATTTGCTTAAAAGGTGGTGATGGAAGAAGCCATTAGCCAGTTTTTTTAGGAGCAGGCCCATTCAAAAGTTCAATATAATAGCATGAGAAAATGTTCTTCAGGGTAGCTGTAAAGGAAATACTTGCAGTTTGACAGATAACTCTGTAGGATATTGCTCTGCAGTGAGCTTTGGGACTAGAGTAGCAGTGTGCTTGCTTGTATATTCCACACTGTGAACTTGATGCCCAAGCACTGACACACAGCTGTCTCCCTGGTTCTTTATGGCTTTAACAGGCTATTATAAAACTAGCAGTGAGATTTTATCAATTCTCATAATAAAAATAACACATGGGTTTTTGCAGCGTGCTCTTCTAGTCGCCAGTGTACATTCTGGAAATCCATCTGTAGCAGTGTCCTTTGAGAATTGTGGTCAGTAGAGCATTTTGAGTGTACTGAAAGTAAAAGAAGATGGGTACCGTACGATTTTTTTCTTGGGCAGTAGCTGAGTTAGTAGCTGATATCTTTTCCAAATCTATAGATTTGCTGTATTTCAAGACAATATCTAACAGAAAATGCAACATAGTGCTCATCATGGGCAATACAATGCGTTTTCTTAAGGGAAGTGCAGTTTATCACTCTTTGGAATGGTAAGGAACCAGTAGGCAAAACCTGTCTCAGCTTAAGAGCCAAGAGGAAGCTTGAGTCAATGTAGCTAAGAGCCACTCCATGCAGGAGGGAAGAGGTTTAAAGTCTGCTCCGAGGAGAGAGGAAAGGATGCTCTCTGCTGTACTCTGGGAACAGGTCAGTGTGCTAAGAAGTCCTGAGATCAAGATCCTTTTCTTCTGTTTGTGGTACTTATAATTCTCAGCCATGCAAAATGGTGAAGAACACTGTGTAAAATACTGTTGTATTTTATGAGTGTTATTATATAGACTAGAATAATTGTCAGAGTTTATTGTCTCAAACAGCAAAAATACATTAGAAGCAGAATCATGAAGCTAACACTATCTAAACTCTTAATGGGTCTTATGAGCTTGTCTCCCCTAAATTTGAAATAGCATCTCTCGTTTTGACTTGCAGTCTGTGCAGGGCATTTCTTCAGTTATTCCTGAGAATAATTATCTATATTTAGGAGGCAACTCTGTGATTTTCCTTGGAAATAGGAACTGTTTTGGAATTGGAATGACGAGTCTCTGACATTATACTTCAAGGACATTCCAGTCTCAGTTTTTCCAGATGTAATCTAATGCACTTACAGTTGGAGAAAATTATTTTTATCTTTAGTGCCAGAGGTTTAGCTAGTCAATGCAGGTTTCAAACTGCTTTACTCATACAAATGTTCAGCAGGACCTGGTGGCTTGAACTCTCTTCATTTTGATATTTGTGAGTTGTTTGTTTTCTTTTACTCAGCAAAATAATAGAAATGGTCATCTACTTGATGATTTTTCTTCTGATGACCAGCTTGGGATTAGTCCCATAAGATGATATTAAGAGAGAGTATTTTTATGCTATAAAGATGTCTTGGTGGAGCTAGGCCCACATTTGTGGTAAAAATTTTGTTTGAAGACTGAAACATGGTTCACGTGGTTTGAGGATGCATTTATTTAGGTGATGCAGATAGAGATGTAACTCCTGACAGAGACCTTTGCCTAAGTGAGGCAAAAGGGAAAGCAATCACTGGATCTGAGTACTGTGCTGGCCATACAAACCAAGATGAAATGTGAAGTCTTCTTGACTCGCTTCATTGTAAAATGGGTAGAAGTCATACTGTGTGGGATAAATGCCTGAAGCAGTGGAGGGAAATGAAAAGGCAAATGTGGGGTTCTGCACCTGGGGAAGAATAACCCCATGCACCAGCACAGGCTGGGGGCCATCTGTTGGGAAGCAGAAGGATCTGAGGGTCCTGGTGGACAACAAGCTGTCCATGAGCCAGCAGTATGTTCTTATGTCCAAAAAGACCAATGGTATCCTATGGTGCATTAGGGAGAGCTTTGCCAGTAGGTTGAGGGAGATGATCCTGCTCCTCTGCTCAGCCCTGGTGAGGCACATCTGGAGTTCTGTGTCCAGTTCTGGTTTCCTCAGTACAAGAGAGACATGGAGCTCCTGGAGAGGGTACAGAGTAAGGTGACAAAGATGTGTAAGGGACTGGGCTATCTCTTTTATGAGGAAAGGCTGAGAGAGCTAGGCCTGTTCAGTCTTAAGAAGACTGAACTGAGATGGGACCTCATGGGTGTCTGTAAGTATCTGAAGGGAGCGTGCCAAGAGGATGGATCCAGGCTCTTCTTGATGGTGCCAAGCAATAGGACAAGAGGCAACGGGCAGGAACTGATGCACAGGAAATTCCACCTGAGTATGGGGAAGAACTTCTTTACTGCGTGGGCAACTGAGCACTGGAACAGATTGCCCAGAGAGGCTGTGGAGTCTCCCTCACTGTGGATATTCAAGGACTATCTAGATGCTGTTGGCGATGGATGAATGGGACCGCACACACAGAGTTCAGTTTTCGGGATTTCTCTGCAGATCTCTCTGCATTTCCCTTTTATTAGCATTACTTGGTAAACAGCACCTGGTGCTGCCATGCAGTTAACCAGAATTCCCAAGATTTTTGCTGACCTAATGTTTTGACTTCACACGATCACACTATCATTCTGTTACCATGCACACTGTCAAGTGGTTTTTCACTTTGAGAACACAGCACTCTCTTTGTCCAAACATGGTCAAGACCGAAACACTCCTTTTTGATTCCAGTTAAGTGAACCACAAGTGCAGCTGTCTTGGCTTGTTCCCACAGGTGCAATTCTGGATGGCTCTGCTTGAGCAGGGAGATTGTACCAGGTGACCCACTGTGGTCCCTTTCAACCTTACCCATTCTGTGATTTTTGCGTCCCTGAACAAAACAAGACTGTGTGCATAAAAGGTAGTGTTTCTGTGGTTTTAGCTCATGAAGAGGCTTGTTATCTTCAGAGAGCAGGGAGCTCTGGGATTGCCACTGATGGGCTTGCAATACCGGAGAAGTTTCAAGGAGAGGAAAAGGAACCTTAAATAAGTGTCCCTACAGAGCAAGATGATCAGACTATCCCCAAAAGGCTAAACCAACCACAATGCTCAAGTCTAAGCAAAACTTGTCTAGGAGGCAAGCAGGAATGGTGGAGTGAGTCCTGATCTTGTCCATTCAAGAATAAAAACAGCACAAAGGGTAGGCAGAAAAAATACCCAAACTGTGGGCAGCTGTTTGGGAGGTGTGGGAAATGATACTGTTTTATTTCAAATGCCCCAGGGAAGGTGGCACAGAGCACCAGGATATATCTTCCAGTGCTGTGTAGCCCCAGCAGCACAGACAAACAGTGAGCAGGGGCTGGCACGATGTGGCCAAGGACAGCGGCCACCACACAGGATGGAGAACCAGCAGTGCTCCATAGAGCATCTCCTGTGAGACCTCTATGGAAAACATCCACAGGACTCCAGGGGATGTCCAGGAAGAGCTAAGAAGATCTTGGCATTTGTAAAGTTTTGCAAATTATTGAATCTATTCAGTGTCTTTCCCTTCTGTTTAGTGAAGGGAAAGATGCACATTATTTTGGCATGTTCTTTTCACATGTTCTTGATAGATATAATTTGAATATTAAAAGATGTCTGTAAAGGGAAGGGAGATTAGAAAAACAAGCTGGGAATTAATTCTGGATTCTGTTTCCACTTCTGCTCCTGGCTTTCTACATGACTCCAAATGAATTATTTCATATGAGATTTCTATAGAAATAAATGGAAGGATCTGGACCCTTATTACTCAGAGTTAATATGAGAGTAATGCTGTCCTTCCACACTATTTAGCTTAGTCATGCCTCAGGGCAGACAGAGACCATCTTGCAGAACATGTTTGTCAAGGGTGCTCTTCTGTGTTTTTATAGTGTCCTGGATGTGGTCTGGAGGCTGGAAAATATGCTGCAATAAAAATAAACTATTATTAATAATATAAAGAAGTTCTGCCTCAACCAAAGAATTCACTAAAGATTAAGCTGGTATTAGTGGAGGGAGTGTGTGTCTGGATTTTTTGTGCATTATTCATGGAGACCCCCACCCTAGAAATACATGTTATTTATTCCTAACTTTTTCCCGTGAGATTCTCCAAAGGTTTGTTTTGCTGTCTTGAGATAAAATCTGAAGGTCACGAAAGAGATGCTTTTAGTGATGCTCATACAACTGACATTGTAAAATTTTATTCCTGAGTGAGGTGCTGCTAGTGGAAAGGCTGATAAATTTTAATTTCTATTTCATACTGGTACATTGGCTATAACTGTCTAGTTGCACCTGCACAGCAATGTTGACAAGCTTGCTAATGGATTTAAGGGAGCTGATGTCATGATAGCTGCACAGTGGAGATACAGCAGAACATGTAGTTTTCTTGTCCAGTACACTGGGGAGTGGAGAAATTGCCAAAAACTGCAAAGAAATCTGAACAGTTCAGCAGTCTGATCATGTTTCACACACACATTTTTCAGCTGCAGGACTGTAGGGTCCCAATCTGTGGAAAGCAGAAGGAGTGTGAGGGACCTGATGGCTGCATCAGAGGTGCTCAGGGGGTCATCTAAAGGTAAACCCACAGAAAACAGTCATGGAAAACAAAAGAAATAAGATTTCAAGGAAAAAAGTGCAGCTTGAAGGGTGTTGAGAGATGGGCAGCTCGAAGAAGGTGAAAATCAGCTACTGGTTGTGAGCTTTGAGACAGGGAGGGAGTGGCTTCCATGAGCTGTTTCAATACAACCCAAGTGGTGGGAGCTGCTGCTGGTTGCTTCCAGGACAGAGACTCCAGGGAGCTGCAAGTATAGGTGCTGTGTCTTTTTAACAACAAAAAACCGTTTAGGGGGTTTTTTGTGGGTTTGGTTTGGTTTGTGTCTTGTATTCCTCTGGCTCTTTTTAAATTATTTTTTTCTCCTTAATTCAGTAATGAATGGAAAGAGATCAAACTCCCTTACAAAGAAGCACAGGACTTGAAGATAGAGGAGTTTGTTTCACTAGTTGTGATGAACTCTTTGCTGAGCGACCTGGGCCAAGTGATCTTTTGGAGCATGTGCCCTATCTTGTTTATGGGGATAAGAATATCCCTTTAGCTTTCTGAGGCAGGTTGAACATTGGTATTTGGGATATTCTGTGCTAGTGATAAGTAAGTTCTTTCTCAACGAACTTTAATTCTCTTAGCTTTCAACTGTCTGTTTTTTAATGGACAAGAGGCTGTCTGAGAAGAATTATGGAGCTGATTTGTACCACTTGAAAAATCACAGTATTTGGGTTTTCTGTTAATAAGACAGAAAAAAAATATAGGTCTCAGATGATTCTGGTGCTTAGATAATCTTTTCTCTCCCTGTTCTTCAGCACAGTGTTGTAAACATAATTAGTCCTTTGCATTTTTCTCATTTAATTCACTCCTCACTGCATGCATCTGATCATGCACCAGAAGCAGTCTGAAACATTAATTAATTTGAGCCATTTCACAGGGCTGAAGGAACTCCTTTAATGGTCTAGTACCTGCTTGCTGCCTTTATGTGAGAGCATTCTCTGGCAAAATTCTTCACCTAAAATGACCTTGCAAGCATGTCATTTCTTGACTGGCATCTGCCTTTTAGTACCTAAATTCCCCGTTGGAAATGTGGAAGACTTGATGACTATGTATCCTGAACTGTGTATGGATAAGCATCTATGTTTCTGGATTCTATTTATACTCCCTTAATTGATTTTATGGTTCACGTATGGACAGACTGTTTTTTAAAAGAACTACCAAACCTCATATATTATATTTTATTTTAATTTCTTTATTTGGTACTGAGTATCTTCATTTCTGTGGACAAGCAAAGACCAACTGCTGTTCCTTAAAAAACCTGTTTTTATCCTGCCTGAGTTGTGGACTAAATCCTTGCTTCATTCAGGAAAGCATCCTGCTGCAATAATCAGCCTCTGTGCCAGCCACTAGGTTACAAGCAATCAATGCAGTGTGGAAAACAGAGGTGTAATATGACTTTTCAAAGGGTAACCAAGGCAAAACTGACATTCTCTAATTTGACACGTTAAGCTAGAAAACAGGCTGGCTCATCAGGAATTAGCCCTTGTGAAAACCTAAAATCGAGGAGGGAGGACTTTGAAAGACATTCAAATACAGCACAGAAAATCCACATACCAGTTCTTCTGTCTTCCTCCTGTTCCTTACTAGAACAACCTGATAAATGTGTGCATGTTTAGTGCTTCACAGCTGGTAACCAGCTTTGCTAGGTAGGACAGGGAGGAAGTAGTGTTGCTGCTTGTGCAGCTGGGGCTTGGTTGGCTTGACTTTGATTTACAACGGTGTAAGGGAGCATGAACGTGAGGCACCTGATCTCCAGGTTTCCATTACAAGCCTAAAGACGTAAGTTATCTGTGTATGAGAGCTCTGGGGAGTTGGAAATCTGTGCTTTACAGATTTCAGCAAGTTTGTTAGCCGATTGTCATTAGTACAGTCTGTCTCATGACAGACAGAGAGCCATGACTGTGTCAGTCTCGAGCGTTTGGAGGGTGGAGAAAGACTGGCTGTCTGCATAACGTGGGCTCAGGAAGATTTGTACTGTCATCTAAAGGTTAAATCATTAGCATAAAGAAACTTAGTACAGAACAGAGTAAACTGTACAGGCAAGTTTCCTGGAATGCTTCACTAAATCAGAAGGAAACCAACCATTTTCTTTGCATTTGGTAGCTTTATTTATGCTACAATAGATGTCTCAGGGTGCGAGGCCCGAGCCAGTTGATGGGGATGGGAAGTGTATCTTGGATTGTGCACAGATCTGAGGGCACACTGCAACTTACTTGGCCTTCATCCTGGTCTAAAACAAATGCACTCATAGCTGGCTATCAGAGCCGTGCCAGTCCCAGTGTAACCTTTCCTCCTGTTTTTATATCATCATAAAGACCAGCAAGGTAAAAAGCACTGGGCACTTTCCCCATGTTAATATTAATTCAGTTGTCCACTTCTGTTTTTATCCATGACCAGTTTCTCCTGTCTGTTACATCTAACTTGACAAGTGCTGACATTCTTCTCCCATGCTTCAGACTGGCTGTGAATGGATTTATGTAATGGTCTCTCCTCCTCTGTGTTTTATTTTATGGCTTGATGGATGGGACAATTTCAGAATTATGGGATCCATAGTAATGCTCCTTTTGGTTGCCATTTTTTTCAAGTCTCCCTAACAAATTGCAGGTAAGTGCTTTGTAGTCAAAATCATTTGGAAATTTTGCTCACTGGTCACTTTTAAATAATTTGATTATTGCTAAATTCTGTGAGACTCCAGTAAAGTTAAAGGAATGGAGAGTGTATCGTTATTGGAGTGGCTTTGTATTTAACATGACTTGCATGATATGTGACTGCTTTTCAAATATGGTAGTCTGACAAACAGTCTAGGTGTTTTCTGATTCCTCCTTCTGTGCTCTGGGAGGTGAATAAAGGTGAATCTCTTGTGCCTTGTGCCAGTACTCGGGGCACTGCTACCCCTGAGCTTGTTGGAAAACTGTTTGGCACCCAAGTGTCAATATCATCTTCTCTGCACAAATTTACAGGGCCATTGTGAATTTTCTGATAATTTTTATGGCTTGTAGCAAAACTGTTCACTGAAAGAATTTCTAGAGTACTGAATTAGGTATAACAGCTTTACTATATTCCTGTTTGGAGGGAAAAAGGAGGGCTTTGGGGGTAACACTGACACCAGGAAATATAAGCTCAGTTCACATTTCAACTACAGTCTCCTTTCATGCTTGTGGATGACTTCATCTCAGTTGTCTCATCTTCAAACTGGAGATCTTAATGATCCCCTGTTCTATGAGAGGGTTTTGATACCGCATTTGAATTAATTATCATCTGCAAGGGGCTCAACATTCCATGGTATCAGTACAAGACAGCGACGTGTAACATGCATTATCAGTGTATCACATGAACTGACAATATTTTGTAGGTAAGTTAGGCCCTTCCACAGTAGAAGGCAAGAAGTTCAGGGATAACATTATATTTATCTCTTGTGACAGCTTATCTAGTTGCCAGGTTATTTTCATAGGTAATTTTTGGGGTATATTTTTAGCTGCTGGTCTGATCTGTAGCCAAAGCTGTTGGCCTTGGGAAGTTTGCTGTGAAGCATCAGTGTCAGACAGCAGATCCCTAAATTCTCATGGTGTTCTTCTTATTTAATAAGAATAACGAGCTCCCCTTTACACATTGTGATGCTCCTCTGCAGAGCTTTTCCACTTTTCCCTTCAGTTTTACTTCTAACTGAACCATGGGAAGAGACTTTGCTCTGAACAGGGCATGTTGGTGCTGATACTATAGAGCAAGTGCCATAATCCCCAGCCTATGGATAGATGTTCCCCAAGGATTTAGGTGCTCCTGTCTCATTTAAAGGCTCTCAGAATGCTCATGCCATCTACCTCCTGCATTCCTTTTGTTGTTTTGTTCAGTGGTAGTTTTTCCCCTCCTTGCAGAACAATCCTGAGGATACCAGCACTGCAGGAGTAAGGTGCCCTGTGTGTCTGGGAGTACATAAAGTGTTTGGCTAGGGAGTTCCTAGTGTGGCAGGCAACACACAAACTGTAATGAAACGACCTTTCAACTGTGTTTTGTTCAAAAGGAAATGTGATATCCTTCTAAAGTGGATCTAACACTGCAAATGAGGCTCATACACCACAGAATGGTCTCTACTGATTCATACATTACACTCTCATTAATACTATCTGTCTGATGCAGCACTTGCATGTGCCAGACAGGTTGGCTAGAGATGGATATTTACTGACCCTGCTTGCATTACTCCTCCTTTGCTGCTGCAATAAAATAAAATGCAATTAATTTAGCAGCCCCTGTATCCTTCAGAAGTCATTAGATGTTAACCAAAATAATTTCCTTCTTTGTTGTCTTTAATACAGTTCTGAAATAGTTGTGCCAAGGGAAAAATGCTGTTGTTTTTCCTCAGAGCTACAGTTATGCCCAAATAAAAACACCAGATATGAGAATCCTGAAAGCTGAGTACCAGACTTGGTTTGAAATTTAAAGGATGGAACAGATACTTCTTTTGATAGGGAGAAACAGCAAGTGCCTGGTCCAAAAACTGGGTATTGCTGAACTCCAGGAAAGACTTGGACGTGGACATAGAGTTGAATTTTGCAGCTGAGTCCGTCCTTATTCTGTACAGAGCTTCCTAACTAATCTGATCGTCAGCATCTTGAAAGTGTTCATTTTTGTACAGGCCTTCATTTGTAACTTTGTGAATGTGCAATAAAGTGCTTGATTGAGCCATTTGGGAACATGGCAAGTCCTTTAATTTTGTATTCCAGAGCTTGCCTCCCCCTGCTTCTCTAACACCAGAGCTCTCTTGTCAGCTGTTCAAATGAAGTTGAAAGTCAGAGAGACTTTTGTGGATGTGAATGAAAGGTCTGGATTCTGAAACACCTATGCAAGATTTAGAGCACAGTTTAGTCTGTGGACTAAGACTCAGAACTTGACTTGCCTTATTTTTCTGGACTTTTTATTTAAAGAGCTGGTATAATTCTTCCCTCCATATGATCTCAGCCCATATGAGGAAAAAACCTGACACTTATGAATCTTCACAATAAGAAGGGATGAATGCCAGTGTATCAGGGCAAAGTGAGACCTGAAGAGCTGTAACTGTGCTTTGTGAAGGTAGCAGATACTTTGAGATGTAAGCATAGAGCTGAGTCTTGCACTTCTTTGACATTCAACACCTGCCACTATACTCTAGGAATGATTATACTGCACTTTTAGATGCAGGAAACCTTTCAGGCTGCCTTTGTGATAGCACGGATCAAGTGATAAATATTCCATGCCTGAAAATACAGTAGGTGCTTCTCATTTGTCTTGCTTGGAGGAAGCAGATGGGGTAGTTAGTGCGGATCTGGCATCTCTCTCTCCTTCTCAGTCAGCAACTTGTAGTTTTCAACAGCTGCCAAAGTAGTAAAAGGGTATAAAGCTTGGTCAGGAGGAGTGAAATGGATAGGGTTGAGAGGCTGACAGAGAAGTCCTTTATATGACCATTAAATTAATTGGTCAAAATGGCCATAAAGCTACAACAGGAACAAGCCCTGCTTCTAACTTACACATGTCCTGAACCACTGGTGTAAATTCTCTCCTTGCAGTTGCAGCACATGGCCAGGCAGTGTTTTTTCCAGAGGTGGAGTTGGGCTATTCTATTAACACATCAAACTGTCTGTCAGGGCCTCCAGCTTAACCAGGCCAAGTCAAGCTGCAGTACCTGAAGTCTGGCGTGTTCTGTTATCAGACAACTGAAGAAGGGCTGATAAGCTAAAAGCTTGTGGTCAGTGAAGGAAGTAGCAAGTCTGAGGAAAGAAAATTTGTTTCATTGGTATTAACTTTGTCATCTTCAGTCCTGATGGTTTTTTAAATTCTGTAGTGCTGCATCTTTCATCACTTATGCTGGTATCCTCCTTTAACTAATAAGAAGGGACAAACAGACTTCCCAGTGGTTGCCTGCTTTCACTGATTGCACTGTACTTGCTATGACTTGCAGATGTTCTGCTCTGGGCTGAGAGAGAAACTCCTAGTGTAGAAGGAGACTGTTGACCCAGGTGAATCCCACCTGCACCAGTATGGCAGAAGGACAGGCTAGAAACACATTCTGCACTTATTGTAGAACCTAATTTAAGGAAGTATATTGAAATAGCTTTTGCATATGGTCTGGTTTAATTTATTAGGGAGCTGCTAAGGAGACACTATCTGAGACATATCACTCCTAGAGTCACAGTATGGTTTCAGGAATGTGATTAAGTGACCCACTGGGGCCTGCCCCTTGCCCTCCCCTCCCTGTAAAATTAATCATCAGTTTATTATTATGATGTATAATGACTATGCTCTTAAAAATGGCAAAAAATATGTGGAAAATACCAAAATTACTGGGAAGTGCTAGAAAAAGTGAACAATTGAAGAACAAGTCTAACATTAGCTTTCTAATGTTTATTCCTAAGATAAAAATTATCTTTGTAAACTATTTCCAAACAATGAGTTCTTATTCTGCCTCTCACACTGAGTGGCGAAGCCATCTGGGTGGCTTGGAACATGAGAGATGGGAAACATAGCTCTTGGTCTCTAAGGGATTGTATTTTCCCATTGGAACCTTGCTAGTTCATACCACAACTGGGCAGAGGATTTAGTTAGGCAATGAAACACCTCCTGAAAACATCTTATGAAATCTCTAAGAATAGCTGTGTGCTTCATGCTGAAAGTTATGTCTGAGGGTAAGAAAAAGAAGTTTGCGTTGCAGCGTGACTTTTTGAACTATGCACATCTCCAAGAACTCTCTTACAGTTACAAGTGTGTAAATGTAGTTACAGCCATGGGGTATCGGCATGAAAATCCATATGCAAGTTTCCAAAGAGGGCCCATGGTGTTGGATGTGCTGCAGCTTTGGTTTTGACCCTTTGTCTGGTGTTGTGGGCCAAACAAACAGGACGAGTGCTGCGCTGGTTGTGTGCTGTTACTGAGGAATTTGGAGCCAAGTAATCCAGTTGTACTGCTGCAGTTACCCACTGTGATGGGAGAAGGAGGAGAAGTCGTCTCATCATCCACTTTTTGAAATGGTCTAGAACAGATGTGTGAGTGGGTTATTTTTCTTCAAAACCTTCTGCAAAATTTGAGAAATAACATATTAAAATGCTGATGAGGTTTGTCTTTCATCCACCTGACTGACAGCTGATAATAGAAAAAATGCAACTCTTCACAGTCCAAGACATGGGTAGCCATGACAGTAAGAAGATCCATAAAGGAGTTTTGCAATATATCATTCATGTGTTGGGTTTATTTTTCAGCCTCATGAGAGGTTTTGCCTGAAGCAGTGTGAGTTCAGTGGGTGATAAACTCCCAGCATTTTAATTGGAGCTGGATGAAACACACTCGCTGCAGGGCTCAGGGTGCTGCTTCTGCTAAGATGTAGTTATTGCACATAACTAAAGCTTGCATGTATTCTCTGTAGTATATAACTGGAAAGAATTCTATAAAACTTTTTTCCCTTCCTCCCATCTCATTTTTATCTGTAAGTTTCTGTGTTCCAGCTAGTGTGTCAGAGGCAAGAACACGCTGAGAAAAGATCTCAGCCTGGTAAGCTTTGCATGTTGAGGTTTATTTGACAGCAGGGATTGTCTTATGTTGTGAGTTATGTACGTGAAGAATGAAAGGAGGCTACCCTTCCCAGAATCCTATGGAGTATAAGACTTGGAATATAGGATCACTTTCCTAGTAATGCCAAAGTGATCCACTGGTCAAAGGAGGGATTTTCTTGGGTACACTCAGTCCCCAGAATACACAGGCCAGATCAGAGAATGGATTTTTTCTGTGTTTCACTCCTGTCTTCAGGAGAGTCAGTCGCTTTTCTTGTCCTGTGATCTTTACAGCTTTTAAGCTGAGACTCAACACAGCCTCAGTGGAAACAGCAGGCATGATGGGAATGGTGAGGAATTGTAGAAGAAGGTGCTTAGGTACTGGTCAAGAAGTAGCAGCCAGGGGCTTGATATAGACCCCATGAGGGTCTGGGAAACCTTCTGGGTAGCCTGGTTCTTGGAGAAGCATTTCCCTGTGGTTCTTAGAGGAACTGTCCTCTTGCCACCCTTACAGTGATAAGACTTACTGGTCTTACTGGCACTCATTGCGTTTGAGTGCACGGGGGCAATCTTAGTGCTCTGTAATCATGGCCTCGCCTCAGGGGTGAGTGATACCGACCTAGGCAAGGGCATTTGAAATTGCCATGTCAACATGCACAGGCTGCTTTCTTCAGATCCCTAACTAGACAGATGAGGCTCGCAGGAAAGATGCCAAGGTGAAGCAAGTCACGTTTTGTAGTGCACCCAGGAGATGCTGACACAGGCTGTTGGGTGCGCGGGCAGCACTGAGTGTTCACCTTGCTGCCTGCTCAGGATGCTTCTAAACCAGATATGTCTTTTTCTGAACCTCAGTATTTTCACTCTGGAAATGACCTGAGGTCAGGGGAGTCACTGACTGAACTAAAAATTGTATACTTTTATTACATATAAGTTAAATGCCTGGAAAAAAGCTGGTGAAATCCAGTGGGCAGATCATATGTTCAAGACTGAAAATTGCAGCTTCTTGTTTCTTGTCAGCATTTCCCAAAGTGTGGTGGTGCAAGAAGTATTTGGGGTGTGAACCTAAAACCATGCAACCTTAAAGACTACAGTCACCGCTTGAATTATGATGGCCACTGACAGTAGAGCTCATCTGATGCACTGTGAGTAGAGGAGGAGGTAAAACACACAGTTAACACTTTTGGGAGTCCTGCATTTCCTTGGATTTGATTTGTGAAATTGGGCTGTGGGCACATCTATTAAAAGACAGATCAAAAATGCAAGCTATAAAGTATATACTGAAGCTTTCTGCAGCTTATCTTATAAATGAGCTTAAAAAGACATATCCAAGTTGTCTGAAGCAAGAATATCCAGTGACCCTGCACTGTGTGACTCCTGCATGGCCACATTAACTTTGTGAAGTGCTCTGGATCCCTGTGGCATTCTCACACCTGCACACAGGTGTTATTGTCCTCTATAAGAAGGGAGAAAAGAGGAATGTTTCAAGGCTGGCTTTTAAATGTCTCAGAGGATTTAGTGGTGAAGTTAAAGACTTGCTAAGCTTTGGAAAGAAGGTGTTGTTTCAGCACTGATCTAAGCTGATCTGACACTACAGTGCCCCTGAGAAGGGTGGTCTTTGTCTTTGCAAAACATCATTAGGAGTTCCTAGCATCTTCCTTGGGCTGGAAAGTAAGACTCTGCTGGACTCCTGTTGTGGGTAGATGTGATACTGTATTTCAACTGTTCTACCTTTCCTCAAATCCTTGATCTGGAGATATATTCCACTAATTTCACTGGGATTTGAATCAGGTTCTTAGTGATGCCTAACTGTACAAATGGGAAGAGTAGTATTGTGGAAACAGAAGCAGAGACCTGAAAGGAAGCCATATTAATCTTTGCTCAAAATCTAAATACTCTAGTCCCTCTTTTCTACATTAGTGCTAGTGAAGATTATCCAGCACCTAGAGGATACTTGGTGGGGCAGGAGAGATCAAAAAACCCCCAAACCAAAATGACAGAGAATAAATCTATCAACACTCCTCTTAGAGGAAGGGAAGAAAATTAGAATGTCCTTTGAAATTCAGCTAGACTTTCACTTAAACAGAAAAACTTTTCCCACATAACCTTCAGGGAGTTAGTTAAAATCTGCTAAGATAAAATATATATCGCATCTCACTCTTCTCAAAAAGCCTTATTATGTTCATTCCCATTAACTCTCTCCTCAGGGTATTTTGTAGGTCTGCAGAACATATTATGGCCATTTGGTTCCAAATGCTTTTGCAGGACCGTCACTGAATTTAAGTCAGAAAATGGCTAAAACTGTGAACAACATTTCAAAAACTATAACAAGACTGTTTCAGCAATATGTAAGTCAGCAGATAGAAATGTCTCACTAATTCCCTGTCAGGCCAGGCACAGTCAAAGTTTGAAGGAGAAGGTAAGACGTGCCTTATATGATGTATACTGATACAGCGCTATCCAAGTGAAGCTCTGCCAACATTTTCACTTTAATTTTGCATTACAGAACCCTGACGAAAGTTGCCTCACTGCTGTTCAGTCATTAATTTCTTTCCAATAGCAGCCCTTTCACCCTCAAAGAGCAAGTTGGAAAACTGGCACTGACTCTGCTCTGTCAATCATGTTATTTACCCTTGAATATCTGTGTGGCATCTCTGTGTATGTCCAGCTTCCTCTGCAGGTGAAGACTTTATTCATATCCACGAGGAAGCAGCATGATGATTCTGATGAACCTGATGATACCAAGGAAGTTCTTCTCGAGGGTGACATAAAGCCTCTTCATGGACACCTGCAGTGAAAGAGTTCAAAGACTTCATCATTATCTAAGTAGAAATCCTTTCATTTTGAAGTTCAGTTCTCTTGCAAGGCTGAACATTTTATTAGTGAGTTTCCTACTGGACAAAGGAATGGCAAGCTCCTGTTTCTCAGGAAAATGAGCTGCTGGATTCATTATCGTCAGCTCTGTTCAAAATGGTTTGCCAGACATTTCAAGCATGAGGTAAAGTCCCTCCTGGGCTTGTGCTGCAGTCCTCACAGTGGGGAAGATGAGCTTTTGAAATCAATTCAATTTTTTATTCATTAACTTGTATAAAAATAGGACATCTGATCCATCCACAAGCAAACAGCCAGAGTATACTGTGTCACCCAGTGAGAGTACAAGACAAAAGGGCAGAGATGCAGGAGAGCAGAGCCACACTGATTCAGAACAGAGGTTGCCTGCCTCAGTGTCCTCGGCCAACAGCAGCCACTGGCAGATGGTTGAGGATAGGCACGTGCAATTGCTGCTGATTTCTTTAATTTTATTCAGATCCGTTTCCTCTTCAGTACATTTTTCTTTCAAATAAATGTCTATTCTCCTCTTGGAACCCTCTAAACTATTTGCAACAATAATATTCTCTGGCAGGGCATTCAACACAGTGTCTACCTGCTGTGTGAAGAACCATCACGCAGAAGAACCATTCTTTACCTTACCTTGAAGCAGGCCTCTTTCTCCTTTCCTTTTGTGGCCTTAAATTTTATACTAGAAGAGACAGTGCATTACTGAGGCCTGTGTGTCTGATTCTGGCCACTCTTGGCTTGTGAGTCAGTGTCCTACTTGCACTAAGATAACCCCTTTCTAAATCATAGGGACAATAGGAAAATCCTTCCATGTGTGGAAACTGTTCTTTAGCTGTGGTCATTGTAGTTGCCTTTCTCTGAATGTTTTTGGTTCTAATACAGCCTTACTCAGATGAGGGAACAAGAACCACAGGCTATGTTGCAGATGTGGAAGAGCCACAGATAGATTCATATGCTCACATAATTAGGTTTTCTGTGTTGTTCATTTGTTCTTGGGAATATATATTTTATTTTCTTCTATTTTATTTTTGATATTTTTATTTTGCTATTTTGACTCCTAATGAGTTGATGTTCAATGAAACCAGCATTAGAGTATGCTAAATATTGTTCCTGGATAATAATTGTTGGGTTTGGGTCCATTGTTTCCCATGTGAAGTTACGATTTTTTTTTCCCTCCATGTTCACTGTTACCTAAATTGTCATTTATCTGCCATTCTGTTGCCCAATCCCTGAATCTTGTATAGCCTCCCAACAATTCTGCCTAGTCTGCCCTCATTCTTACTGTCTTGAATAACTTTTTTATCAGCAGTAAACTTTCTCACCTTTTGCCATTTATTTATGAGTACATTGAAGCTTTCCCAGAGGAAATCAGCTGATGATCTTTCTCTACTGTGAAAGCTTACCCTTTGTTTTCTGTCTTTTAATCAGTTATTTTTCCTTGAAAGGACTTTTCTCTTACTCCATAGCTATGCAACATTTGCATAGATATGATTAAAAAGAGAAAAATCAGAGTAAATCATCACCAGAAGCAAAATTTCTGCAGATCAAAAAACTCCAAGCAGAGCCAAGCTGTGCCCAAACAATAAATGCAGTTGCATAGCAGTTGTAATCAATGTCCTCCCAAAAGAATCATTTAAATCCACACAACCTTATCTCAAAATGTGATTTGTTATCTGGTACTCCAGCCAGGGCATCCACTGGGCCACAGAAAAAACTGCCAGGTGTCTGTAAAGGGGCACAAATATCCAATTGCAAAGAAGGAAAGCATGTGGGGTTTGCTGAGCGTGTTTTTGTTTGCGTTTATTTGCCTTTTTGTTGTTGTTGTTTTTGTGGGTGGTGTGTTGTTTGTTTTTTTTTAATTTCACAAAACCATCTCCCTGCTTCAGATCATTTGGTATTATCCTAAAAGGAAATGCTGAAGTCTGATCTGGATATTTAAATCCCCACTGAAACACAAAAATTGTGCTGTCTCCCCTTTTTATATCTCAAGGGATATTTCCCCATTGCCTTCTATCTTTTCCGAAGGCCTGTCCCCTTGCTACATCTTGTCTTCTCTACCTGTTCTAGCAACCAGTTTGTTTCCTGATGGTCAGGGAGACTTATTAATACAGGTGCTTCCATCATGCAGCTGAGCGTCACCTGCAGAGAGAGGCACAAAGCAGCGTGCTGGGGTGAACCCACATGCTGGTGAAGCCACAGCCTGGAGTGGAGGGCTGGGCAGGGACAGGAGGAGCGTTTTACACTGATGTTGATGAAGACAACCATGACGCCAGTGCATAGATCTTTAGAGTAATTGTGTCTAGACCATACACTGTTTGGAGTTTGTTAGTTGCCCAAGTAAATGTGAAGACTTGAACTTGTAAAGGTGTTTTCTAGGCTTTATTAGATGGTAAAATATGGCTATTCCCCTTCTTTGAAAATCTTCCCTTCCTGTTAAATTGCTTCCCCGTTCAACTCAAGCTGGCCAATATTTAGCAGAGCTGTGCTATGTCCTTGCAACTCTGTTGCTCTGGAGTTAAGGTTCATAGAGCAAGGAGTGGATGTGTGCCCTGGTTTTGGCCAGGTTAGCAAGAAATCTGTGTGGCAGAGCTGGAAGTGGCACTCAGGCTGCCCAACTTTTGCCTCACATTGTGCTGTCTGTGGACACCAAGTGCTCTCCGTTCAGATAAAGCCTTATAAATCTGCAACCAACTGGAGTCTGCTGGTGGGACAGACTTCTGCCTTGCTCAGTCCCTATCCTAACCCCCGCCCTCAGGCTAAAAACATGACCATCATGCAGTATTCTTGAAATTGGTGTCTGTCCAGATGGAGCTACAAATAATAGCTGTATCAGTCTGTAGGCTCTTTCAGCTGTTTATTTTGTTGGGGAAAGCACTGGAGTCTCAAAAGTGTTGACTCTTACAAGAGGAAGTACTGGGCATGCCTGCATGAATATGTGATCTGTAAGTAATTGTTTGCAAGTGCTTCTACTGGCTTCAAGCATATTTTTGCAGGTGGCCCATCTGGGAAAAAAAAAATGGCCATGAATGGGACCCGAAATCATGCTAAACATTGCAGACAGCATATCTATATGAAGTATTTAAAGATTTAAAAAAACCCCCAGATTCTGAATTTACAAAACACCATTTCCTCCATCTGCACTCAGTGCTCATCATTTTGTTACACAACCACTTCATTTCTTCACTGCTAATAGCTCTCTTTGAATACTGAATTGCCTCATTAGAGTCCCTTATCTTATGAATGAAATTCTTCCTCTGAGTCAAATAGGCAGTCCTTTATTTTTCCCATTGATTTTTAGTTAAATATATCAGGCTGGTTCTAAGTAATCAATAAAGCAGCATGGGCAGGCTTCTGACCTTTTTATTATAATGCCTTTTTTTCTTGAGATCTTGTGTTTACTGGAAACTATTTGCCACTGGTTGAAGCATCTGGCTGTGCTGTTTGCTTTCATCCAAAGACTTCCTCCTTTCCCTGCAAGAGGGAATGGCAGTTCCAAACCCCTGATTGCAACTGCACTATATCTTGGCAGAGTCACCCCTAACAAGGGGGGGGTCACACTTGGGTCAAACAGCTGGAGGAGTTTGCAGAGTTGGATTGATTTGCTGAATGAGCATGTCAGTCAGTGGAGAAGTTAGAAAGGAAGCTCTGCCTCATGCTTTGACTCCATAGTGCCTCTGAGCTGTTAATAGGAGCTAAATAACCACCGTTGTGATGATACTGTCTGCTGTAAATTCGTCTCCCTAATTGATCTGTTGAGCAGACTTCATGTTTCTAAATATGCATATAAGTTGCTTCCTTCTGTCTCACTGTTTAACAGTTTAGGTAATTGAATACAGCTGTTTTATTGCTCCCTTAATAACTGAGTGGAAAACCAGGGATGATTTTCTCAGCATGTCATCTCCCTCCAAAGTGCAATGTCTTGTGGGACCTGAAAGTCTGGATTTGGTAGTGAAATCGTTATATGATGTTGATTAAGCTCTTGACAAAGGTGGGCCAAAAGACTGTCTGATGTACTGCTCATGGCTTCAAGGAGAGGTGAGAGGGACTCTGGTTATGGGCATGTCAGAAAATTGTCCCAAGAAAGGCTAAGGCCATCTTCAGTCCAACATGTGCTAGCAGAGAAGAGCTGGCACTTTGCTCCAGGACACAACTGGGAAGCTTAATTCCTGCTGTGTTTTGGTCACGTTGCCTTGCATCAGTTTAGCTGTCAGGCCACCAGAGGCCATGACGCAAAACTCACCATCCAAATGGCACCTTTATTGAGAGGTGATGGGAACAATTATGTGTTGGGTTGGACTACATATGGCCAAATGGGAAATGGGTGGAGAGCAATTGCTGGTGCATTTGCCTTCTTGGGGTATAGCTAGATAGTAGTTTCAACCAAACTGGTGCTTTCTGAGAGTATGTGAAACTGCAAAAGACAACGTCAAAATCCAAATAAGAGCAATTTTGGTAGTGCATAGGCAGAAGACGACATGCTTATGAGCTGTCAGATTGTTCTTGAAATGAGCTCCGTGCTAATGAAGGCAGCACAGTCTGTTGTGGCCAGCAAAGAGCTGATGCAGGCACCCTGTGTTCATAGAATCTGGGACATTTTAGTCGCTCATAACAAGATAGCTTGTCCTCACCTTCATATTTAATTTCTGGATGTGTTTCTGACGTGTTTTATGGCACTGTGTAAGTTACTTAACCATCTATGCTAAAGCTGACAGAGAAGTTGTAAGACCTCAAAACATTAACTAGAGATTCAAGCAGATTTTGTCTATGCTATCACTGAAGGAAACTGTCAGCCTATTGTAGACCAGCCTTTGCTGTGCTGTAACTTGGGGACTAAAGCTGCCTGAACTAAGTACCTGTTATCATGCAGTTTCTAAGCTTTTGGAAACAATTGACAGCCTTAGATCTGATGATGGGCAACCCAGTGGGGCCATAAGGCTCCTGTCAGGGCACTGGTGCAGCTCCTTGAAGGGGCATTCTCTGTCCTTAATGAAAAGCCCTTCCACAGGAGCATTTTGCTTTTCCACAGCCAGAATTGATACTTCATGTATGAGTCAACAGCTGTTGAGCTGAACTTGAACCACTCCAGTCTGTGTCAGCAGGCTGGCAGCTGGAATTGATATCCCACAGATAATGGAAGCAAAATGGCAGCAAGCTTGAGAGCTGGCAAAAGGGGGGGAGTTGCTGCTCTGCAGCACAATATCAGAGACCCGAAGTCACCATGTGCAGAAGTGGGTCTTTTTGAGAACACTGTAAACACTCACAAGTGCATATGGTCTCAGTGTGCTGGACATGTGAAATACCACATAATTAAAGTCAAGTGGATTCCTGTGGCTGTTATCCAACACAACAGGAAATCTTGGAGCTGGCTTCCCAGCTGACATAAAACAAAGCTGGATGAAGTTATTGAAAGAAATGTGCATTGGACCCGGGGAATCAAATGCTGTCATTCAAATCCTGTCTTTGTGAGTGGCTGTGTGGAAGCCAACCTGCTTCTCGCTTGTGGACTTTGAATAATGACCTCCACTTGTTGGGACTGGGGTGGCAACACTGGAGTCAATTGAACTACACGAGTTTATACCTTATGGGGATGAATAAGATGGGAATTAGTGTATTTACTGCCTGCCTAGCAGGCATAAGAAGGGATATTTGTGATATTTACAGACAGGTGGAATATGATTTCTGTGAGTGTTCAACATGGTAATTTTTTTGCTGTGTGTCAAAGCATGGAGAGTGATGCCAAGGGAGTGCTGTTGAAACAAAGCTGGGAGGTTGATGTAATATTGCTTGAGGAATGGAGGGCATGGGGAGAAGAGGGAAGGAATAGGAGCTACTTTTCAGGGCAGGGAGTGAAGACTAACCTAAAGGAGAAGAAATACAGAGCAATAAGTGAAAAGAATGAGGGTAAAGAAACAGATGAGTCTGAGATTAGGCCAAGTTGGATGGGGTTTTGAGCAACCTGGTCCAGTGGAAGGTATCCTTTCCTGTGGCAGGGGCGTTGCAACTAGATATTCTTAAGGTCGCTTTCAACCCAAGACATTCTGTGATTCTGTGAGATGAGACTGATTTGATGCTCATGATGTTGCCATAATCACTAATCCTGTTATTGCACCTTCCTGCCTGTCTCAAGTGACAATGAGGGCCACCTCATGTGTGAGGTAGAGATGGAAAAGGATTCAAATAACCATGTCAATGTTGTTCCCCATGGATTGAGGCTGTGTCTCTCTCTGCACCGTGGTATGATTTGAGGCACCTGTGGTTTTTTTCTTGCAGCTATGTCTAGGGTTCTTTGGAGAGGCCAGATGTGTATGATGGTCCAGAGAAAAAAGTACTTAAAAGTCTTAGGACTGACTGATCTTAAAAGTTAGAACTGCTTGACATGGATTGGTAGTGAGGAAGAGTCTGTTTTGCGTATTTATAACCTTTACTATCCCTAGGCTGTGTTTATGTGACTGTCTTCTTGGATGCTTTACAGTAGCCTGGTGGGTGTTCTACTGTGCAGTGCCTCTGGTATTCCCCAGAATTCAGGATCCTTGGGAAAGCTTCTCTGTACCCCTGGTTCCAGCTTGATGTGCTCAAGCAAAGAGCAGGGAAGCTTGTAAAAGGAAGCCGATTTCAGCAGAGAACCCCTCTGGACAAAGAGAACTGCCTGTGAGCAGGTGTAAGTATGAAGGTATTGCAGTGTGGTTGCCACATGCAGAATGGACCTGGTTGCTTTTTAGTTATATGGCTGTGGCTTAAAGTGCTCTAGCACTGAGATTTACTGTGTAGTAACAGGGTTTGCTAAAGTGGTGGCATACTGAGTTGTGAGGCAATTGCAGTTATTTACACAATGTGTAAATAAACTTGCTTCCCTAATCGTAAACCCTGTCCATTAGCCTTATGGCCTTGTAATGAATCCTGTTAAAATACATAGCTGAGCTGTGCTGCAGGAGGGCTAGTACTCACCTGACACAAGTATTTTCATATGCCGAGATGTCTCTTCTGTTCCTGCTTTCAGTCTTTTGCAAAGCTGACACTTCATCTGCTCTAAACTGTGTCTCCTTCTGCTGTGCACTTGCACTCAGCTTTTGTGATTGCTCCTCAGACCACTGCTTGGGACATGCCAATGTAGAGCTGCAGAACAGCACCCTTTTTTACTATAGATTACTCCCTCTGCCTGTCTAAAACATGTCTTTCAGTAAAGCATATATGACTCTTGGATACTGAGCATTTATGCAAGTTGTGAAAATGTCAGCAGCTTGGTCAGATAAGGAATTTTTTGCGGTTTATTTTCGTGAACAGTAGCTGATATAAGGAAATGGTATTGACTTGTGACTTAGAAAATCTAGATTTAGTAGGAAGGTTTGGAAAGATCATTCTGTCTGCTGTGCTTAGGTCTGGGATCACTGAACAAAACAGATTTCCCTTCTTTCAGATATCATATTGCTGCCACTTGTAATCGCTGTTGTAGAAGATTGACCCAGCTCCTTCTGGAGGTCTGAAGAGCTGGATATATTGTCCCACGTCTGTTTGCTGCAGTACCACTTGAAATCCTTAGTGCTTATGTTAGCTCCTTGAATCCTGAATGAACATTTAGATGGTTAATACTAGGATAAAAAGGTTGCTCCAATGAGTAAACAACACAGTCACTGTTGCATAAATAAATAGGTATCTTGTGTTTCATGTTGACCTTTGACTTGCACTTATCATTATGGTGTCTGAGTGCCTGGCAGTAGTACATTAAATTGTGTGGGAGTAACATATCAGGTGATCCGTGGCTTGGCTTCATCCTCTTCCTCATATATATGCAAAGGAGCACTTAGAATTTGTTCTGTAAACACAGCATTGTATATTTATCTTTATGAAGCAGTTTTGGTTTTGTATTTGGCTGAGAAAGTGGTGACATTTGCAGTTATGTGGCCCACTTCTTATGAACTGTGGTGTGAAATTTGTTGAATGAAGCTGACAAAAAACCTAAGCTACTGGCCTAACTGGCTTAATACCTTCTGTATATCCCATTAGCTCTCCTAGTTTGTGGGACCTGAACAGGGAGGCAAATCCCTCCCCATCTCTTATTGTCCCCTGCGGATATATTTAAGGGAAATGCTATTAAAAAGCATCTCTAGAAAACTTTCCATACCTTTACTTCTTCCTGCAAGCTTGGCCACGAGAGGAATTGAGCCAACTCAGCTTTCACCATGCCCTTGCCAAGGAGCTGTGCTTGCCAAGGAAGGACCCCACAGGATTTGACTGTTGTGGAGTAGATGCATTACTAGGAAAAAACAGACAGCTTTTACAGGAGTGAGGCTGTATCTTAACTACTGCTCAGTCACTTGGGAAGTCTGTAAAAGCTTTCTGAAACTACCAGGCTCCTCCCCAAGCACCACTTGATCTAGTGCATTTTTCAGATTCAAACCTGAGCCTATAAAACTTATCCCTGTACAAAGACCACCCAACACTAACAGGGTGCGCAAAGAAGTTTCTGTTTATAGTTTAGTGCAAGAGTCAGATATCTTTTCTATGGTTCAGGTTATCCACCCAGAGAAAGCATGCTTTTTTTTCCTAAGCATGGGATACTTGAGTCATTTCTATTACCCAGACCTCTAGACATAACATAAAATAGATGGCATGAAATAGCCTTAAAGATATTAAGGATGGCAGGAAATTAAGTGTTTTCTCCTTTGCATTCTTGAGCTATAGAGTAATGGATTTCTGGTGCAAACTCAGCTACTAATGCATGCATAAGAAGTGAGGGCAAACAGCAGAAACCTCAAACTTTGTGCTGTAAGATACGGCAAACTTAGTCAAGCAAAAGGCATCACAGAAGTGCTTTTGCAATATAAATTTGGTGATTAATTTCCTAGTGGGGAATTAACTTTTATCTACTTTTAAAAAATGTTAGTAAACTGCATTTATCTTAAGCTGCTTAGAATTTGTGACCCTGCCAGTATCTGGCATACTGTAGAATTTTCTCTTTTTGTTGAGAATGACCCATAAGGCCCCCAATCTGTATTCTTCCTTTTTTGTATTTAAAAATGTATTATTTAAAAAATATATTTCTGCTCAACTTATGCATTCTCAGTTCAGATATTTTTTATTATCCATTTCTGTTATGATCCTGTGGAATGGCTAGGGGATTCAGATAACAGATCTCACACCCACCTAAAACAGAAAGAAATTAATTTTATAGGTTTTTTTTTAAAGGTGTAAATTTTGAACAGTGGATTCCCTCAGAACCAGGAATAAAGTTTGAAGGAATGCCTCTCCTCATTAGAGACTGCACATAAATATGCAGGCTCCCTTGGATGCTTGGAAACACTTGCATGTGGATTCCTTTTTTTAGGGCTTTTTCCACTTAGTAATTAATACTCATCCTTATATAACATTTGTAACTGAAAGCACTGTGCAAAGGGATAAAAATGGGCAGTGTGCCCTGTTAAAAGGAGATAAATCTACTGTACTGATGGACCTGCTCTCTGAAATTCTATAGTGCAGAGGAGGTTAAAAGTTATGTCAAATATAATACTCTCGGTCTGTTGCACTCAGTGACTACAGCCAGTCTTTTAACTATTATAGAATTTAAGGCTAAGTATTTTTAGCAGTTTTTATTGATGGCTTTCTTAAGCTTCTTTTTCAGAGGTTTTGTGACCATAAAGCAGGATGGAATGAGTTTCTGTCTAACTAGTGTATCAAAGCTTAATTCTCATACAGTCATGCCCATGCATCCATTTAGGGCCAGTGCATCATTTCCAGTAACTAAAGATTGCCTGGCTTTCATGATTGCTCTGGAAGTCAGAATAGCTTCCCATTTGTTGAACAGAGGAAATAAATATATTTCATTTGACCTGGTTTGAGTCTTGGTATGTGATTTATCATAGCCCCAAAAATTTGAAATCTGTGAAGTTATGTCAGTAACATAAATTAAAAGCTTCAAGCAATGTCTCCAACACATAATTATTATTTTGCATCTATAGGAAATGCAGAAGAAAGAAAAGCAAAATAATAGAAATGGAAACCCCAGTTGCTTGACTTACCCTCAGCAACAAAGAAAGTCTCCTTTCTTTGTCTATATGAATGTTCAACCAGTCCAAAATCCAGCCTCTTGAAATACTTAGTATTTATTTTGCTCTCTGAAGGGATACAACATTTATGTAGCTCATTGTGTATGAACTACCTTGTATGTAAGATATTTGGGAATGAATTGAGACTGAATAATCCATGCCAGCCCTGATTTCCCAATATAAAATTGTTTGGGACAGAGCTGGCATTGAAACATGTGGGATGTCTGTATTGTCTGAAGTTGGTTGTTCCTGTCTTGAAACAAAACAGACTCCTATTACTTGTAAAGGGTAACTGCGTTTTTTCAGTATTTTCTCTTAGGCATTCCAGTGTCTGTCTGTGTTGGCAGCAGAAGACCCCAAGTGTCTGTTTTGGAAACCTCTAGCAGAAATATCTGTCTTCCTTGCAGGTGACTGAGCCCAGGACCAGCATGAGGTCTGGGTGTCTTTGGCTGTGTGTAAATTGAAGCATTACTTGAGCTGTAAGCTATAGGCCTCTAGAAGGTTAAGGTGGCAATTCTGGTCTTCCTTCTGGACACGGAGCGTAGACGTCAGCACTGCTGACATCACTGATGTGATTCCTGAAGGCAGTGCAGTTGGTGGAGTAATTATCCAGGGAAAGAAAATATCAGGACAGCACAAAAGGGAGGTCAAGTAGAAAGACAACTGTGAGATACACCTTTTTCTGATGGAATAGCAGAAGCTGTTCTGAGTGGAGAAGAAATGAACTTAGCCTGCAGTCTCTGATGTCAAGTGGTCAGTCTAATTTCCAATCTTACAGTACCACAAACCAGCTCTCAGAAGATCCATACCATGGTGTGGAGTCAAACCTTCCACTTGATGTATCTAAAACTGGCAAGGCAATATGGATTCAGGACTGAATGTGAGACAGTGATCAGGGAATCCCAGGTCAGTCCAACTTGTGCCCCTGCTTGCCTATACGTGCTTAGGGTCCCTCCTGTTCTCATTTATCCTCTGGTGACCAGAAGGCTCTGGCCATCTAAATTTTTTCTGACAGACCCATTTACTGCTGGGAGCAAGAAAGAAGCCATCTATTTCACAGTAAAGAGCAACTTGGCCTTGTATGTATGAAATTACTTTGCTGTGCTTCAAAGGATAATCAGACTTTAATTTTAAAGGAGGAGACTGGTGGCAGGGGTTGCTCTGCACAGGCTGTCAGCAGTCCTTGCCAGGCGAGCAGTCTGTGACACCAGCCCCTTGCACTGCTTTGCATAATGGATGGCATTGTCAGGACTAGTTTCCTAATGTTGTATAGTACTAGGGGAGAGACTGTCTTGTCTTATACTTAGCCTTGCTGATTTTTAACCTAGCCATTAGTCTTCACAAATGATATTGTCTTCCCCTTTGGCATGAAGCTGGAAGGCCTGTTGAAAACCACAGCATCCGTTGTAAGGACGGACATATTCATCACTTAAGCCTGGGGCTCAGCTGTGAACACAAGTAGGACTTCAGAAGCCAAAATATATTTGGCCAAAATTTTTTTGTGTAATGGTTTCCTCAGAACTCCAAGCTGTAGTCAAACATTTCATTAAAATGCTTTGGGAATGCATAAGAAAGCTCTTGACTGTAATGTTTGCCTAGGGAGTTTTGTTTCAGTCTGCAGCCTAGATTGTCCTTAAAGCCTATTGTACTGCATGAAAGGTAGCAGAGTACCTCAAGGGAGAGTCACAGGCAATTCAGATTCGTGCCAGTGAGTTCCTGTACCTCCTGCCTAGAGCCTTCCAGCAGCCACAAATTGAGCTGGATAATACTGTCATTACTGCATCTCTTCTTCAACATGCTCACTGCAGCCAACAGGAACTACTTGGTGTTGTGTTGGTTATAGTGGCATTTCTGGTACATGTTCTCAGAAACAGGCAATGTATCTTGATGATTTTGTTAAGGAAAGGGACACACTCATGGAATTCTTGCTGTTATTTCAGTTTAGCCCGGGTCCCCTTTTATGAGTCTGTCCAGCTGCCAGTTATGTCAGTCTGTCTAACAGTCCATCTATCAGTCTTCCCAGCACTGTGGCACCCATCCTTTGTGAAGCTCCAGAAAGATACAAGGGCTTGCTCTTGACCATGCTCTCATGGGGGCAGCAGCATTTTATCCTCATCTTCCCCTGGACCTTGTTCATTGCAGGTGGATGGTGCTTTTAGCATGCGACGGAAGGAACATGTTCAGTCGCAAAGCCAGAGCTCAGATGCAAGAGTAACTCTATGCATGCTCCCAGGCCCATCTTTTTGTCTGGCATCACAGACTGATTTGCAAAGATGTGATGGTTCAGCTTTCTGTGACTTTATTAATTTGTTTGTTAGTAACCAAGTCTGGGTGAAGCATTTAATGTAAGTTGATTAAATAACGGGATACTGTTCCCCTCTTATCTCAGTCACATGACAGACTGGCTGTTTTCAAGTGACTTGTTCTTTCCCATTAACAAGCAGAATAATTCAAATGAATTGCTTCCAGAAACAAGAGAAACTGTAGCGTCCCCAATTATTCATGCTGCTCTTCCATCTGAGCATTGCTGCAGTGGGCATGCAGTTGTCCTAAACATAGGATATGGTTTCTTTTGCGACCATTTTATCCTTGGCAACTCGTCAATCACCTGGAACAAAAACTCCGTTCCACTTTTCATTATTTTTCTAATCGTAATATATTTTCTAGATCCATAATTGTTCTTCATGGGTTATAAAGCCAGCATAATTTGCTATACTGAAAAACATTGATACAGATTTATGCAGTTTCAATTATGCAGTGTGCGTTTCATTTTACGTCCAGTCTGGGGGTAAAGCCTCTCCAACCTGAGCATGTGCTGTGCCACCGGACCTCTGCTCCTTTTCTCTTGTTCCTGCTGCGGAGATAAGTATGTTTGCTTTCAGAAATGTTTCTGAAGCTTTGTTTTTTCATGACACTCTGCCTTCCACAGTCACTTCATTGCCTTGTGGCATGCTGGGGCTAATTTCATGGTTTGTTCTGTGATTGTGGAATATCTGCTGTTTCCCAGGATGTCTGTAAAACCAGCCTGGTACTTAGCACACCCCACGGTTTGCTTCATTGCTTTGGGTGGTTTTAGAAGCCTTCAAAACCCATTAACATTCACCTCCCTCACACGATCCCTATTTGCACTGTGCCTGTGTACCCCATAATCAAGGCTAAGTGCAGTTTTAATTTAATGTTTTTAAATTGGGGTTGAAGCAGCGGAAAGTAAGAGCATGTCTGCATAGTACATCATGCTCACTGGCCAGAGCTGTACTGAGCTGCAGGGCCCGAAGGCGGGGCATGAGCCAGGCTCCACTGTTTGTAGCTCTCTGAATGCCCCTGTGCAGGGATGGGTATGCAGTGGTGGCAGCTTTCTCCTGAGGAGTGATGCTATCAAATGTGCTTACTGGGAGTGCACTCCTGCTCTTACTTGGAGATGGTGGTGAAAACCTTGCTCATGTGGGTGCTCTTCTTTTGCTATATCAGATAATCCAGTTCCTACCTGCCACTTGATCATCCCAAATTAGTGCTGGCTGGGGCACTGTGGGGTAAAGGAATCTTGTAACACTTGTAAAGATTTAAGATCCCTGTAAAACAATGGAGAAATATTGGTTCCTGTCCTTACATGTTATGTACTGCCTAATACAATTTTTTATGGGCATGAGCATTTGCTAAGTTTTATTCTCAGTGAAGTATAAGAGGTCTGTTCAGTGTGGCTGTGGAAAACATACTCATGTACTGCTTCTTTCCTGGCAACTTTCCTTCTTCTCCGCAAGTAATGGTTATCTCTCATGAGAAATAGATAGCAGAAAAACCTTTTCTTTTCAAAAGCATTTTTTCCGTCCTCTTCCAGGTTCTTGAAACATGGACCATAAGCCTGGTCCACTTGAGAGCATGTTATTGTCTTTGTGCCAAAATCTATTTTTGTAAACCCATCTAAGGCAGACTTTTTACTGCAGTTGTGCCCTTCTGTGTTGTGGAGGCTGGATCCAGCCCTTTGCAGTAGGCCAACTAGTGAATCCTGTGACAGTGAACTTTGCTTTGTACATCTGAGCCCACCCTGAACAGCCCATAAGTGAATTGGAGGCTGTGGACATGAGAGCCCTGGAAATCCTCTTTCTGCCTTTTAAAGTGTGTCTGGGTTGGGAGAGAATTTGTTTCTCAGCTGTCAAGGGCTACTGCCTCATATTCTAATCTATGAAGGCTGTGCTGGTTTCTCATTTTATTTTTGCTAGTGAACTAGGTGATGTCTGTGTTACCATCTGGGCCTTGGCTTAAGGCACACGCTAAGTTCTGTGTCTTATCTGTGTACTCTAGCAGGGGGAAGGTTCATGTGTACATTTTATGTTGATGCCTTTCTGTTATTACCAGCTGTCTCACATTTCTTGCATCAGAATAGGAAGAGAGATGAATTATTTAACTGAAAATGTTTCTGGATCCTCTACTTGCCTGAGATTATTGATGTTATGACCCTTTGGGGAGGGAAAGCTGAACAGTAGTGACCGATAAATGGGAAGTGTTTCTCTTTCATTCTCCCCGTCACTTTTTCCGTTTTCCATTCTCCACTAACGTATAAAGACAGTTTTCTGAAACATTTACTGATACTAAGATCTTGTCAACCACTGTTGACAAGATCATCTAGAAGCACTGCCTAAGTTTCTGTGCTTCTTGTGCCAAGGTACACACTGAGAGCCCAGTGGGCTGAACAGAACTCACATACACATAAACATGATGGTCCCAGAAGAAAGAGAGCACTATTATGGCTTTATAAATAAAACACTGTAATGCTATGGACATTTTATAGCGGGTTATCATAGTTAATCATTGCTATGATCAATCATTTATCTATTTGTCTGATGGCAATTCAGAAAATGTGGTGTGTATAGTAAGCTAAGAATTATGCATTAGAAGCCATGGAGGTTTTGAAGAAAACAAAGGTTATATATGACATTTTGTCATACAATGGTCCAAAGGCTATAATGCAATTCATAGTTGTAGCTCCAAACTCCAGAAACATGATGCTCCTGGCAAAACGTCAGTTTTCTGCTTACAATTAAGTGTTCATCTCTAGTAATGGGGCTGGTCTGAGGTTACGAGCTGCAGGACTTCTCATCTGAAATTCCAAGGAGGGAAGGGATTAGGCATCCTGCTTGCGATGCTCTCTCAGCCAAACAAAAGAATCAAAGTAATACCAGCTTTTTCAATTACCTTCTTTCATATTCTCCTTGGTTTTGGTTATGTTTCTTTCTAGACTTGGAAGGCTTTTAGTTTGGGATGCTGGCAGATATCCTTAGGAAATTTCAGTGGTATCTGAAGTATGCTTGAATCTCTTTCTTATTCCTTTTATTTGTGAGAGCTAGGGATGCTATCCAGGCTGGAACAATTTTGAAATATTCCAAGTCTGAGATGAAACAGTTCTGACACTTTTATTTAGACTTTTTCTGGGCCAAAACCCTTTAAGATGAAAAAAGGGACCTTATAAGAAGAGTTTTATATTTTTCCTAACATTTCAGTGCTTCTCCTTCCAGTACCACACAGCATCTAGAAATTAAAATTTTCCTTAAGAATGGAAAATGGAACAAAGAAAATAACCTCGTTTAGGGATTTCATTACAGTGTGGATGAAATATACAGCATGGATGAGCACCGTATTGTGGTGCTGATTCCAAATGTTTTCTCCTGGGTGTCTGTCCTGACTGTGCAGCTCAGAATTTCAGCTGGATGTCCAAATTCTGTGCTTCTAACCACCGAACTGCATGTGTGTAAGAACTGGAGAGTGAGTTACGGGCAAGCAAAGGAATGAATCTCTGTATGGATTTCTTCATTTTATTGCCTGTGTTTACAAGAAATGCAGTGCCCCCTGCCTCCCATGCATCCTGTTGGCTGCAAATGCTGGTGTGAACCCAGACATCATCAGGTCTTCATACTTTCCAGCACATTCCCTTAAAGCCCCGCAAAAATCCTGCAAGGGCAATGCTGATGGTTTCCTTCCCTCCCAAAAGCTCGGGACTCGCCTCCAGAGGGTGCTGCAAACTTGCTGTGGTCACCAGCCTGCGGTGTGCAGGAGGGAGCTGTTCAATGAGCATCTCAATGCAGTTAGGGGACATCAAAATATGTAAGTAATATTCTGACTGACACTTTGATTGCACAGTGCGTGATTTTGGATATAGGTTGTATACACTTTGATCTAAAAAAATCCAGGTGGCAGCTATCTTTTGTTAACATGAGATTACTGTGCTTATGGCATGAAGGTGAAAGACATACATAAGCAGCAAAGGAACAGATCCAAGTCAGTCATGGAAAAACCCACAACCTTTAATACAACTCTTGGGGCTTCTGGCTTCTCTGCTAATTTGCAGCCGAACAGATGCTATACAAGCAAATATTCATACGGTAAAAATATGCAAAACCAGAATTCTAAGGAGTACTTACAACACTGTGATAACCCTTTTCCTGACATTGCTGGGAGACACTCCTTACCTTCCCGAAGTAGTGCCCAGAGCAGACAGAAGCATACAGAGGGCAAATCGAGGCACCGAGAAGAAAAGAATTCTGGGTGCAGGGGAAGCTGGATATGTTTATAGTGTTAGAAGAGTGCCGCTTCTTAGTGTTGCTTGTAAGGCCATGTTGGAAGCTTGTGGTAGAGACACTAATCTAATAATAAGTTTCAGGATGACACTTCTGTAATGAGTGTTGCTGGGTTCTTTTGACCCGTCCAGGTTGAAATGGCTGCAGAAGAGCACAGCAGCTGTGAGGCACGAAGTTGACTGCTGCCCGCCTGCTGACTGTGCTCCTCGGCATTTTCATGGCAGAAATCCTCTCTGCCTTCGTGACCCCTTGATGTTGCTCTCTTCCTCTTGACTGAGATGAGCTAGGAAAAATGCCAGTCTCATGCTGAATCAGTGGCTCTGCACTGGAATTGTCCCACTGCATACTGAACTTCCAGCTGCCAGCTGCCCATGCCTATTGGTGAAAGATTTGGCAGGAAGGGTTGGCCCTGTCTCAGGATGTGCCTGCCCCTCCAAGTGAGTAGCTCTTTGGGGTACTAGAGGCAGAGATGACGTGGCACTCTGCACACTGGATATGCTGTGCTGAGACTGTATTAGCCAGAGATGGATCATTGCATCATGCAGGTTTATCTCTTTCAGTGTGCAGGCTGATGCAGGTGTTCCTGTGCAGCCCCGGTGCTGACTGGACAGACGTGGCGATGCCGAGCTTGTGAGGTAGCTCTGAGGAAGTCCAGTGCCAGGACCTAAAAGCTGTTTTAACCATAAACAGCTCAACTGTGGCAGAGTGGGAACGGGCAGTTTGCTGCAGGCTGTCTTGGAGGGAAAACAACACACAGTGTTCAGAGAGGCTTCCAGTTTGGGCAGAGTGCTCCTCCTGCCACTGGTTCCAAATCACCCTGGAGCAGGGCAGCTCAACCAGTAGGGAGGAGAGAGCATTGCAGCCAGTCAAGGCAAGCGGTGGAGAAGCACGCCAAGAGGTCTTGGATGGCAGGTCACTGGGATGGTCATGCACAGCTTTTTCATAAATTGGAATTCAAGTCCTGTGGAAAATGGATGCTTCGGTAGTTGGTTTTGGTCTAATGGTTCGGCAGAGCGGATACTGAAAGTTATCATTAATTTATCACATGTTCCAAACTATTCATCCTCAAAGTCAAAGCATTTTGTTTCAGCCTAATTTGACCACATCCACTGGATCAATTGGAGTGCCTTAGGCTTCCCTTCTAATTTGTGACTGGATTCGTTTCCATGGTACACAGCAGTGGTTCAGTGGGGATGACATCCCACAACATCTTCTCGGATTAAATCCAAGCAGAGAGAACAGGGAAAGGGAAGGGTAGGGGAAAAAAAGAAAGGAAGAACATAGACATCGCTTTTCGGAGACAGAGTGTTGGTGGCTGAGGCAGACAGAGATTAATGCAAAATTGACCCAAGAAGAAGCGTTTTCAAATAGGGCGGCTGAAGTGTTTCAATTGGGTCAACAAGACCTGGAACAAAATATTTCATTTTGGTTTTCTGGTTAAAATAATAACAAAAGAAACACAAATTCATTTTAATTCAGAAAGCATTAAAAGAAAAAACCGAACTAGCTCTACCGGTAGCATAGAAGAGAAGTTTCTTTCTCTGAGCTGGTGCAGATTTCCATACCAATTCCTGGTCTTCTAGATAAGACTCTTCTTTTACTTTTGTAGTTAATTTGGCCTTCTCAGTGAAACCAGTGGGTTTTGAGGGAGACAAATACAGTAGGACCTTGAGATGTTTTAGCAATCCAGAGTACCCTTTTCTGCCATCTGGACTCCATTCTTTTGGTTTTGGGTTTTGTTGCTGTTGTTTTGGTTTTTTTCCCCCTGCTGAAAATGCACATTTTCCCCCACATCTGCAACAACCTTGCTTTTTACATTCTGGTCCAGTTTTGTTGCCTCTAGCCTCGAGATTGTCCTTTGAATTAGGGGTCCCATCTGTTGTTATCCTGAGCAGCACAGAAATAGAAAATCCTGCAGGCAAATTGAGCATTGCTTTGCAGGACCAGACTGAGTTCTACATCCAATTTAATGCTCAGTTTAAATTCTGTTGAACACACACCTTAGATCTTTGTTTTTCGGGGGTGATGTGCCAAGTAAATGGAAATTTATATTTAACGATTTTCCATTTTTCTTAAAAATGAAACATCCTACTAGTAAGTAAGCTGGGGGAATGGGTGGGGAGCAAGTTTGCTGAGAGAGAGGGATGGCTCTGAGCTCATAGTTGTCCATGTTTGTTCAGTGCATCTTTTTCTTCTGGTGTTTGACATTTTGTACTCTTACATGCAAAAGTTGGATCCCAAGGAGGCCGTGTTTGTGAGCAGAACTGTGTCCAGCCAGGCACTGAGCTATCCTGTCTTATAAAACCCATCTGCAAATGTTTGGCCTATGGCCAATTTCAAAGCTTCTTTGAATAAATGTTTGTGTATGAGGTACTGTGTAAACAGTTCCTAGGCACAGTAAATAGGAATGACGTAGTATAGTTCTTATTTGATGGCATATTCTATGAAGATAACTCACTTGTAAAGCAATAATACATCCATTAGATGAAACGTGACTTGGGAGTTAGGCAGAACAAGTTCCTTAACATTCAAAATCCAAATCCTGATTTGAATTTTATAGCCTCCCCATCTTTGGCAACAGCAAGAGAAGTGTCTTCGTGTGGCTGCTGTTCATATCTTTCTTTTTTTTACTGCACCCTAGTGGGATGTTCACACCATCACTGTGCAGTTGAGTCCGTTGCTGAATGGATGTGGATTGAGAAAGACAGCTGGTCAGACTGGGACACCGAAGGACTCATACTCGAGAAGCAATGCCTTTATCTTCCTTTTTGTTTGCCCAAGGTTGTCTCCAGTTAAGAAATCCTATTTCTTCCACATATCCAGGTACTAAAACCTGCAAGAAGATCCCTTTTCCTGTAGCACAGCTGTGCCACCCCTGAGTAGTACAATATGCTTCGAGGGGCCTGATTTTCAAAACGAGTACTTATAAAAGGCGGGTTTTGAGAGTAAAGCCTGAGTATAATTCTTGATCCAAGTCCTCCACAGTGGCAGCGTTCAAATCCTGGGCTTTAGTATATGTCATTGTAAGAGACAAGAGCTAGCTGCAAAGTGCAGGTCAGGAACCTGACTCTGAATTTCAATGAGTCACAGGGATTGTAAAGCAAACAGTGGTTACTGTATGTACTGCTGAATTCAAATCGAGTCATTCTGTAGGGAAAGGGAAGGCAACAGACAGCTTCTCACTCACTGTGTTTCTTTTGAATTGGAATAAAACTTTTCAAACTTCAAAAATAAAGCTGTGAAAATCAGCTACATTTTATGTAGGCTTAGCACCCTGTAAAAATTCAGAAGAAAGAAAAGGGCAGAAGTTTTATCACTGGAATCTGAATCAGATTAATTTTCTGGATTTGGCCTTCGCACAGATCTGAATGTCATTTTAGAATCAAAATCCCCAAAGTCTACAAATTTGAATCTCTGTTAGCCTTGGATGCCACTAGTGTGGGGTAGACTGTATTACTCCAGTAGTCTAAAAAAGATAAATGAATTTATTTTGCAATTTTTTTTACTGTTCATTCTGAACCTGGCTTTCATAAAACTCTGTTATCTCTGTCAGGAATGTGGTGTACAAATGGTAAGAATGACCATTTATTGTGTTCTCCTCTTGGATTCCCACTGCCCCTCACTACCAACTGAGAATGTTGGGAAAACCTAGTCACCTACATCCTGTTTCATTTTGTGGCATGGAATACTGACCTTTGTATTTCCAAGCTTGTTTGCCGGTATAAGTGGGGAGAAGGATGATAGAGGAGAACATGCGTGTTTGGCATACTTGATGCACAGGTGCATCCATGCAAACCTGATCCCCTCTGGTTGCTAACATTTGATTGTTTTTCACTGCAGCTCAGACATAAACACTGTAGCTGAAACTCTGTGATTTTATGAACAAAAAGAGAGGTTTCTAGGTTTGTGGACTAAGAAGGAGAGAACCAGATCTCATTTTTTGGGCGTTAAAATTCCCCCTATGTGATGGAAAGAATTTTCATTCCCTTTGTGTACAGCATCATGTAGTGTGACTCTTCTGCTCCTCCACTGCACAAGGCATGAGTGGTGCCTGCAGGAAGCGTGACAGAACTGTTGGGTGCACTGTCATTTCTTTGCAGTTCTGTATTCTCAAAACACAGAATGGCCCAGCTCTCTTGGCATGGCAGTGCTGCGAAGGTCAGAGCATGTTGTATTGGAAAGAGGCATCTTCCCTCCTGTGCTGGCTGATAGAAATCCCAGGGAGGATTGTAAGCAAGAGTTTATTTGAAAATAGATGAAAGCAATCAAAATAATCAGACAGCAAAAAGAAAATTATGTTCTGGAAGACTTCAGCAGTCTGAATCATGAGCCAGACCTGCAGCCAGAGGCAGTGGCAGGCTTGCCAGCATGAATACCCGAGAAGAATATGGAGCAGGACACTCATGTCAGTGAACAAGTCACTGCAGCAGCCTACTCTTCAGGTCTCACGTTTGCAGTCAGTAGTTGGGAGGGAGGTAAGATGGACATGCTGCAGTTGATGTTCTGCAAATGCTTCCTCAGCAGTTACCATCCATCTGAGAAAGAAGAGGAAACACAGAAAATTACTTTTGTTATTAACAGTGCTCCTCCTCACTGAATCACTCAATTTATGGTGCTTTCAGAAAGAAATTGAAAATGCCTCTGGTTTTACTGCATTAGAGTGCATTAGAGTGTGTGATCACCCTCAAAGAGTTGCCGTGCCCTGCTCTGTGTCAGGGGCACCAGTGTGTCCCTGGCAGCACCAGTGCTTTCCAGCTGGGAAGACTTTTACTTTCCCACTGAATTGTAAGGTTCAGGCTGCCTTTCCCCTCTGCTTAATTTTTGTTCTGGTAATTTATGATGGACGGTAGGTACGGCCTGGCACGGGTAAATCGATCTTTTCACATGGGAGGGGATACTGTAATATTCTGCCTTTTCTCAGAGAAATAAATAAATCGCTCATCTCCCAGTGTTGCCGCTAAAAGGAGAGGAGACTCTGTGCTGGAGTCTCCATGTCTTGAAAGTGGGTAAATGGGAATAATACGTAGGAGTTATGTCAAAGAAGGATTAGAAATATGAGTAGGTATTAATGTCTCTGTTTTGGCTAACTCAAACATGTTTAACAACTCCTCCCACCAGCTGGGAGAAACAAAAAAAGTAAGAATGTGCATTTACATTTTATAATGAATTTGGTTGGACTCCATTTATTCTTGTTCCAAATGTACTTTTCATTAGTAGCCTCCTGGTCAGAAAATCTCCTGGAAAGATGCATTTATACTTAATGTAGCAGTTGTCCCACGAGAGTCGAATTTTAAAATTGCAATCCTGTGATCTTTTTGTGAAAGCACAATGCCAAGAATCACATACAAGTATTTAAACATTACAAAACCCCCATCCTATCTGACCTGGAGTTATCATTCCTAACTGCAGTAAATAATTCTTTACCAAGGGTTTGATGTTTTGTTGTGGGTTTTTTGACACAATTTTCAATAACAAATGCCTTTGATAGCATTTCCAACTGCTTGTTACCAGGGTATATGCAAGCAGAGAAAGGAGATTTACTGATTGAATGAGATGTTTCAAATTTTTCACCCCCTGCAACTTGCACTCAGCTGCAGGCCTCAGTCCAGAGGCTGAGATCAGTTGGCAGCAAGGGCTGGATGGGGAGCTTCTTGCTGATCCCTTACCTGCTGTCGGTGATGGCTGTGGGATCTTTGGTGGGAGCCATGGCTCTGTAGGGCCACAGAATCTCAGCTTGTCCCTGAAGTACCTTGTTATTTTTCTTTACAAAGACAACTGATGCTGCTTTGCATAGGACCCCATTTCCCACTGGTGGTCCCCAGCACCGTTTTTCCCAGTGAGGGGTCAGCCATGCCCTTGAAGGACCGGCAAGCTGCAGTTCAAGGGTTCAGAAGCAGCCACTGGGCAGACAGCTGCTTCCCTTAAAAGGTTACCAGTGTGTATTGCTCACTAACACACCATCCTTCTGAGCACACCCTGAAAGGACATCCTTGCCCAAGCCTTTATTGGAGATCATTCTTCTCTACCCATCTATTAATAAGCAGGTGATGTCAGCCTGTCACTCCTTTCTTCCTCCAGGCAAAATCTAGCCACAATGAGCAAATAATAGGTGAGATTTGGAGAGGGGATGCTGATGGTGTTGGAATGCCGGGTGACCCCCAGGAACAGGCACTGTCACTGAGTCAGAAGATGACATCAACACTCCGGCTCCGCTGACAGGTTTGCTATCTGCAAAAAAAATGGGCTTAGGCCTGTGCTCCTATTGTGTTACAGTTAATGCTGGCATTCACTGGTGAGCAGGGCTGCTGTCTGTTAATCTGATAAACGTTGTTTAACGGGGTGGATAACAGCAATGTAAATTCTAAAGGGGTGATGCCATGCTCTGGTCTGGAAATGAAAGTGGGCTCAGGTCACAGTGGGAAATCACTCTCTCTCTTCTTTGCTTATCTGGTGCATGTCCCATTTGGGGCAGGGAAAGACTGCCAATGCTGTAGGTATCCCCTCTGGAGCAGAAGCAGCTTCTTGGCTGGCTGGGAATGAAATGTCAAACTGGGGGTTGCCTTCCCTGTCTCCCTGGCACTGTTTCTCTCCAGATTTGCCTTTCTTTCAGTCTTCAAGGGGGCCATTCAAAGCACTGGGAGTAGATGCAACAAAATCGTCTAAGAAGAAGAAGAGGGTACTTGTCTGTCTTTTATGAAGTGGCTTGTCAGGGAATTTGCAGGATAGAGAGTGAAGTTCTGTTGGGAATAGTTTTTCAAAGTGTGTGTGAGGTCAGAAGGATGGCTGCCCACGTCCATGGGGCTTCCAGATCTGCCTGTGGCAGGCTCTGCAACATGCAGCACAGCCTTCTCCTCTGCTCTGCCCTAACACAGGTTTTAATGTAGTCCTTGTTTCCAGTAGGTGTGTGGAATTAAGTGGTGACCCTGTCCATGCTGTATGTTGCAGTGTGACTTGGGACAGGGGGAAGTCTTGTCAGGTACAGGCTGACAAACAGCAAAGTACTCTGGCAGTAATTTATGAGAGTTTACTACAAAAAGGTTTCTAGTGCATGTTCTGGTGAAACAGATTTTTCCCTGTCTGTGTCTGTAGGCCAAATCTCCCAGCCTTAGATGATGGTGAGTATGAAACAGAGATAAGTGTGAGGCCAATTGCTTTTGTGATACAGGGTAGGAGAAGGGTAGAAAGTCAAGAACTGGAGATTACTGGACTATTAGGATTTCACTGGATTATTTGTTCTTCCACTACTAATCAATATGTTGCTTTATGACTGCATGAGCCAAAGATGATGTTTTACTCTGCCTCATAAAACAGTCTGCCATAAATCCCAGATTGAGATAGCTGGAATCTGCTATATTCAGCTTATTCACTAGGTATCCAGTAGGTTTAATAGCTGGCATAATACTTCTGAGAAGGATGCCACTTTTTGGAAGGCTAAACAGGTATTATAATGCCCTCTGCTTTGCCTCCTCTCTTTCATGCTTTGGCTGTTGCAGAAGTTGTTTCAGTGTCACTGTTCATTCCACATCATGCATTACAATAGTGCAACACCACTCTGTTCTGATTCACAGCAGGTCCATTGGGAACTGCTTGAATCCCAAAGAAGTCTGAGAACCATCCCTTGAAAACACATGCACAATACTGAGTTTTATATAACCCCCTTTTAGAGAGAGGCTAAAGCTAGTGCTACCACTCTTTCAAAAGAAGTGCTCTCTCCCTAGGATAAGAAAAGTAATCCAACCTCTTCTAGACAATTATTTCCAGGCCACATAGCAAGAGTGAATGATGTGAAATAATATTTCAGTAGCAGACCTCAGTACAAGGGTTGCATAACCAGGTGCTGTCCTGTGTCAAATCTCAACGGATGTTACTAAGAAGATGGGGCAATTTTACACCCAGCTAATGTAGGTAGTGTGGATTTTGTGTTGGTTACTCATGCAGTGCATTTCATTGTGGCATGACTACTTATTGCAGGTGGCTGCATATACACCTGTATACAAGTAATTACCTTGTTTGCAATGATAAGCCAATAACTAGAAGAGCTTACTTCTAGTGAGGATACATGAATTCAGCTGACTCTGCCACTAACTCTAGCATGTGAGTCCAGATAAACCATTAGTTTTGATGCATCTTGTTATTCTGCATTTAACTTAGATATTGTGACACCAGTCTTTATAAATCTCTTAGTCAGCCTTGCTAACTTTTGTGGTGGGAGGTCAATCCAAACACTGTTGTTACAATCAGGAGGGTTCTGTTACAGGGGCTTAGGAGTTCAAGGGGAAAAGAATTTATTTCAATTACATGATTGAGTTTGATAATTATGATCAAGCCATGGTAGCCTCGAGTTTAGCAGCATAATCTGCAGAAAGGTTCTCCTTGCCAGGTTTCTAATGGGCTTTATTTGGTATCATGGCTGTGAACACCAAAATAAGCAAGACAGCAACTCGATGTTACAATTTCTCTGTTTACAAGATGATTTAGAGGAATCTGGGGAAGGGTCAAAATTCACATCTGCACCCACATTTTAGTTGCTTCTCCCTTTGCTGCTCAGTGATGGTTCAAGTGGTGCTGTTCAGCCAGCTGCAAAGTGATTTGATCCAGATCTGTATTGAAAGTCCATAGTTAGAGCTCTAAAAGCCAACGGTGTGTGACTGGTACTTAGATTAGTGGGCCCATTGGTAATTAACCTACGCATCCTAAATGGCTAAGCCAAGTGGGACAGAGACACTAAGCATAAACAACATTTCATTGTTCTTCATTTTTTATTGAAGTGCTCAAAATGTCTTGCCAGATGCCCGGTGTATTATAAACAAATGGCCTTGTTCTGAGGAGCCTTAAGAATGCCTAGGAAAGGATAGGAAGAAATACCTATGTATTTTTTTAAATGCAGCTCAACTAGGTTCCCTGAGGAAGTCTGGCAAAGTGAGGTTTCCGGGGAGGTTTGGAAATGGGAAGTGTCCCTGTGCTGCGGTTGAGCTCAGAGGTGAGATCAGGAACCAGGCATGGTCTCATGAAACGATACGTAGGGTCTCTTGGTGAAGAGACCGACAAATAAAGTTTCATTTGAGAGAATTTTTGTGTTTTGAGAACGGAGATTGCAGTATTATCTTGAGCTGTAGACTCAAAAGACTCAAAACCAGTGTCTGTGATGCTGTGGGGTTCTAACCATTCTTTTTCCTAGGCAAATCCGTTCCTGCTTGCTTATGTGATACCTTTTCTGTTTCACAGGCTGATGCATGTCTTATAGATGAAGATACCGGTTCAGTAGGTGGGCTGAAAATTACTACTTTGGGCAATTTGTGAAATTAACTGATATGTAGAAAGGAAGTCCTGTTTTTTATCTTGTGCACATGGAGTTGAACAAAAACGGCTTCCTCAGTCAGCAGTACATTAGCTCTCACTCCCTCCTCTAGCTGACATCCTCTGTCACTGAGCTAGTCTCCTCTTTGATCTGCTTTTTTTTTGTTTTCAAAGAGCTTATTCTTTCATCAAGAAAGATTGGCTTCTCCTCTGGGCAGAACATCAGTAAACACACCAGAGAAAAATGGAAGAGATAATAATATGAATTTATCTTCTGAATAAGTTCCTGTTCCAGAAAACTGAGCAACATCTCTTTCTCCCTGATGATGTTTCTCTAATAACCATTTCATAGTAATAAGGATATGAAGAAAACAGTCTTAATAGCTTTAGGGTGTTGCACTACTCAGTGACTGTTCAAGGTGGAAGGATTTAGATGACAAGGATTCCAGCTAGTCCTAACATCCAGCTAATAGTTAAATGACATATTTTAACGTTTTTACTCTGCATTTCACTATGGTATGGTCAGTTTGTCTGTTAGGAACCGGTACAAAGCAGATTGAAGTCTGTGCCATTCTTTCAAATAACTGTAAAAAAGCCTTCTTCCAGGCCTTTAAGTCAAGGTCAGTATTGGAGTTTTTCCCTTCATCTATTCTCTAGTGAGAGAGGGTAATAAGAGTGCATTACATTCCCTTTCCAGACAGGAGAACTAAGGAAGCTGCAGCCCTGATTGACAGTGGTCAGTTAGATTAGCTGTGCCCTGGGAGTACAAGTCCTTCCATGGGTCTGCACTGTCTCTTCAGACTGATAGTGCAGTAGCTGAATCCTAAAAGGTTCTTACAAAGCTGCAGGCTCCACCAAGTCATAAGTGAGATCACATTTTAATTAAAACATTGACATTATAAAATATACATGGCACAATAGCACATAATATTTAGAAACTCTAGTAGGAGTTATGTAACAATTTGTTATGCAATATTTAAAAGCTGTGATATTTTAGCTAGCTGGCTGCCATTGTTACTGGAGAGTTCCTTCTCCAGAGCCTTCTCCGGACCACATCCTACTTGTGGCTATTTTCATAGCACAGCTGTGCAGATCTCACTGTGGATCTTATCTTTGTTGTCATCAACGGGTGTATTGTGAACTTCTCATTTATATTATGGGCTCCATTGCTTCATGAGTAGCCTTGTTAGGCTCACATGTGCTTGTGAAGTTGGTTATCCTGTGGATGTGAGCCAAGATCTGTTTTCTGGCTCAACATTCATGAGTCCTGCTTACACACATTATCCTTCCTTTTAGCTTTTATTTATTAACTTTTTTTTTAGTTATTGTGCTATAGTGGAAGGGGTTATCATGACAGCTCTGGATAAAACTGTCCTTGACATATAATCATTATCCTTTCTCCTTATCATGTGGCAAAATACAACTGATTAATATGTGTTTCATGCTGTGTAAAGGACATACCAGTATTCCACAGAAATGTTTTTGGTTCTCCTCCTGGCTTTAGACATCTGTGGGCTGGGGCGGCCAGTGTCCTTGTAAACAGTGGTCTCAGAGGGGATGTCCTGACTGGGGACAGCTGAGGCTCATTCCCTCTTATTCCCCTGCTGTATTCCTTCCTTCACCATCACGTTTGTGATGGAAGCTGTGAAAGCAGCCTAGAAACCAGCCCACCTTTCCTGCCTGTTCTGTCATTTGGTAAATGCTGAGACTGGGATAGGGAGTTTTACTTGTAATATGCCCTGGCATGGGCTAAGGCTTAACAGGCTTTTTTTAGTCTCCAAAAATTGCGTTCCTCTGATTATTCCCGTGTTTCCTCTATCTATTAAAGGATGACACTTCTGCTTACAACTCCAGCGGATCCAAGACTTACTTTGCAGGGAACATTCTCTGTCTGCTTAATGTCTGTCTGCATGAGCCCCAAATACTTTGTTTTCTTTATTTAGGCTCCTACTGACTATGGGGAAGATCAATAGCTGGTGCGTCTCGGTGTTATCACTTGGTGGCAGGTGATATAGTAGTATCCTGCACGGAGTTTGTTCTCCCTCTACTTTGGACACATAGTTTTTGCTTGAAATAACAGTTGTTTCACATTCAACTTTTCATCCTTGTCCTTGAAAATAGAAGCTGATTTTTGAATACACTTCAGTGTGCAATATACTTCCTGTTCACTGCAGCAAAAGCTGATGAGTAACTGTGGAGTTGGAAGGGGAGAAAGAAGTGACTTCCAGTAAATAAGAAGCATCAGAAGCAGAAGCAGAGGTGGGTACATGGGTAGCAAATAATGACAGATACATGAACTAACTTGGGTTATCTGCGAGTTTTCCTCTTTGCCGCTGCTGATTAAATCCCTCAGCTAGACATCAAGAGGGTGGGAAGCTGTGCTCCTTTCATTTCATAGTAAGGTTTTCAGACTGCAGTGCTCTTCCTAAGAAATCTGTGTTCTATTTCAGTTGCTGCACAGCTACAGAGGTCTAATGTCAGAGGCAACCATTGACCAGACAGGTTTCAAAAATCCCACTGTCATTTATTGCAGTATGTTGAACAGCTTCCTTTGGGAAACAAGACTCATTAAAGGTGCCTAACGCTGAGCCTTCAGAATTGCTGGTCCCTTTGGACATTTTGACTTCAGTGATTTGGGTAGGGCAGTGCTCTGCTCTCCTTTCCCCAGGGAAATGGGACTGTTGTCTTACTCAGAGCAGCTTGTATCCATCTGGCATTGCAGCCATCTAAACCCAATTAAAGAAGGCACAAAAAGGAAAAAGCAGAGAAAGCTGATTTTCTGAAATTGCACTACCTTTTGTTATCAGTCTGTGATCAGTGCTGTGGTAATTGGTGACAGCAGCTGAGGAAATGCAGGTTATTACAGGAAGTAAATGCCTCTATCTGTCATCTTGAGTCCAGCTTGCTTATCTTCAAATCGGAGCATGGGGTCATTAAAACAACATAATATTATTGCACTGATGGAACAGGCAGTCTGCTAAGTTCTTGGATACCAGATGGTAAATGCAGCTTGAGTTGGCAAATTGTTGCTCTTCTTCCTGCCGTGCAAAGGCTTTTTATCTAAAAGCATAATAAAACCAGAACAGAAAACGGAGGAGAAATTTCTTTAATCAAGCATGAGAGATTTGAAAGAAAATAATAACAACAAGAAAAAACGTAGACAAAAGTACAAGAACAGATTCTGCTCCACTGCTTTCTGATTTATTCTTCTTGCATGAGAGCTCTGAGGGACAAAGCCTGCTGATTTTACTATACAGAGAAACCTAATGACCTCAGCAGGAACTTATTAATAAAATAAGGTACCACTGAGCATAAGTCTGTCCAGCTTTATCATAGTGGCTTCTTTTACAAATATTTCAGAAGTTCAGCAATTTTCCTAGGATAGTGGAAGGAATGAGAGTTTTAGAAAATGCAGAATTTATTAACAATAGCTGATGATAGGACCAGTCACGTTGATGATGGGGCTATAAAAGTTAAACACTTAAAATTTTGGAGTTTCCTCTGGATATAAGTTTTGTCACTCCAAATTGGGCAACAGGAGTCCTTGGCAGCATGTTTTAGAAGTGAATCCTGTCCTGGTGGGGATTTCATCAGAGGGAAAGATACATCTTTCCATCTCTAATTTCAAAAGTCTAGGAATTCTTCTGGGGCCTTAGAAAAAAATTAAAGAAATTATAGTGCTTCTTCAGAGCACATAATGTGTCTTGAAATGCAATCATAAAAACCTCCGCAGATGTAAATCCCAAAGGCAATCAACATATTTTGGTGGAAATCTTAGGAGACTTAAGTTGCCTAGTCTTCACTGTACAAACAAATACATGCCACTTGTCCTGTAATTTTCATCATGGGATATAGATGTGTTTGGGTTTATATGGTCTCAAAGATGAGGACTCCAATTTCTCTGAGTCCAGCATTTCTTTTCAGTGGTATCACTCATGGACGCCTCCTGTAATGCATTTAGACGTTGTGGGGACTGCTTTATTCTGTGAACAATACCAGGGCAGTCTCTGACTTGTTTGTGTTCAGATCTATATGCAGAATCTAATTTCTTTGATTTGCCTTTTTTTTTTTTTTCAGTAACGAGTCTTCCCAACATACTAACATATTTCTTCCTGCATGCATAGGAATATAAGTAATTCACGGTAATTTTGTTACAAAGGATTCTATAAGGGAAGGTGAGGACATCCACTGAACTGCCCTCTGCCTCTGCTCCCAGACCTGTGGATTTGTGCCTGAGACCACAGTAATGGTCCTACGACGGGTCAGGTCAAAAGCCCACCTTCCTCCACATCTCTTCTCTGGCAATGGTGCTAAAGTAGATGCCTCAGGAAGAGTAAAGAAAAAGGCAAGCATCTAATGATGCTTCTTCTACTCTGTAATGATTTACAGGTCAGGAATTTCCTGAGCCAGAAAAATATATCAGTGACTTCGGAAAGTGGGCCGTGTGCCCCAGACAAGTGGTTTGTGATGTGATTGTCCCATTCATTGAGCTGGCACCATTTAGAGAGCATTTTGATCAACCTAGATTCTTGCCTCAAACTAGAGTGCTCATTTGAGTCCTGATTATTTATCGTTGTTGTGAGTTTTCCTGTTTGTGGCCTTCTCATTTAATGATGAGTGCTGCAGATGGTGTATAAATTGAGACATATTTTAAACTAAGTATGAAGCTGGTTGTGTAACCTCAGCTGCCTTGGGATTTGTATTGGGGAGAAAAAAAAAAAGGAAAGAATTTCCCTGCAAGTACTCAGCAGACAATCACTGCTCAGTGAATGAAGGCATGGATGTCATTTTACATCAGCTCTACTTGCTTACATTCCTTGTGGCTGGAGGCAGAATTTAAGAAGCCATTGGATATAGCTGATAGAGGGAGGTAGTAAAACAGCACAGAAGGAACAAAGAAGTGCAAACTTAAACAGATAACAGCTTCACTCTAAAATGAGCTCTTCCTAAGGTCTGTGTTTTTAGGGAAAAGAAATTGCTTACCTCCTGTATTGTATTTTCTGCTGCAAAGACGGGGTGGGGGAAAAAAAAAGATTAGTAGTGTAGTCATAGTTTAATACACAAAAATCAAAGGAAAGTTTATGCTGTGAGATTCTCAGGATGTGATTTACCGGTGTGTTTTCCCTGCTGTCTAGTCTCTTTGACAGCAGTGGGGACTTTGATGGGTAGAGAAAACATTTTTAAGAGCTGCTGTGAAGCTCCTGACCTCATTTGGTGCTCAGAGTGCTGATTTCTTGCTGCTGCTCAGTGGCACATTTGCGATAAGTCCTTTTACCGTTTATAAATGAGCAGAGGATTTCCATCATTCTGATAAATGACAACCTGATTTCATGTGAAGCCCTCATCACATTGTGACTACATTGCATGGTGTGGGGCAGTGGGAACAATAACCAGCACGGTCAAGGAATTGCACTCTGATGAAAAGTGGTGGTGCAGACCTTTTCTCCTGCAGTTGCCATTCACTTGCTGACCTGGCTTTCCATTAGCTATTAAACAATCATATTGTAATCCTGTAGCTGGCCTGGGCCTAAGCTATGCACCAGGTGGCTGGGAGGAGGGTGGTCATCAGAGCTGCTCCCCTGGTGTCACAGTTCAGATGTGTTCTCAACTGTTTTCTTCTAAAATTTTTTCAAGAAGGTGGGCTGTAGTTCTGGGCAGACTCCCCATGAACCATCGTGCGTTTTCTCCTGTCTGGGCAGGATGAATTCTTTTGACCTTTGCTTTCTGTAACAAAACCTCAGAATGATGTGCGCTTTCAAAAAATCCTCTAGACTATATAGAAAAAAATTTGTCACTTGCAGTGAGACAGTCAGGGTTACTTAGCACTATGTGTTTAGTGTAATTTGAGAATCTGTAGGGTACCACCTGGCCTCCAGCTGTCTCTCCAGACAGATGAAGATCTTGTGCTGTATTTGCTAGATCTGTGTGGAAATCTCGGATGCTCTGGGACAGCCCAATGCAGTTGGGTCGGGGCAAGTGAAGATAGCCCTTGGCTATATCCACTTGTCCTGAGGTGGGACACACATGTGCCCACATGTGGTGGAAGGCAGCTGCGTCCAGCAGTGGTGAGTGCAGCAGGGGCACCGACACACAGTGGGCAGGTACAAAGCTTCCCCTGCCCGGTTCTGTGGTGCAGGAAGCCTGCAGACACCTGTCAGAGGGCAGCCAGCAGGGCACATCTAAATATGACAGCAGTGAAAGTTTTATCTAAATAAGAACTGAACTAAAAAAGAAGTGTAAAGTCATTATGGCTTAGATCACTACAGCTTCGTTCTTGAATATCCTCTGGCTGCCTTTTGCTGTTTTGGCAGCGCAAAGCTGCTGCAGCACAAGCAGCTGTAGTAGGTTACAAATGCTTTTATGTTTCTGGAAGGAACAGAGTGCTGGTGAAGCAGGGTCAGCCAGTGCTGTCTATTGATTTTCACCAACACAAAGTAGGTGTAAAACACCTCCTAATCGATCCTCTTCTCCTTGCTGTGCAGAGGGTTAACACCCCAGGGAAGCTGGGAGTTTCATGGAGCTGCTTTAATGAAGCTGCTAACAAAGAGAGTAAGTTGGCTCTCACCAGGCCTTTAGATTGACCCTTCTTTCTCTTTCACAAGACACGTGCTGTGGAGGAGGGTGAATCCTGAACCTAACGTGACTCCGACTGAGAGTACAGCTTATGAAAGCATTTCTAACTGGATGACAAAACCCAGCCCCCTAAAACCCAACCACCAAATGCTGCCTGAGCAGAAAGCAACATTACAGCATGGGCTGATTTGTTTGCACCTAGAGAACACAATGTTGGTGGCAGCTGCTTTCTCATCCCAGGAACCAATGTAGCATCCCCTTCCCCACATGACTCAAGACAGTAAATTACATTTTAATCTAAAAATTGTACATTACTTCTACTTCAATAGCCAGACAATTTCTCCAGTTCTGTTTTTCAGCATCTCCCTTGGATCCTCTTTATCAGCTATATTGTTTCATATTAAATAAGTTATTGGGTTTACTAGGTAAGTTATTTATGCTCAGCATGAAAATGAGTAATACACAGGTACCCTCCTGAACATTATTTCCCTGTCAACAGAGCAGATAGCCTAAGCTGCAGATTTAACTAAAGGAGAGGAACAAAGATGATGTGAGGAAGTATCCTATCTGGAAGGTGTAATTTCCTGAACATTCTGCCCATTCTTCACTCATCTGCTTTCAGTCAGCCAAGCATGCCTTTGAAGTCCCTGTGGAAAGGCAGGCCAGACAGAGAGGATGGGGAAAGGGGGAGAGAATTTTTAAGTCCCGCCGACTGAGTTGAGCCCATAGCCCAACTGTGGTACAAGTCTCTGCTGCAAGAAAGATTATATGTGAGCAGGAGTTTATCTCCTTCAGGAGATCTTACAATACCCAACTCTTGAATATCCTGTATCATGTTGATCAAAGGATACTTCAGATCATGGAACTGAGGACTCACCTTGAAGTCCCTAGATGAAGTTAGACAAAACAAGCACTTGAATAGCGTATTTCTGCAATTCAAGTGAATTGTCTAGATTTTGTACTATTCTTTGAGTATTCTAGTGAGTATGGAGAAAATTAAAGTTTGGACCAGAGGCTGTTGTTACCAAAGCTGGTCTGTACACTCATGTAGAAAGTTGATATGAACAATACACATTGCAGTGAAAAACAGGGAAGGCAGAAAGTTCTCAGCAGGCTCTTGTGGAAGTGATAGCTTCTGCAAAGTCCTGGGGATCTGAGAAGAAACATGTTTTGATTCTCCACCAGGAGGCTGCGGAATGAAATTTTGATTTGAGTCTGCCTGCCATCTGTCTGTGTTCACCTTAGCTGTTGTTGTACATCATATGATGGTGACACTGTTGGGTCTTACAGAACACCAGAGTCCCTTTCATAGGAGGCTCTGAAATGATTCGGTTACAGGTAATGGGAAACCTAAACTATTAGGAATGTTGAAATGTTTAGTTTGGATCCGAAACTGTGGAAATCTTTGTTCAACATGCTGTATTTGTGCACATTCCATTTCCTGGTGTTATTTTCTGTATTTCTTATTATTGGCATAATGTTGAATATAATCAGAATGTTTAATACAATCGTAAAGTTTCAAAGCTTAAGGAAAGTGAGATAAAAAAATATAAACAGAAATAAGAGCTGTTCACTTCATGTCTTGGATCACTGGCTGCCAGAAGGTGCTACAGGGCTTGATAAATCATCTGTGATCACAAAGGCAAGGCATGGCCTTGCCATTCACCTTGATGCTAGACAACATATGTGATATGTCAATGTGAGCAATTCAGGTTATTCCTGGATACTGTGTTGCCTTACAACATCAATCTTAACCAGATTAGGCAAAATGCGTATTATTTCCATATTGCTTTGCATACATGGTATGATTTTCACTTTTAACTTAAGACACCCATATTGATTTGCTTGACCATTCTATCATTGAGACTTTTTTCATGGCAGTTTCCAGGCAGCTTTCGTATTTGTCTTGCCACAGAAAGAGCAGAGATCTGGCTGAGGCCTGTAAGGGCCAATCATGTGCCCATCACGTGGCAATCATGTCCCAGTTGTGCTAATCACGTGGCAATCATGGAGCATTTGTGTGCCAATCATGTGCATTAGCCCCAGAGATTCATTGTCACTTAATCATTAGATTGCGGTAGCAGACAAAATCCCTGTGAAACAACCCCAGCAGTACTAGGCACTACACACTGAGTTAAAAAAAGAATTAGTCTCCCCCAAGAGTTTGCAATTTAATATAAAAAGCAGGTGTGCGATATAAGCAGCAAGGAAGAAGAAGGTAATTGTGGCATAGAATCTCTAACTGGATTCGAACTGATTCTAAAAACACAGGTCATAAATCAGTCCATCTCAAAATCCCTCTTAACTCACATGCTTTGCCTCATGGGGCACTAACCGGCTGTAACTGCAAGGTGGCTGCTACTGTGGGCTCTCCCATCCATCCCAGAGCATCCTGACTCACAGAGCAGCTCAGGGCTGTCCACTGACCTGATGGGAGGGATGCTGGGAAGCAGGGACTCGCATGTGGGGAGTTAAGTCAGACTAACCCCAATCTGGCAGCTGGGGATATGTCAAAAAATATACTAAAATGTAGGATGGGGTGAAATGAGGGAGGTCTCAGAGGGAAGGATCTGATGTTGGCCCATGAAGAATGTGGGAGAGGCTCTGGGAGAGCTTAAGATGATCCGGTGTTAGAGAAATGAAGAGGAAACAACAGAGTCCTAGATACATGGAGAAATTAGGCATGATAGGTGTCGCCCTCCTTTTTGGGACTGCTTACCAAGACTATCTCTACTGAAGCCCATGCAATAACATTAATATGTAGAAATTCATTCAAAGGAAAGGAAAAAATCCCAAACCCTATGACTTCTTATTCCCCTCACCCCCCACGCTCAGCAATGTATGCAAAATTCTGAGTAAACAGTATGAGAGCTCTAGAAACATGATTCCAAAAGCTGGTGTCCAGGCCCGTCCATATTATTTCTGATGTGAACGGTTCTGTGCCTAGAGAAGATAGTTGCTTTTCTTTCTACCTGACATGCTAAACAGACAGTGGTTGGGTTGTCTGTCTTTTGCAGCTTTGAGAGGCAAAAAGGTGGATGTCACCCTGTTTCGTAGCTACACTGCTGAACGCTGCTCCCTAATGTGAATACATGACTGGTCCTGCTTTTTCCAGAGCTGGAAGGCTTTGGCACGTCTTTATTTAGTGCAAAGGTCTCAGCTTTGCCAGCGAGACAACGTTTTGGACTCTTTATTGCTTCAACACGTTTTTTTGTCTCCTTGACCAGAAGCAAATTATACTTTATGTCAAGTAGTTACATGTGTAAATTTGTTGTTTTATTATTTTTAAATGTGAGATGATACCTACTATCTGGCTAAATGTTGTCTTTTTCCCCTGCTGGTTTTTTTCTCTCTCACTTGTGGGTTAAGAAAAATGGGAAGACCTTAAAACAACTTGACTTCAATTTCTTGTTCTAAATGGGCAAGGTCCTAGGCACGTGCTTGTGTGCTTGTTTCCCATGTGCCTCAATGTGAACATAACAACTACCAGACTTCTGCAGGGCTGCACTGCAATGGGAAAGTCTCCAGTGTTGACCATGGAGAACGGTAGCAGCTTCCTTGTGGTTTGATGTCTGTTTTTAATGATAGTTGAACAACAACCCCTTAAGAAGATGGGAATAGTGAGGAACCACTCTTAAAGGATGTAATTGAGGAAGTACCAGACCTGCATCAGCCACACTGTACATGTGTATGCTATTTACAAAGCAGGTACAACACAACCTGGGGAACAGAAGGGCCAATTCGTTATAGAGGCTGCATTTTTTAATACATGCCACAGAAAAACTGACCTGAAGTGGAGACAAAAGTTCATTCATATTGTCACCACCTTCAGAAAGAGTGGCTTTGCTTTTCTCTGAGATGATGATATGCTCCCAGTGAGCAATTGTCAGGGCTCAGTTACATGTAAACCCTTCGAAGCCCATAGCAGGCTTTGACTGTATCTAATTTATTGTTCATCCTCTCTTTAGCAACTGAATGGACAAAGCTGTCAGACATTGACCAGTTTCACAGTTAATAGGTCGAACTTGTTTCCAAGGTAAATATTGGACAGCTTCCTGCTTTTGGTATTTTTCCATCTCTCTCCCTATCTCTTCCTTGATCTCTACAATAGTAAATGAACTTGAGGGACAGCTGGGGGAAAAAGGGCTGTGAACTCATTCACTTCAATGTGCTGTGCTCTGAACCATTTACCTGGTGTAGTGGGGCTTGGAGGAGATCAGGAGCCTGGTGTGGATGAAGTCACCTTTAGTCCCAGATGTTTGCAGTACATTCCCACATTAACCAGGTTGTATAAAACAGTCTTCAAGTTGCTCAGGGTATGTGATTTTGAGAAGTGACTTAATGGAATCTGGGGATTATTTTCCAAACTCTGCTGTGTTGTGAGTTTAAAGAGTCACTTTCTTCCTTCCACCTTTTTCTTCTCTGAGTATTTCAGTGTGATCAGTAGGACACCTGTGCTAGGTGCAATAGTTGTAATAATTCTAGGTGTGGTGTTTTCGGAGTGGTTCTTCTGATTTTCTCACTTTCCTGGCTCAGCACTTTTGAGGGAGTATTGATGAAACTTTTTCACGCAATTTAGACATAAAAGGTCCAGCTGAAATGGGGTCTGCAGATAGCCACCGTTTTTGACATCCTAAAGTCAGTGTTTTCTTTCTTGGTGCTCGAAGGCTTGAAACATTATTAGCTTCTATGGAAATAAAACAGAACAACATAGTGGAAGATTTCACAGCAAGTATTTGATGTCTTTCTCTGGGATACAAATTGTACTAGGGGTAAAGCATGGAGCAGGCACCTCAGATAACATGTGGTGTTTGAATTAAGAAAGAAATTAATGTGAGGAGTAGCATACCCCCTTGGGATTGCTGCTGTACAGCACAGTGATTGGTGCACCCTTGCCTTCACTTGTCCAGCTGAAACAAGGAAAAAAGGGTGCTCCATTAAATGAAGGAAGATGGCAATGTTTGTGAACAAAGCCTTACTTCCCAGCAGACAAGAAAAAGCACATCAGCAACAGTTGCTCTGAATGGTGTGCTCTGAATTCTGTGACTTTGTGAAATGATTAAGTGACTTCGTGCTTTGTTCTGTTTCATGGAAATGAAACAATACATTTTCATTCCAGTCTTTTGTCTTTTAGTGGTATATTTTTTAATACTCTGAGTTAAGATAAATTTCCTTTGATTCCACAGAAAGGATGATAAAAGAGAGAATAAAAAGTCCTAAGCCTTATAGTTAAAAGACTCAGGTGAATTAAACAAGAAATCAGGCTTAAATCAGCTGAATCAAATTACCCCTTGGTTGTGAAATTACCTGTGAGTTATGAATCAGAGGACCTGGCTCACAAGTGAACATTTATTTGTGTTTTTCAGTCCTAGTAAGTTACTTTGTACTTGCTAATACTGCAGTTTCATTGGAGTTTTGCAGATGAGTTTGTCTCCTTGTGAGGCAGGTACACAGTGTCTTCAGTTTACTGATGATTAAGCCAAGGCACAGCATTGCTGAAGGACACACAGAGGGTGAGCCAGGGCAAATCCACTAAGCAAACAGAGGGCTCTGTGCCTTGTCTAACCTATGACAGCCTGACAAGCAAGTGAGCTCATTTCCACGGGGTCCTAAGTGTGGCTTGTATGTCAGCTCAGTAGGTTTGTGTAATTTTTAAAAAGATTAAGCAGTAGATGTGCGTATAGTATGAGCACATTGTTGGATTTTAACCCATTTCTTGATTCCAGCTCGGTTTGAGCTTCAAAGGCAGCATCCAAAGAGACAGGATGTATTTTTATTTGCCTTAAAAAGAGCAGCCAGCATGACATCATCCCCTTCAATTAAGCAGGCAATGATCTCTGCAGTGGAGGGGGAGGGAACACCCTGCCCCCAAATCTGTTGCTCTAGAGCAGGCTGGGTGGATGTGAATAACGTAAGTGATCAAAAGGAAAAGATCCTCAGTAGAAAATGGATAGTGGGGTTGCAGAAGGGTAGTCTCTTGCTTTGGCTTTGCAGGGAAGAAAGAAGGGAAAGCTGCAGGAGTCATGAGAAACCAAAGCATGAAATCCTCACAGGGAACAAATGGTGGGTAGCTTTAACAACCATTTTAGCAGGGTCAGAGAAGAATAAAAGGACTTATTGAGTTCACTTGCTGAGACAGAGTTCACACAGTGCTCATTTGGCTGGCAGAATGGAAAATGGCAGCAATCCTGGGAGTTAAAGAACAACCCTTGGGCTGCAGACACATGATTACGTGCCAATGAAGAATACAGTGAATTAGGGACAGCATAACAGAAGCAGCTATACTTCGGTGTCATGTTTTTCCTTGTCCTTCATTCTGAATGTTCTAGTTGCTTTTGGAAACATCTAAAATTTGTTATGAAAATGTGGTATTTCCCTCCTCATTTCCAAGGCACACTTCTGCAGGAGCTGCCATTCCTCCTTGCATGAAAACATCTTGAAGGATAATAGCAAGATACAGAGGGAGATTAAGGCACATTAATGCAAGACTAGTTATTTCCAAGGCTGCTGAAATCTCTTCCAAGCGAGAAGCTGGTTCAGTTTAAGCGTTATCCAACAGTTGCTCCTTCTTGCTGCTCTTCATTCACTGAGCAATGGCTATCATGGTTTTTATATAGGGTAGGAAATATCCTGACATCACAGGGCCTGTACAAGGATAGTTCCCTGTCTCAGTGCCTGCTGTGTTTTTTCAGTCCTGGCTGCAAATGTTTCAGGAGACATAGATTTCAGTCCCCTTTTCTTTAGCAAGCAACATGTTATCATGGCCTTCATTCAGGGCCTCAAAGAACATTGTAACAAAGCAATATACCTTCCCACTAAGCTTCTCATTGTAGGTGGTTGTAGCACACCACTGCTTGGCTCAGACACCATGGTCCTCCTAACCTGGAGGTTATCTTGTTGAGCTTCATTCAAAGAACTTGGATTGAAGGTGATTCAGTAACGTAGAGCTCGATCTGCATCATGGTCGTGTGTGGAAGCCCTGCCCTTTTCTGTCTGTAGAAAATGATGTTGAATGGAGGCTCATCAATAAATACTTACATAGAGCACAAATGATTTCTGGGGTATACGAAGGTGATCTGACTTCTGGGGAGGCTTTACTGTGCCTCCTTGTGAACATATTCAGTGCAAATAAGTTACAGTGCTTTACTTGTTACATCTGTCTGGACCCAAATGTATCCAGCAGTAGCCCGGTCCCCTCTCCCAGGGGAATGTGCTTCTGCTATGTTTATGGCCAAGCTCTGGAGGAGGCCATGGGATGGGGGTAGGAGATTCAAAACTTTCCAGCATTTTGGCAAGAACAGTTTTCAGGGGAACTTACTTAATTAGCACCCTGGAACCTGGCCTGTCTGGTTAATCAAGATTTCTTTAGTGAGAAGAATTCCTTCCTGAATACTGTAGGATACTGCAGGATACTTACCCGTCCACTGCAATGAAATGATCTTGCTTCCAGCTCTGTGGAAGTTGTGTAAACAAGGACAGGAGTTTGATTGAATGTTGCTGAAGTTCCGCTCCCCATCTTTAAAAAGTGAAAATACCCCAGATCTTAACCTCTTAAAGTCTCAGAACTGGATCTGTTGGAACTCCACTCATGGAAAGACTGAGATACTGGGGAAACTGCCCAGAGTCTTCCAGGCAAGAAGAGAAGAGGGCTGAAGAATAACAGAGTAATATGCATTTAAAGGCCCATTTAGATCCATGTTACTGCACAGGCTGAAGATCCCCTGTTACTTTAGCCCGCTACCTCAAATATCTCGGGTTACTAAGGCTGTGTTTTGCTGTTATACCCAAGACAGGGAAATGGAGGCCCTGAGAAGGTTGCTGTAGAAAAAATAATTGTTTTCCAGAGTTCAGAGAAGATGTAGATAGAAGTCATTAGTTTCACCTGCTGGCACATGTGTGATATTGAATTATTGCATGTGGTGAGTATGAGCTGTGTTCAGGCCAATTCTCACCAACCTTCCAAATGCAGGTTCAGCAGATAAGTGTATACAGCATTTCCAACCAGGCCCTAGGACTTTGTGTCTAGGCAAGTCTCACTTTACTTGAACTCTAAAAGAAGACCTATTTCACTGAGTCAGGTGGCTTGGCCTGTTTTTGTAATAGGCAACTGTTGCGAACAGGCTACATCATTCTCAACTCAGATTGTATTCTCCTTGTAGTATTGGGGGTTTTAGTATTTAGTATTGTGTATTATAGCAAAGTCAGTGAGGGCTTTTGTTGCTAACAATGGAAACAACCAAAGTTTATACCTGGCTTTAATTAAAGAGCATGATAAGGTCAGTGTTGGGAGCATAATCAAAGCCTCCATGGGATCTGGCATATTGGACTGAAGCTTTTCAGCATCTGCTAACCTTAAGTGATTTGCACATGGGACAACAGATTGGCTGGGATGTTCTGAGATGTCATATTGTCAAGGCTCACCAGTTTTCTGGACATTGCACTAGAAATGTTTCTTCTTGTTTGCACATCTTTCATCATGAAAGACCAAGCTGTGTAGCAACAAACCAGCCAAGTTCAAGCTGTGATCTCTTGTGCCAGGCTAGTGCCCAGCAGTTCTATTAATTATGTCAATTCTGGCTATGGTAAAAAGGGCCAAACAAATGAACTTAAAAAGATGTGGGCAGGATGTAACTGTACAGTAGGGAGTAATTGTACTACCATTTCTTTAGTTCAGAGCCATTTAGCCCCCTGACTTTAGTTGTGTGTTAGGAGATATGGTTTTGTTTCCATGTGAAACATCTGGTAACTGAACAGAGGCAAGGTATTTTAAAAAGTGTCTAACAGCTTTTCCCCACAAAAGACACGGTTCCACAGCAAACACATTCCATATAAAATGCCTTATGTGGTAGACAGAAAGACTGAGGTGTGAAAGGGAGTCCATGATGCTCTTCCATAAGTGGCAGGCTGTCTGGGACCAGTGGTTTACCCAAGTCTGGCAGGTTTTTTCTCTGTATCTCCTTGAAATAGTTGCCTCAATTCCCTTCCCTTTCTTAGCAGTGATCTTGCTTTATAAGTGTCCTTAGCTGCCTGTTCTATGGATGCACAAAGCACCCAAATGCAAAGCTGAGGAAGTCAGTGGTGTTTTATGGCCACCATATTTCCTTTAAGTGGTCCTGTTGGTGACAGGAAAGGCTTTAGCAACAGTTTCGCTGAGTGGATTTTTTCAAACTGATGAAGGGAGATTTAAAAGATTGCAAGCTTAGCTTACAGTGTTGGGAACTGCCACTTTTTGATCTAGGAATACCTTCAGAAGTCTTGCAGGTTTTTGGTAAGATGCAGATGTTCTACAGCATTTCAACACTATCAACCCCTGCCAAGTTCAGAAGAAAACCACTGGCCAAACCCCTTGGTAGATGTAACATCATGTAAGATTCAGCTGTTCCAGGTTAGGCTTTTTCAGATGTTAGGCTTACAACACAGGGCTGCAAAGTTCAGAATGAGTTACAGCATCATGTTGTCGGTGGCTTTATTCATTCATGGAACTAAAAGGATTTTATAAAAGCAAATTACTGCCATCCCAATTACAAATGAATCAGGGGAGACATTAAGCAACTTGCCAAGGGTAACAAAAGTGGGAAGAGCTGGAAACAGGGTCTGCAAACCAAGGAGATGAGTGTTACTCAATATCCTGTGCCATGTCACCTCCCAGCAGTGCAGAGATGAAACTGTAACTCTGAAGCTGTGAAAGTCTGACAGCTGATGTCAGTGAAACCCCATAGGATTATTTTGCTTTATTCAAATTATTCAAACCCTTTGAGACAGCCAGTCTGTCTGGACTTTTAAATGTCAGAGGCTTTGGTCCTTCCTCTCTGCTGAGGCACATTTTCTTCAGAAGAAAGCCCAGGCTGGGCAGAGTGGTGTACTCCACCTCTGCTGTGGTGTGGCCTGCAGGCTGTACCTGCTCCACAAAGTAAACAGGAGCTCAGTAAACTCCACTACAGGCATTGCACAAAACCCCGTTACTAAATAATCTCACGTAAAGGTGTATCTTTTTAAAAACATTAATTGCTTCCTTTGTTCTCTTGTGGTGTTTTTTTTAAAAGATGAAACAGAAAGAAGTTGGAGTGATGGTAAGGAAAGTTTGCATTGCGATACTGTGTTGATCAATGAGTATTACAGCAGATATGAACGCCAAGGAACCAAATACACAATGATAGCTGGGGATTCAAATAAACTTCTATTAACTGGAGCTCTAAAGATCAGAGCAGCCTGTATTTCTTGGACCATGTTCTGCTCACTTTATTCCTTGAGGATTATAAAGAATTGAAGATCTGGAAGCAACTATCTACTCATTTGTTTATTCAGTGCAAGAATATGTTTGCATTAGGCACCCATCCAAAAGCAACTTCTTCCATTAAAAGGGAACGGGTCACAGCAGGACACATAGAAATGGATTTCTTCAGTAGCAGACTGCAAACAACCATTATCTCCAGTTATTTTGTAAATTAATGAAATTTTTACTATCTGTATGTATTACCTAAAAGGAATAGAACACAATCATAAGAAGTCTTACATTTGTAAAAAGATCACAGACATGAACAAATAAAATTTCTTTAAGTATTAAGTTCTCTAAGTAAGTACTGTTAGGTAAAGTGGTAGTGCCAAGTGAGCGCAGAAACTAAACAAGCCATCTCCTGTATTTAAAGAGCATCAAGAATGCAAGTCAGTCAAATAAGACAAAAGTAATGCTTTGTACTTCCATGGCTCAAAGGGAGGAGTAACCTTTCCAAGATCGTATGGAGCTAAAAGCCACCACCCTAATTCATCCTGAATCACAACTTGCTCTTAAATCAGTGCTTTTGAGCTCAGTGGAACTGTTCATGAAGTACATATCCAGAACTTCGTGGGGGAGTGGGAGAAGGTTCTCAACAAGTCCATCCCCAAAGGACATTTGAAATTTAGCTTTTGAGACCAGTTCAGTTGAAAATGGCTCTGAGCCCATGGAAAGGAAACAGGAACTGAGATTATAAGTTACTTGATGGGCAAACTTGTCAGGGTTTTACTGATGTTGCTTTTTATTTCTGCCAAGTTAAAGGCAGCACATGGATGGTTTGCATGAGCTGGCTGGTGGGCAGTGCTGTGTAAAGTCATGATAAATTGGTTGCGTGTCAGAGTTTGAAGGTTTGGGGATTAGGCACAGCAATGGAGCAGGATCAGGATTTTGCTGTTTCTCTTTGAGACAGTTTTTCCTTTAAAGGTCATTTTGGCAAATGTTTATAATGTGTTACAGAGGTTTTTGATCCTGCAAAATTGAAAATAAGTGTGCTAATCTGAAAGGCTACTGACAGACTTTCAGAGGAGGTTTAAATCATGTACTTTTTTTTTAAGCAGGGCTCTATTCTGTGATATTGCTTACTTTGGTCAAAAAACTCTTCAGAGAGGATGTCAATCTCTATTAGTTTCTCTCTGCATGAAGAGATTGATAGAAGAGAAAACAATAAGAGAAGGGCATTAGTAAACTTTTGCATTTAAATTCAGTTTTAACCATTGTTAGAAGGTTGTGTCAGGTCTTATTTCCATATTCAGCACTGGCTTGCTTAAACAAAGTGAAGTCTTCAGTTCCTCAAGTATTATACATGCTCATTTGCTCTCAAACTCTTATATGCTCTTTGCAAAAGATGTTGGATTCTTATATGAATAACAGATAAGTGAGACCATATGTGGTATAATAGGTTGTATTCCTATTATGTTGCTCTTGGCACCTCTCATATCCTCTGAATAAGTATAAAACTGTGTCTCCTTCTTCCCCCTCCTCATAAGAGCAGAGACGCAGTTCTGCATTTGCCATTGAGCTGACAAAAAAAATCCAGTTATGACCCTATCCTCCAGCGTGTGTATGTACCTCTTAAAAAGTGATTAGTTTAACATGGCTTGCTAGGGTGTTCAGGGAGAGAGAGATTTCATGGACCTTTTGCTTGTTGGAAAGGCTAGGCATAAAATGCGTTTAGGGAAGAGAAATACAAGTGCATAAAGCCAAATCTGTTTATATTTTTAACAACCCAAAATTTGAAGGAGTGTAAAGCTAGTGGGGTGGTTTTGGAGATCTTCGTCTGAAATGATGTTGAGGGTTCCAGTGTAATTGGTGAAAAATCAGTATATTTAAGAATAAACTAACAGTAATACAAATAATAAAGACAAATTCACGTGGGATCAGAGGCATAAAACTGAGGCACTGCATTGCAGGAAAAACTTCAAAGAAACTTGCACGTAACCAGAACTGGGAGTGCACTTGGAGGGCCAAGACTGAAAAATAACATGTGATGTTTTTATCTTTCTCAGTGATTCAAACAACACTATCTACTAATGGAACTGGAAAGAACTGAGACAACCAAGCCCTAGAATGTACGGTGGTATCTTAAGGATTGAATCTAATACACAGCCACTGAAAAATCTGATGGTTTTTGGGAGACCTTACTGAAAAATTATGTTTGTTCTCTACACATATTTTTTACTTGGAAGGGGGAGGTGGGGTGGGGGAGATAGGAAGGGAGGGTGGGAGAAATCTGGTTTCCATTGGAAAGATTTTTAAATGGAAATTTCCAACCACTTCTATAGTTAACGAGGAAATAGAACATTTTGTTGCGAAGGCTTCATTGGAAAACAATTTCCGTTTTTCATCAAAAAGCTTTCCAGCCCAACTTTTCCAAGCAGCTCTAGCTGTCTCACATAGCGGCAGCTTGGAAGCTGATGGCTCACATGGGAAAGAGCACAGCTCTGCTGGCCTCAGGAGCGGAGCATCCTGTGACAGGGGAGTTTCTCTGAAGGTAGGGCAGTAGGGGATTAGGTGATACTGAGAGCAGTTCTTATTACACTCATCAGAGGGCAGTGGTGCTTGCACACAGTGACCCGCTCTGTGCTGTATCAAAGGGTTGCACAATTTATTATACATGGCAGAAGGATCGTTTCATGCACCAGTGAAATGCAGCCTGTTGTGGGTTGGAAAATAGCAATGGCAGGGCCTCAAAAAAGCTTAGATTCAGTTTGGGATACCATAGAAAAGTCAACATTTGCTAACAGTTACCAGCCTATTGGTATCTGAGGCACCACATTTTCCATTTTTACTCAGGGCAGGAAGTAACTGTGGTCTTTTCATATACCACAGTGTGGTAATTTTTCTGGCAAATGTTCACTTTTTAATGATGACCGCTATATTTTCCGTTATTTGTGCTAGAACTGTGTTTACAGCTTAAGGCAACTGCGATGATCCATGTTAATCATTTGTCCATATGGAAAAATGTGTAACATATACTTCTTAAAACTTAGGAAAATATTCATATTGATCATATACAGAGGAACTAAAGAAAAGTCACCCCTCCTAGTCCTCTTGCAGTCCTTTGCCATGTATGTTCCATCTTCTAAGCTTGCTGATATGTATTTCTTTCTAAATTATCCTCATGTTTCTGATGAGATCAAACCAGGTCAAGATAAAACCAGCTGATAGCTGTTCCCTTCCTTGCAGGTCATCTCTTTCTTTCTTGTAGAAGAAAGAGCCTGTCTGTGCTGTCAAGTGTTTTTGAGGTCTGCTGCATCCACAGCTGAAGCCCTGAGTGCAGCCAGCAGAGCTGAGATTCAAGCATCACAGCAGAGCAGCGCTGCAGGCCACTGCTGCTGGCTGAGTCACTGCACCAGCGCTGCAGAAGTCCCCTCACAGGGCACAGCTCTGCCCATTTGATGTCTTACATGGGGTTTCTGTCAAAGCCTTGCGTACAGCAACAAACCAAGGCCACTTATTTGACCTCGGGCATCTGTTTTTTGACATAATTTGTAAGCACTTTTAGAAGCACAATGACTAGGATCAGGGAGGATTTAGCTATAGCTATTTTCATTTTTGCCTGCTACAAATGCTGTGATCCATCAGCTCAGCTGGGGCAGAGGATGTCACTGACAACTCATAGGTGTCTCTGTTGCTCTGTTGTTCCAGTATTTAATGGGTGGCTAATATGGAGACTCCCTTTTCACAAGAGGTCACATGGAAAAGAGAAATGATAATGGGTACAAGTTACTCCTGGGGAGATTCTGATTAGACACAAGAGGAAAATTTTTTGCAATTAGAATAATCAGCCTTTGGAATAATCTCCCCAGGGAAGTGGTGGATTCCCCAACGTCAGACACTTGTAAGATGCAGCTGGGCAGGGTGCTGGGCCATCTTGTCTAGACTGTGCTTTTGCCAAGAAAGGCTGGACCTGGTGATTCTTGAGATCCCCTTCCAACACGGTATTCTGTGATATGATTCAACAGAATACAACTGCATTGCCTTTCCTGTAAATGAAGTAAGGGCAGGTTTTACCGGTCCTCCGTCAAGGAGGCAAGCAGCACTTTTTTTCCCACTTAGGGGTGGAGGGCCCTCAAAATAAGGGTTGTGTTCTGTCCATGGAACTGCTACATGGATAAGATTTTTAGGGGAGAATAGTTCACAGAGAAACTTGAACTCTCCCTGACTGGAGGGAGTGCTTTTCCTCTGTGAGAGCAAATAGAACCATTGATTGCTCCTTAACACAGACACAGATGGCTTTTAACCAGTGCAGAAGCATACCCAGGGAAATCACCAGTACTGCAGTCTATTTTGGGCTGTCCTGGGATGCATGGTCCATTGCTTATGTGCAAGAAGATGAGCTGGTGTGGCAGGATGTCACCTTGGCTGAACAGGGAACCCCTCACTCAGTTTAGTGAACAAAACTAGCACTAAGAAGAGTTGGAAAAGAGACCAGGACACTGAGGAGAAATACAGACGGACACAGAAGTATCCTGGGTTTGCAGGGATGGAAACAGGCAGGCCCAGCCTCATTTGGAATTAGAACTGGTGAAAGGCATGAGGGGCAACAAGGGCATTTCTACACCTTCATTGGCAGCAGAAGGAGGGTTATTGCTGAATGGTGATACTGTGATGAAGAACACTGAAAAGACTAAAGGATTCAGTACCTCCCTTGTCTCAGCTTTTCTGGCAAAGTCTACTCTCAGGCCTCCCAAGTCTCTGCATTGCAACTCCAGCACTGCCCCCCTGTACTTGTGAGATGGAGGAGCCTCACTTGAGCTGTTCAACATATCTCAACACCCAGTGGTGACCAGTCTTAACATGAGGACTAACGCAGGACAATTGTGTTGGGTAACAGCCTCATCCAGTGAAAGGGAAGCTCCTTTTATCCCCCCCAACAAGCAGGAGTTTGTCCAATGCTTCAGAGAGTAACGGATTTATCTCTGGGTTAGATGGTTAGATGATCACAATCCAGCAGCTGTCGCTCACTAGGCAGGTTTACAAGAACTGCTTTCCCTTCTGGGCAAATACAGAAGGCCCAGATTCCACCTGGCTTGGTATTTTGCAGTCACAGGGAAATCAGCAGGGAGCTTGTATGGATCACATGAGAGGCAGGCAGGACTCTGCCCTGGGGCTCTTGCAAATGCAGGGTCGGTCTTCTGAAATTACAGAAGTTGCATCTATTTTATGAAGGATCTGACCTGTTATATTTATTTTGCAGATGACTTCTTTGACCTGCTGCTGTTTCTATTTTTTTTAATGAAGTTCTCAAGAAACATTTATCTATTAAATCAGGTCATTAAAAAAATTACATTTCCTTCCTGAAACCCGTAGTGGTTTTTCTGTCTAAGAAAACTGGGACATACAACTATCATTTCCCATGTGCATAATCACAGAATAGTATTAGCAGAGACCAGGGTAATTTTTATAAAATTAACATTGCTCCCCCCATCTTCAAGTTGATAAATAAACAGTGGGCTTCCATAGCCAGGGAACAAACCAAAGTCCATCAAACAAGGTATTTTAAACAGAAGGAAAAACCTGACTGAGTTTTCAGGTTCAGGTTCCTTTTTCTCCTTCAGTTTTCAGGGTTTTTTCCCAGTTTTCCCAAATCATCCATTATTTGTCCGATTATAATTGTATTTGGAGCCCAAATTTAGGTCATACAGGCTTGTCTGTGTGAGCTCAGAAGTAAGGCATCAACTTTTCCAGCAGATGACTCTGGGAGATCTTGGGAAGACTGAGGCCTTGTAGCACACTCATAAGCTGACGGTATCCATGGGCAGCACTGACTGCCAAGGGAATTACAAGGTAAAAGCCCATACCCATATTTTAAATGGTTTTAACACCTAGGACAGGAAGGCTGTGGACAAACTGCTTTTTGGGGATATTCCTGGGTCTGTTCTGATTCAGAGACCATGTTTGAGAAAGATAATTGCAGAAGCCAAGAGTGTAACAGGGAATATTTTAACAACCTAACCAGTTATGTTCCACTTCTCCAGACCGCTTCTAGGCCCTGAGCCATTTGCTCATGTAGACTTTATAATTTTTCTTCCCTGCAGCACCAGTGCACTGAGGATTGATCCTACCAAGCACTGAATACATTCCATCACACTGCCTTTCCTAGGGATGTTGAGTCTTCAGTATCGTCCAGGCTGCAGCACTAATATGTTCCAAAATGAGAGTGTTGGATCTAGATGTTCTTTGAACTTTGGGCATCTTTGTGGCTTGAAGACCCACCCGGAGGGACTGCTGAGGATAGTGGTGGCATCGGGTTGGGCTACAGTGGTGAAAGTCCTATTACTCTGCTACTCTGGGAGCTGTGTTTTGCCCTCCCCTTCTGAAATGGTTGCTGGGAAGCAAACATGATCCCTTCAGAAAAGGTACCTGGTAAGACTCCTGCTGGACGCATGCAAAGCACGTATGTGCTCCTTACATGGGTAAAAATAATCTGGGGATTGAATTTGGAGTCTTCCCCTTTCACAGATCCGAGAGTCAGTGGATTTATTCCATGTGTGGTGAACATGTATCTTGAAGTCAGCTTTCAGAGCAGTCTAACAAATCTAAACTCAACATTTCCTGAAGCCATCATGTTTGAAAGTGAGCAAACCAATTCTTGCTGAGGCAGAATATTGCCAGTGATTAGTTTTTGCACAACTTGTGGAGGGCCTTACCTGATGGCATAAAGCACGCTTTCTAGGCCATTACAGCCCTCTTGTGCCCACCAAGAGGTTATTGTGCTGTGAATTGCTGATGATGCTTAACAAGCTGAATTGCCAATGCCCTGTGGCGAGTCTTCTGTTTTGTACTGTTGAAAGCCCAGAAACATGTCCTGGACCTTCCTGGCTCTGCTTCTCCAATGCTTGCAGCAAACTTCACGGGCAACAGCATCTTAGCCTCACTCACCCAGCAGATCTCTGTTGGTGACTGGTTTTTCTGTTTGACCAAGACCAACAAGTGTAGACACTGACCCAGTACAAAGTGACCTGCAAAGAGAGGCACATCCCAGAATCCTGTTTAGCTTTAGGTCGTTCATCCACATGGCAACAGCTTGTGAGGCGAGACGCAGTGCCTCTGATTTAGCACTTTCACATTTCCCCTTGGTGTGTTTGCAAGGGACAAATCAACAGAGAACTTGCCAAGCTGTGAGGAGACTGTAAAATTCTACAGCCATGACCACAATACACATGAGCAGCAGAAGCACAGGTGAATTATGCTGGCTATGCTCAACAAGAAGCGATAGAACTTTTATAGTCCCATCCCATATTTTGTACATGTCCCATCTTTGCCTGGCTTTATTGTGTTTGGGGTTTTAACTTTTTATTGAAAATAATTTGTTGCTATGGAAACAACTGTATCCATTAAACTGGGTGGAGCTTAATGACAGCCTCTGAGACTAAGATCTGTTCATCATTTAATTTTAATGATGCTGTAACTGTTGCTTCAGCTTTGTCATTTTATTGTGGTTTCATCCATCCCTCTCTCCCATGCCCCTTTTTGTTTTTTTTCCACTTGCCCAGTGTCTCTGAAAGCACAGATGTAGAGAGCTCTTTTGAGCAGTTCTCTTAATTTATACCGTCTCGTTTAAACAATCTCAAATATGCTACTGAATTAACCCCAAATGATATCAATTTGATTGTAAGCAAGCTTTGTTTTTTCCCTTTTTCTGTGGTCAGTGAGAGGCACAAATAGGTACAATGATTTCTGTGTAGTCGTGCAGTTAAGCAGTAGTAGAGAGGGATTTTATACCTGGACAGGTATAGATAGCTAGATACATAGACTACATATATATTCATCGCCCCTCACACCCCTTCAACTCTGAGAATGCTGCAATTTACAGATTTTCTAAATGTGGAGAAAAACAATTACCTTATTACTGCTTCTGTTTCTTTTTGGTGTAAAAACTCTTTTGGTGCTAATTCTAGAGGATCCTCTAAAAGATAAACTGAGAGAGAACTCAAGGTTAAACTGCAATTTTCAAGCTTGCCACCATGTGATTTGGACCTGAATTTCTTAGTACAATGGCAGCCAGGCTGAATGTGGATTTTGGAAGGACAGATATATTCCTTTTGGGGATTATACTGGAGTCAATTCCTTGTTTGCCAAAGATAAGTCTGAAATGATGGCAAACATTGAGTCTCACTCTTTAAACATCTGAGGGTGTGTGCTATACTTAGAAACTGGGGACTGGGGGAGAGGGATTACTTTAAAAGGGGGTGAGCTGTCATTGACCATAGAAAGGCAATATGTATTTATCAAATGCCTATACTCTAGAGCGATAAAAATATATGGAAATAATTCTCTTCCATTTTTAGAGATGATCATTTGGGGGGGTGGAATATAATGAGGGTTAAACAACATTCAGCAGAATAAATCTGTAGCCCCCCCCCAAATGATTTTGTGTCAGCTGAATAGTTGCATTGAAGTCAGGAGTATTTTTAGCTCTGTATAGAGAAAAGCATGTAGATATGTTTTTGGTATTTCTAATCGGTTTGTCAACTTTGATTTCAAGTGGAGATTCATCAGGTTTAAGATATGTCATCTTCCTTGTGATTTCCTAACTTTATGTGTTGCAACTTTAAGGCGTGATTTAGAGGCATGTAACGTGACCAACTGATCTGGGAACAGTTTTCACTCTTGCTGTTGTCATCTTGTGTGCCACTGTGGGTCCATGGACCCCTTCTCCATTCTTACACAGAACACAAACTCAGTGAGCATCAGCCCAAGTGTCTGGCATTTATGAAACCTCTTGTGTCCCAGCCTGTGCTTTTCCGCAGGCAGCATTCAGCACTGGTGGTGTGGCTGGGATGGCAGGGACAGCCAGGTGGGCCAGCACAGCCTGCCCTTGTGAGTGAGAGGTGGGAAATGGAGAAAAAAAAAAAGGTTAGTGCACTAACATCAGCTCAGATGAAGAGCTGTGGTGCATTTCCTGCCCACACAGTGCTGGGTTCCATCCAGACCCTTCCCTCCCGCGAAGTTAATCGTTCTCTGTACAGCTTGTAAATGGTTTGAAATTGTGAACGATCTGTTTCTGCATAACCATGAATGTTTACATGGGTACATCTTTAAAATTTTCCACAGATGGTTCACTGGTTAGTCTGTGATTTATCAAATACTTGAACTTTCGAGGGATCTTTTCCTCGATGGCGAATCAGAATAGTGTTGTGAAGAAATTTCCTAATTTTCCAGTGTTTCTACATTGCTACTTTCAGTGGATGGGGTCGATTTTCTTATCACATGGAAAAGAGAAATTCCAAGGCTAATGAAACAGATGTTTATGCTTGTAATTTGTTGCCTTCAGGTAAATGGGATTTATTTCCTTGCACATTTGCTGAATCTAATGTTAAACAGGCATCAAAATACCTGATGAGGAGTGGGCAATGCTGAGAGCGGTTGCTTGAAGCAGAGCAGCTCATGGGGGAATTCAGTGGTGAGCCTGGGGGTGTCCCACACTCTCTGGGCAGCAAGCATGGACACCCACGGTTATCCCCTGCCAGGAAGCATTTGGGAGCTCTAGATAAGGCACCAACACCACAGTGCACTGTGCCAAAGGCGGCTTCTCTCACCAGCCCATCTGCAGACATTTCATCAGTGCCGTGGCCTTGACACTCTGATGTACCAGACAAGTTGAATGCCTGCATTTCAGCACTCTCTTATCTGTCACCTCTCCCGGGGAGAGTTTTTCCTGTTCCAGTCCTGCCCTTCTGGTGGGACATGGCTGCCAAGCAGAGGTGTGGTAGGGAAGACCTGTGATGTTAATTTTGCCCTGATTTTCTGGGGTGGGGGAGTAGGGTGTCCTGCTTCTGTGCTTGAAGACCCAAAGCAGAGCTACACCAGTGCTGCTTCCTCCAGCCTTTCCTGCTGCTGCTGCTCCGGACTCCTAGAATGGGGCAGAACTGTGCATTAATGGAGGAAATGGTGGCATTGGTTATTCCTCTGTTGCCCTCCACACTGCCTTTCTCAGTCAGCTTGGAATGTGGGGACCAAGCGATTACACAGCCCTGGAAGGAGATGTCCCCCACCCTGCAGGGAGCAGGCACGTGGCTGTGGGCTGTCTGCAGGTGCCTCACAGGACCAGTGGCCTAGCTGGGCTATGTTTGCCATCTGGAAAAGCGTACCACCTGTTTTATTGTTTTAAAGGCTGTTTTCACTGGCTTGCTGTTTTAAACAGCCCTACTTGATCTTCATTTAAAGGTGTTGGTTGGGCACCGTCACTGCTCCTGGTGGGAGCAGACAGCAATCCCCAGCCATCAGTTGGCTTTGCTGGGGTGTCACAGTCGAGCTGCAGGCTGAGAAATGAGAAGAACCAATGGAATTTCTTATTTGTTTATTTAGAAATAAAAAAAATGGAGCTAAAAACTAAATTGTTATGTTTCTCAAGTCTCACTTAAACACAAGCTGCTTATCCAAAGCACTGTTGCCTGTAAACAGATCCTGGGTCTCCTCTTTTAATAATACCTTACTTGTCAGGCAGACAACTAAGTTGTCTGCTCCAAGGTAAAGAAAGGAAGAAAAGGAAAGCCCTCGACTTCTCAAAACAACTTAAGTTTTTCCTTTATGAAATACATTGATAAATATAGTTCAGCTAGCACCCTGCTGGTGTTATCATGTCTGAGAGCTATGGCAAGCTTTCAAACAAAGCCATCAAAACCTATTCTTAGAAGCAACCTTCAGATTTTCATGCGAAGTATAGAAACGAAATGCGAGTGGTAACAAAAGGGGGGAGATGATGGCTCGCCTACGTGAGTCTGCCAACCCAGCTGCTGTGTCAGACTTGCCTGTGAAAACCCTCCAAATTGTAATTTCCAGGAATGCAGCTGTGTCTGTGCCTCCCTGTGCACCACCACGGGTGCATGCCCTCATATGCCTGACCTTTTCAGAAGTGTGTTGACATGTTCAGAAATAAACTTTGCGATGTAAAGATAACATATTGGATTGGGAATAAACAAATCAGCCCCAAGAGAACAGGTCCTTTAAAAGCCATGGTGAGCTCTTGCAGAGGTCTGGATGCATGCTCAGGTCTGGCAGCTGCTTCTCTTGTGTCTGTGGGACCTTTTTGGTGCTGATCACTACAGGATCTAAACACCCTGTGTGCATTCATCAGCTTATCCTCACCTCACCTCTTATGGGTGCATGGGGTGGAAACGGAGAGAAGGGGATATGAGCTCACCTCCCACTGCTCTCACCTCAGCCCAGTCTTAGCACAGAGAGATTGAGTGAATGCCCAGTTGTGAGGCTGTGCTGCAGAGCCCTGGTATGGGGCTTCACCCCAGGACCACTTTCCTTGCTAAGCATTTGCAAACTATGTGGTTTTTAAAGCCTCAAATGCTCATGATTTCCTCTTCACTGTCCCTGTCAGAAGTAAAGGTAGCACAGTGCCTTTTCTGAAAGGGTAGAACTTTGTCACAGACACTCTATTGCTTTTCATCGGGCTAGTGTGAGGAAAGATAAGCTTTTCCATCATTTCACAATAGCACCAGGAAAAATAATCTTTTACTGTAAAATGGAGTTTGTTATTTCTCTGAGCTGCCTGGGTGAAGGCCTGGTGGGGAGCCTTGTGCTCTCTGCAGGTGCCTTGGAGGCAGTCCTTCCCTGTTTGGGAAGGACCCAAGGTGTGAGTGTGGTGTTCTCCTTCACATCACCACAGAGCTCATGTCAGCAGTGGCTGGTGGTGCATCTGGGCTGCCCTGCATGGTCACGATTCTCTTGTGTATCTTCTGGACTTTGCCCTGGCTTCATCAGGCAGGCAGGTAAGGTTTCCAGGAGATTAGCGTGCTGGACAGGTGCTCAGAGGTTAAATTCCTGCTTTGCCATTGACTTCTGGTGCTACTTTGGCCAAACGTACAAAACATGGTCGTGCAGTGCTTTTAATCATACAAGTAGTTTTTAATTCTCATAACGACTTGCGATGTAAATGGGAGTGGTTCTATTCTGTGTTGCCAAAGATCACCAGCTTTTGTTTTGCTCAACAGACACACACCAAAGTCCATGAGGAGGGTTGTTTAAACTTGTGTTGGGGGGGTGTGGTTGCTTGTGTTGGGCTTTTTATAATTAAAAATCATGCAGACTTGCTTGCCTGTGGTGAAACAGTTTGACAAGGCTACTTCTGTAAAATGAAAAAAACTATATAGTCATACCTTGATCATTTTGGGCAACTACAGGAATGGGTAATTGCTGTCATGGAAATTCATATCTGTGTAGTCATTTACTGAAAAACTTGCATTTTTTCTATCAGGCAAATGGGAAGCCACTGCTCTGAACCAACTGTTGTGTGATTTCTCCATGGTACAGCAACTTTTTTAAATTTAACTTTTAATTCATTGAAGAAAGAGTTCCTCAAGCAGTCCTGAATGATACATCTAAGCAACATTTAACTAAGTTTTCTCCTAGTTTTCTTATTTTCCCTGCTTTTGGAGAAGATGTAATTTGATTTTGACAGCTATTTTGAGAGGGATTCTCAGTGCTCTTTAATCAAGAGCAAGAAAATGGAAAAGTGCCAGAGAAATACTTGAAGATTAGGAGAAACTGGACAGAGCTGTAAATGCTATCCCACTCTAAGAACTGCTGTTGACTGCAAAGCAGCCGATGACCATTTTCTAATGTAAGCTCCACGATTACAGCTTTAGAGAGGATTTATCGAGAACAGTGACTTTTTCGGTAACTGTCTGACCCAGCTCACCAAAGGCTAAGCTGGGAACGCCACACTTTGCTCACCGCTTTCTTTAATCTTAGCTAACTGTTGTTCTTTCTGTCACCCATCGCTCATTGATCACTGAGTCACAGAATGATTCAAATGTTATTTGAACAACAATGTTTGAGGATTGTTTATCAATGACTCCATGTCTGTCTGTGAGAGGCACATTTTGCAATATGTCCTTCACATTTTTTCCCCTCTGATAATCTGGAGACCTGGTTGTGTTACAGGTCTGCTGGCTCACCTCACCTCTGTGTGACTCAGCTTCTCTATGCATCGCATTCTTGTCTGAGCTCCCCCAGTAAGCTGCACCAGTTCCTTGCAGAGAAGGGGAGTGCAGGGTGGGGGAGAGCAGCATACTGCCAGTCCATGAAACAGCAGTGGGCAAGGCAGGCAGTGACAAAAGATGAGGCAGAGTCTTCTCGGTTGTCCTCATTCTGTTGTGAAATGTCCCTGAGACATCAGCCTTGGAGGAGCAGCTCACAGTTGCTTTTCTCCTCCGGGACTTTTGCCAGCTGCTGGTTTAGCTGAGCCAGGGCCCTGAGGTGTTCCTTGCTCTCTCAGGAGGGTAAAGGGCTATGTTCACCTTTGCAGTGAAGGGCATGGCCAAGCGTATTTTCTGTGTTTTGTCACTGGAAAGCCACACCATCAATCAGGCTTTGCTTTGCAGGGTCCACAAAAGAAGAGTCTGGTGTGTACAGCTCTCTTCACTCTCCTGCGCAGAGGTTGGGTCATGCCAGTCCATGTAACTGAATAGTTACCCCATGGGTAAGTGGTATCAGTATCATATTCCATAGGAGAATGATCTGACCTTTCTTGTTTATACGGGTAAGTATGTCCAGGAGGCTTCTTTGTCAGCCTGATAGTCCCAGCTGCCAGATTCAGTGTGTCTTGTGAGCTCCAAAGCTCTTGCCAGGGCTTTGAAGTTAACAAAGAGTTATTTGGAGTTATTTGGAGTTACAGGGTTTTATTTCATAGAGAACCCCTGTTCATGGCTCAAGTGAAAGTGTTCTGAGTCAGAACCCACACATTCAGCAATGCTGGAGTGCTGGTGAGCTGTAACAGCACACAGTAAATGCAAGTCAGTTGGCCTCTTTGCAAAACCCACTGAAGATGAGCTTGTTGTGATAATTAAGGACAGGCTATGGGATTTTGCTGCTGGAAAAATCATCAAGAGCTCAGAAGGTTTTATTTTAGCTCTCGCTCAGTTGTGTAAGTGTGCTGGTAAAGACAGCCTTTGTATGGGACCAACCCTCTTATTCAGTTGAGACAGTAGGGCCTTCTTGGCCCTATTGTTTAACACTGGCAAAATATTTAAGTGATATCTACTGTTCTCTGAAGGGAGGCTCAGTTGCCTCAGGTTTTCCCACCCTGTCCCAACATCCAATCCCCATGGCTCAGTATATGAGATGAGTAACTGAAAGAGAGGAACTGAGATCCTTCAGAAGGATGTTCTCAGCCTGTATCTACTTGGTTCACAAATGTGGGTGCCCACCCAGTAGATCTTTCTAGTTCCCAGTATGTTAACATGATATTTTTCTGTATAAAATATCTAAGAAAAAAAATCTTGCTTAATGTTATGCAATCAAGTGTGTTTCTGAGACAGAACAATATCATTCATCTATCAAAGCAGATTTTTTTCTTACAATTACAGAAACATCTCAAAGCCTTTAACTGGTTTAAGTTGCCTGTGTGCTGGCTGTTAGATGCCTGCACACTATCAGAAACTCTTCCCTAAACTGATAAGGGTAACAAAGAGAAGGGAGAATCCCCATTGTATAGGATAAAAATGAAGTGATTCACTCCAAGTCACAGATGAGGTCTGTGGTAAAGCTGGGAACAAAACTCTAATCCTCTCCAAGTCTCAGGCTTTTCCTTGCATCTATTCCCTTGCTTTATTATGCTTTATTTCATCCATAATGATAAAATAATGCTGACTGTGTGCTAAGGGAGTCCTCTCATGCTCTTCGTGCTGCTGGCCAAATGAGATGTGAATGTATCTGAACAATAATTGCAGCTGAATAATTATGGCTGCAGCGCACCTGACATCACATCTGTTATTCCGATGCCGTACTCGGCCTCATTCATGGGCAGACAGTGCTGACGTAAAACACCTCCCGGGATCCACCACTCGCTGGGATCGTGTGGAAATGCATCTGTGTTTTTCACACAGCAAAGCAAAAGAGGGCCGTCTCTGCAAGAGGCAGAACCCTGATCTTATGAGCTGTCTCAGGCTGGGCTGTCTCGAGACGTGAGCAGCTGTAGGGACAGATTCCTTTCTTCTGTGGGTGTCCTGCCTTTTGTGGGGGCTTGGGCAGGACTGGGCTTCTGAAAAGGTGGGATGAAGAGACAAGGCGTTTTTTGAGTGTGCCCAGGCAATTGAAGCCGCGTGACCTGCGGGGGCAGCAGACAGGCAACCTGTAAATGGCACAGTGATTGTGTCCTTTCTGCCTCCTTAAAATAGTTCTGTGTCTTACCTAGGACCTCAGAGGAAATAGTTCTCCACCTTGTGTCGATATTTTGGATTATAATTCTCATTTCACTCCAGGGTTAACCTGAGACCTTTTGTGTTCTATTCCCCATGCAGCAAACACAAGGCCAGCTGTAACAAATAGTAGCGCAGGCAGTTGCTGGAGGAGGAGAGAAGACAAAGGCTGCAGTCCTTGCCCTCAGGAGCCCAAATTTAGCATGTAATCTGGGTTTCTTAGGACTAGGTACATATTAAATTTCCAGGCTTTGGATGTATCTCAGAAGAGGCCATCCTTGGGTTTGGCCATTCCTTTTTATTTGTGAGAATGTTACTCAGTCCAATCCTGGATGGTGATCTCAGTAAGTTTTCTTAAAGAGTCTTTTACTGGTTCTTTGGACAACTTTTTAAGGGAGGAGTATTCACACTGAATTAGTGCTGATACAACGTTTAATTAGCAAGTGTGAGAAGTGAGTCAGGCTCTCCCTATGAAATCTTTCTTGATACAATTAGATAAAGAGAAGGTAGGTAGCACTCAGCTTTCAAGATTTCTTTTTCTTTAGTAGCTCACATTTTCTTCCTCCAAGGCTTGGACTTGTGGCACAAAACTCAGCAATTTTAATTGATAGATGAAGATAGTACTGACAGAAACACAAAGGTGTGGGTTGATGTATAGCTGCTATTGACATTCACGTGGAGCGACTGGGACGCTCCTCTCCAAAAGCCTTCCCTAGTGAGTGCCAACAGTCTGTGTATTCTCACTGGCTGGCACCAGGTGCTGCTGAAAAGTTAACTTACATCCAGCAGCAGAAGTCAGCAAAGAGGGCAGGCGTTGGGGTTGGAGAGTGTCAAACCCACTCAAAAGGGTAAAGGGAAGTTTTGAGAAGATGCTCACATTTGGGGTTAAGTTTTCAAGGTTTGGCCCTAAGCTAAAGGACTTTGTGGAAACAGTCCCTTATTTAAGGGGCTTATTTATTCAGACCAGAGTTTCTGTCTAGCTAAGGAAAACAAATTGCATGCTCTTATTTATCTTTCCTCCTCAAAAACTGAGAGATTTGAAAGCTGCAAATGTGAAAGTAGCAGAAGGAAATATTTTCTTTCACAAAAGACATGATTCCCCTGTGAAACACAGGAATTCAGCAGGGTTCAGGGAAAGAAGGGAATTTTATAGTTGGACCTTAGAGGAATTATGCAGTCAGCTGCAAAGGAAAGTCATGGGATTGATGTCTGTGTTTCTGAGTCCTTTTGAACATCACATGCTGCTGGAGAACAAGATCATTCAGTGTATATTTTAGATGTTTTATTTATTCTTTTGGTTGTAACAACTGGGTATGAATATAACCACCTATAAAGAACATGTGCTCCTGTTTTTTCTCTTTGAACAGGAGGAAGCAGAGTTATGCAGTTGCAAAAGAGGGGTCACATCTCTACATATTCTTGTCTGTGTGAATATGACTAAATTTATGTTCGTGTACCCCACAGAGAGTCTTTAAGTGCCCTCAAGCCACTATGTCATATTAAATGCAATACCAGATCAGGGCTGGTGAAAATAATCTCCACTGTGTCAGAACTGAATGTTTCATAATCACTGGCTGAAATACCATTTTTTCATACTTCACAATTATATTCTGGGAGGGGATAATGTCTACTGTATGCCTCTAATTGTACTACTTTTATTTTCCCTAGAGACAGTGAATGTCTTTTGTAAGGGCTAGTGATTTTCTCTCTGTGGTATGATATACCTTTCATCTTTAGGAACCTCTGCTAGCTCAGTGTCATGCCTCATTATTCCAATTAATCACTGACGACAGTAATACTCACAAAAAAAGATAATACATATTTATTCTCAAACAAGGATGAGCCAACACACTCATTCTGTGACTCCAGCAGTTGGTGTGTCAGATTATTGCTTTACTACCCATGTTGGTACGATGTACAGGTAGCAATACATCTGTTACGAAGAATTTTCTCAGTGTTTCCATGTAAAAAGGCTTGAATGAATTCTCAGAAATGTTTAATCTGTTAGTCAGATGTGGAGATGACATAAGTTTCCTCACCTGATCACCCAGAGCATCTCAACCCCAGTCAGGCAGGGCTGATTTAAGGAGTACCTGTATGTTTTATTGCATCTTCAGTGTTACTGTGGATCTCCCTGACTGTCACTGGACCTGATCCTTAACCTTGACTCGAGGATTGCCTTCCCTGCCTCGCCTGGGATCTGCCTCATCACTGTGATACTGATATTGCCTTCTGGTCAGTACTCTTGGTTGGACCTGGCTGCCATTTCCAGCTCTGTGCTTAGTATCGTGGGAAGATGAGCATGGCTCATCCTGGCTAACCTTTCCTCAGGGAGTAGCTGGGCTCTTTCTGCTCCTTGACACTTGCAGACAGACTCACATTTCTTACGTGAAAAAAATGAAAACAATTTTATCTAATTCACCCATTTGTCTTTATGTAAATCCAGCCCTCTGGAGTACATGCACTGTCTGTGGAGTACAATGTGGTTGCCTAGTAGAAAATTACCCTAAAGCCCAGCACAAGAGACTATGCAAAGAACCTGACAAAATTTCCCTTCCTTTTTCAAAATCTGTGTTCAATACAGATCTTGACTCAGGATCTCATCTGGTGTAGTGGACTGTCTAATATTCATTTTGTTTACTTCCTTTTTTTTTTAACAAGTCAGAGTCCAGCAATTAATGAGCTTATTACCTGCCTCACTGCGTTAGAGGTGAACACAGAAGAAATGTCAAATGGGTTACACAGATGTAACTAAGAGCAGAACAAGGCTCTGTATTTTTGAGAAAAGCCACTGGCTTAACTTTTGGAGTGTCATTCCCACATGTCTGAGGAGTTTCCTATCTCTCATTGCATTTGCTGTGGTGGCAAGGGGCCAGGAAAGCAGAAAACATTCAGTTAACAAACTGACCCATTTTGCACTGCCTGGAACAGGTTTTCCTGGATAGGAGGTGTTTCCACAGCTAAGCAAGTCACAGGGCAGCTCAAGCAGGAGAAAAAGCTGTCCTGTTCTGCCCTGAGTTTCCAAGGACCCCCACAGCAAAGTAAGAAGTTTCTGCCTTACTTCCTTGCAACATCAGGGTGAACTTAATGCGTTTCTGGCATTTGCAAATGTGGGCAACAGAAATGAGTATTTAAAACCAGTGCATTGTGAGTTTGTAGGCCCTCTGTGGCTCATTCTCTGTACTGTCCAATTAATTGGTGTTCTATCATTGCTACCTCAGCTTAATACAAGCACAGGTTCTGAACTGGACCTTAATGTCCTCGCAAACGTTAGCAAAGGATAGTCACCTGGTCTCAGATAAAAAAAAATCTTTATGGATGCAAGGTACATGTTTGTTCAGCTATTAAGTAGGGAGTTTCAAAAAGCAACAGAGATGTTTCTGTTCCCGCTGATTTAAACAGGAATATTCTCAGATACTCTAGTAATGAGCAACATCATAAATTCAAAAGTCAGACAGATAATTACTGTTTCAGACAAAGAAGCTTTGGGTTTTTATTTATGTCTAAAAACTGTAATCCCTTTCATGCTGAGACTTTCAGGGAGCCTAAAAGGCACATATTCCACTGTTAGCCATAGGGTAGTACTCAATTACCTCCGGACAGTGCCTGCAACATAGATAGGCGTCTACAGGTTCTCTTTTGGTTTATGTAGGGTTGGGTGTCTTGACATGGTCTGTTGTAGCAGGACCCTGTGTGCCCTAAAAGTTGCTTCCACCATCTGAGGAGTACATTGCTGGTTGTTCAAATTATACTATCTCCTGATATGATACCATACACAAGAAATATGCAACTATTGAAGGATACTGTAGTGATGTAAATTTGGTTTCATAACTAGAGAGAGAGCATGTTTCAAAGCTGAGTGCTCTTAGTAATGCACAAGTCCCTTCAGTCTGCCATGTGCTTTGTCCTCGGGAGCATCAGCAACACTTGCCCCAGTGTGGTGTTGCTGTTGGAGAGCACTGGGCTCTCCTCACGCTTGAGCTCAGTGTCCTAGAAAGTAACTGTTCAGGAAGGAAAGCAGCGTGCTGTTCTCATAGGGACAGGCTAACTATGGCTGAAAGTGAGAAAATGAGAACTTTGAATTGATACACAGCAAAAAACTGTTAAAGTTGACACCTAATGAACAGTGCTGATCTCAAAATTGGACCCCAGGTCAAAATATTACATTTTCCTCCCCTTCCTGTCTAGTCCTAATATCTAAGCTTGTTTGGGTTTGCTTTGATTTTTGGTTATTTATATTATATATATTATTTGGTTTATTCAAGGGGTAGGGAAGACTGTACAAACATAGTAATTTCCCCCCCAAAATCCCTATTTTCTCCTCTTTAAATTAAAATTCTCTGAAGTTTCTATGGGAAAAATTGTAGTGCTATAAACTGTGAGGGGGGAAAGTGAGAAAATGGAAAAAGGGCAAAATCTTTGGTAGGTATTATGCCTGAAAATGCAGTCCACTGCAAAGCTTCCTTATGACTGTCCCAGACAGTCAAAAGCAAGGATAGCACATGCAGGTTCATTTAGTCAGCTGTATTATAATTTGAAATTTCTTTAGCAGGAAGAGTCTGAGCACTCTGGGAAGCCCTCAAAGCGACTTGAATTAAAGAATGTTTCAATAATTAGAAGATCATTTGATGTTTGTAAGCAAGACTTTATGACATAGGGTGTGTAAATCTATTAGAATTTCCAATGATTAAATAGTCTTTTTTATGCCTCGAAAATGACATTTTTTCCCCATCATCTCTGGCTGAACATAACACATGCATTTTAGCCAAAGGGGTTTCTTTCTAAGAGATTTTGAGGGACTCATGACAAGCTTTTGTCCTTACTGCCTTTACTCATGTGGGTGTAACCGTGGTGTTACTGCATAAAACTGAGCAACGTTTCCTGAATGTTGCCATATATCTGCTAATCCTATTTGTCTTCCCCTTACTGTCTGTGTGTGATCTTGTATTTGGTTTGTGGATGGCACTGTGAGAATGAGGTTTTCCATTTTGTCCAAAGAGAAGAGTAAACATATTTATTTAATTGTCATGTAAAAGCTGAATATACATCAAAACATTTGATTTTGAATGTGTTTGTATACCCTTTTCTCCAAGAAATTCTACAAAAAGCCATCACAAAAGGGAAAAGCAAAATTTTACATTTGGCCTGTCCTGGAAATCTGTAGTGTGATACTTTTTTCAAAATGAAATGGTAATTGGAACTGACACATTTCACTTCCAATGAAATAGCATTTCCTGATACTGCACTGGAAAGCTCTAAGCAGTACTAATTGGGAGGCTCATTTTGCATGCATGGGCAGGATACTGGCTTCACTGGATTAAATCATTGACCTGTGTTTTACTAGGAGTCAGACTTGATCAGTGATCCTTCCTGATTTTAAAGTCTATTGAAAAGATATCTTTCTCTTGAATCAGGGGTAACTTTTTTTAAGAATTGAGGCTTTGCAAATTGTTTTCAGTCTTAACACAGAATGGACATTTTATAGCCACTTTCTGCTGTCTGTCCATGTTGGGAATCACAAGTCCCTGGAAGGCAGGTTGAGGAGACTTCTTCAAATGAGATATAAGCCACACTGATGATGCTTTTCCTTTAAGATCCTACATAAAACTAACTTATGTTTGTGAAGTGGTGAGGGAAATGGCTTCAAGTGTTTTTCCTCTGCAGTGACTAGCCATTTAGAGAGCACACTGTGGGCTCTTATTGGTATTTTATCATAGGTGCTAAAATTGCTGCAGGGCTGTCCACAGAAGATTGTTCACTGCTGAGGCCTTAAGTGGGGAGAAGGTCTGTGCTCCTCAGCTATTCTACAATAATTCATATATGGAAAAGAAAAGCATTAGCCCCATTTCCCAAAAAGGTGACTAAGCTGACCAAGCTCCAGATCTGAGAAGATGCAGAGTACCAAGCTTCCACCAAGCAGGCTGGTCAGGCGTCCATAATACCTTCAGGAGGTCAGCAATAAGCAATAAGCCTAGAGGTAGTCTGTGATGGAGCCAGATACCGATCTAAAATATCCTCAGCCTCATCCTCACCTTAGTCTTCTCCGTTGACGAACCGTCTCTGGACTTTAACACTGCTTGAACAATTATCTCCTTAAACATCTGGATCAGGTTGAACACATCTATTAATGAAACTTATCCTCTGGTCTGTTCTGGAAGGAACATTTCAAGTGCTCTACGTTGGTTGCCTGCAACCCCAGTGTTGTGACAGGGTCACTAGACTAAGCTGGGAATAGCCTGGGAGCAGAAAAGTAGGGTAGATAATTCCAACAATCCATATTTCCATTTTATTGGGAAATTTGGCCTTCACACTTCTTTTGGCATCTAGTACCACTTTTTCTTTTCACACTTTAACTTGAGGCTAGATTCCCAGCACAATCCAGCTGAAGGGAAACAGCTGTTGGCTGAAGTCCTCTGGAAAGCACTCCCTTGAGCTCAAATCTGACCATTCTTGGCATGAGCTCCTGCAGACAACAGGTGACTCATTTTGCTTTGGAAAGCGCAGCCGTATCCTCTGCTGTCTCCTCAAATACTATAGGCAATTCATAGAGCAATTTCAGCTCTGCCTCTTCTGCTAATTGAAGAGGAGCTCTGTGCTTACCCTTTGCAACAGAGCCAAACCAATCCAGAATACACATTTGATCTAAATTATCCCTTTACTCTTTGGTTTAAAGTAACACACAAACAGAGCAAATGAACAAGGCTTGCCTCCCTGCCGAGAGATTTAGCGTGTGAGTGATGCCCACTTGAAAGGAGTACTGATGGCTACTGTAAATGAATTAGTAAAGAGACTAAATGCCTCCTTTGAACTAGACTCCTCTTGAGTGACTGTTGAAATGCTCAACAGATTTGAAGTCCAGACCCACCTGAAGTGCTAAGGAATTAGCAAAGAAGGCTTGGGGTGGTTTTTTTTTGTATCCCCAACTGACCTAGCTTCCACACTAGCAATGTCTGACACTGGAGGCAAACAGGACAAGCTTTTATTTATCCTGATTTATAACAGTGTTTTCCAAAGTGGCTTACTGAAATTGTAAACAATGTGTTCACACAGTAGGAGGGATGAAATGCCAATATATTAAAATCAATGGACCAAATTGTATGCTGTCCTGAGAGCACTTTTGGCCGGGGGATGGAAGTGACCTGTGTTTGGCTGAAGAGGAATTGATTCTCCTCTCTTGCTATTTATGCCAACACAAACATGTAGCACATTTGACGTCAGTCCACAAAGAACGGGTGCAAGCACAAGGGCAATCGGGCCCTGAAGGCTTATGTTTGATCGCTGCTTCAGGCAAGGGGAAGCTGTACCTAGGAAGTGCTTCACCTCCTAAAACAGGGCATCTGCAGAAACACTGGGTCTCTGTGTGGAGTCCTAGGCTCCTGTGACAGCACAGTCCTAAAAGAAGGGCATAGAGAGCAAGGAAACTTGGCTTGGGTCCATTTTAAATAGAAGCCACCACTGCAGATGAGCTGAGCTTAGCCCCCAAAAGTTCAAGTTCTTCTTTTCATTACATTTTTCAGTTGGAAGAGTCAGGTGAGGTATTTGCATTGGCTTTCTGCCTTGGCCATATGAATTCTCAGGGGTGGCAAAAATGTTAGTAAACTAGTAAGTATCCAAGAACTGCAGGAGAATAGGTTGAGTTGTTAAAGTCTTTTTAATCTCTCCTGCAAAATATTTCCTCTAGGAGCACTTTCCTGTTTGGAACAGGTGCCTAAAAAATTTTAAAAAAACCCTGCAGAGGTTGCGTATCTTTTGCTGCCATTGCAAAACATTCTTAAATCTGGCTGACTACCTCTATCCCCAAATCCACACTTTTATAAGTTGCACATCTTGTTGTGACTCTGCTGCTAGAGTCACTGAGCCCACGCTCCATGGCAGCCATGCTCTGGCTGTTCCTGCTGCCTGATGGTGCTTGGTGTGCTTTCATCCTTTAGAGCACTTGAAGGTGTAGTTTTGAAGTCAAAGTTCAAATCTGCCAGAGAGAAGGGAAATGTACCAGCCCAGGAGTTCTACTCCTCTGCTGTCTCCCATAGCTGTGTGGACATCACTGCTGTTGTCGCGGAGGAAAGCCGAAGGACAGCCTTTTCTGTGTCCCTGGCACTGAGCTGGTATGCGAGGCCCCAGCTTCTGGAGAGAAAATCAGCTAATTGGCCATTGCTGTGAATCTGAGCCCTGATGATGAGGATGGGTCTTCTCTCCAAGCTGTGTCTCTAATCTTGCTTGCTCTCTAATTCAGGCTGGAGCACACTGGTGTATGTACACACACCACGGGTTTATTTCTCCTTGGGATTTCTGTGCAGCAGCGCGCACAGTCCAGAAGGACTCATTGTTTCTCAACATGTGGGTCTCACGGTGGCCACCCTGTCTTTTCATCTTTCTGACTCTTATCTGGTGCAAACTGGTGAAACAGTATTTCTCCTGCATCACTAGGGGCTACTCTAAGCTGCGCCTTGAGAGTTTTGCAGGGGCCATCAGAGCCCCAGCAGCCTTCCAAAGGGCAAGGAGCCCTTTAGTGCTGGAGTTCAAGTAGCAGTTAGTTTGCAGTGTGGGTGTCCCACCTCAGTAGCAAAGGGAAGTGAAGTCTAACCCTGACCACCAAATCCTTACTGGATATACAACCTTCCACTCAATGCAAGTCTCAGCACAGGTGAAATGTTCACGTTGTTTGTTTGTCCAACTGTGTATTTCTGAAGACTGAAATCAGGAGCCCAATGTGCCTCTTGGGAAAGTGATGCTCCCCAACTACATGTGAAATGCTGCTCAAAGAATTCACTGTTTTGCAAGCTCAGCTGCAGAGATTGTCAGCTATCTGTCTCAGTGGCACTTTCAGAGGCAGCAAAGTTACGGCACCGACCCTACTGATTCACCAGACAAATCCTCAGTCCTAGTTCTCTCTTTAGACTTCCTTTTTCCCTCCCTCTTTTTTGCTTGACGTGATTAAAAATAAAGCAGTCTGGGTTCTGCTCTGTCACAGTCCTCCGAGAAACTTGTAGTGGGGACCATATAAGTTTCATCAGAACCTTTATAGTAGGGCTCTTGCAGATGACTGGCCTCTGCTACATGGTGACAATGCAAATAAATAACATGCAGATGGAAAATTCCACAGATGAACCAAAATGTTTTCTGAAATTCCTTTCAAAGTGAGAAAACAACTGTACCTCAGCGGAGAGCCTGCAGTGAGGGATCCATCATGCTTAAAGGAGTAGAGAGGAAAGGGAACATCTGTGAGTGCTTAATTCAAACGCTGAGGGTCCAGAAAACTTGGTGAGCAAGATTGTATTTCATATGATCTGGAAGTGTACCAAAGAGTAATGAAACCACAGAGGAAGCAAAAGATATGCTCTATGTGGATACTTAGCCTTTATGACACTTGAATTTCCTGGGTAGCTCAACTCTTCATGAAATGTCAGCATCAGGAATGAGATACTCTCACATATGAATTCTGGCTTATGCTGTTATTGCCAAATGTTATGTGGATGCTGCAGATGAAAAAAAAACCTACTTTCCGTACATGGAAATATTCACTATGCTTGAAATGCATTTGTTTTTTCAAAACATGATTAGCAATCCATGAGAGCTTTTTTCATTTTTGTGTCCATCTGGGGATTGCCACCTACATCCTCACATTTTCATTATGTGAAGAAATAATAGTTTTTGTATGGTGAGAGAATGAAATTACCTCATAGGCCTTCTCTGACACATGTGGCAGATCGTACCTTCTCCCTCAGTGACAAAGTGAGTCATTTTGGAGTAAACTTCAGATTTTGTAATGAAATGAGCAGGGAATATTTTTTTTGAGAAGTCTGAAAATGGGCTCAAATTTAAAAAAAAAAAAAAAAGAAAAGAGTTCAGCTGTTTGCATCATGGTTTGTTTCTGTTCCATTACTGTTCTAGCAAATTCAGCTGGCGGCTCCCAGCCCTGCTCACTGACCGGAGCTTTACATCAGCCCTGCTCCTGCCAGAGCCAGTGCTGTGTTGTGCAGGACAAGGGACTGCACTTGGGAGGCTTGTGATAAAGCCCTGGCTGTAACTCTGGACTCACCCCATGAAACTTCTCCTAAAAATTACAGCCAAACAACAGGGGAACTGAACCAATCCATGTGAACTGTGCCACAGACCTTCAGAAGTACTTAAATACCAGAGTTACAGTTTCAGTTCACTTATTTTACTGCTCTTCTTTTTTTTTTAAATAGCTACATTGAGAAAAAAATTCACAAAAATAGTGGTGAGAGTCGTAAAAATCATTGGCACTGATTTCATCCCTTATGTCCCAAATTTTACTCAAATGGGACAGGTATTTGCAGTAAGATCCTTGTGGCCATGTTTTCAAACTCCTGCTTGAAGCCCATGGACGTGGTTGAGGTGCTGTAAAACACTCCAACCAGAACATCTTCACAGTGATGTTTGTAAAGGATTTGGAACCTGCTCTGCATGCTTGTGGGAAAGTTCTAGAAAATAAATTCAGCTGCCTAGAGCTCAACTTCTCTTGATTACGTAGACTTGCTTGGGCTGTAAAATCCTCTGGAAATCCTTAGCCACAAAGATGTCCAGTATACAGACTCCCAGCCTATCTCCTTGGTCTCTACTGGCACACATAACATGAAGTTTATCAAATAGAAAAGGAAGAAAGAGAGACTTTAATGAGGCTTTTGCATATTGTAAGGCAAAACCTCTTGATCAGTGAAGACTAATGTTTTTTAAGATGGGACAGACTAGGTTTTGTAACCTGTTTTGCTTTTCCTGGTTGATCTTGGGCAAATTACTTCCATGTAACTGGGCCTCCTCTTTCATTTCCTCCTCCTGTAAAAGAGGGATGCCGAGTGTTCTTTGTAGTGAGACACTCAGATGTCATAGGAGTCAAAGTCCAAAGGAAATTTCTGGAGAAAGAAGAGGGGATAAAAATAGCAGACTCAGTAATGTTCAGATATGTGCATTTTCTAAGTTTGTTGGGTGTTTTGTTTAGGAAAAAGAGTTCTGCAAGTATTCAAGGAAAGAAAATCCCTCCAGAGTTTCAAAATAAAATATTTGGATTTTTAGTTGAAAATGTCTTGTTTTGCAATGTTCTTCAATGTGACTCAGGTATTAAAAATATTTTTAAATGACCGGAATGAAAATTTGTTTGATCTTAAGTGTGGTTCACTCAAACTTCTTCAACTTCTCTTAAAATGCAGCTAGGTTTTTTTCTACTTGGAGCTGAAATCCCATTTTGTCACATCTTTCATAATCTAAGAAATGTTACTGCTATGGCCTTATCCATAAACTCGCTAGAAATATACACTTTTTGTACAGAAACAGTATTAAGTTCACTGTAGAAATTGGCCACTTTGACTTATCTGGTCAAGCCTGTATAAAGCATGTATAAAACTGAAATCAGACACTTTTCCCTCTGGCTGCCTTGTGAGATTGATCTGTGCAATCTGCAGTTTGAGAGGTGAGGTGAACCTGAGATAGTGGCTGCAATTGCCTCTCATTTAAAATATGATGTTTGTTGTCAGTGATTAATGACCGTGAATCTCTCACCACCTCTGCTTGTGGAGCCGGGTTTGGCTTTTGTGTCTCTCCCCAGGACTGATCCCTGACACAGTTGTTTTGGTAAGAACTGAAATTCCCAAGCTGCTTTTCTTTTCTGCAGAGTGATGCTATCATGATTTATAAAAAAATCAGCTCCTGGAGTTTGTTTGGCTTGGCATGCAGACAAAAGACTCCAACCCAAATTTTAATAGAGAAGGGTTAGGTGGGAGGCTTTATGCTGTGCTTTTTGAGTGAAAAACTTTGCAGCTAAATTGAGAATAATATTTTTCTGTCTAACCTGACTTTTATACGGATATATCCTCTGTCATCTTGCTCTCTTTTAAACTGTGTCTAACTTCTGCAGGCTTACAGTTCTCCTTTATCGCTTGCAAGGAAGACAGAAGTCCTTAGGACCTTGTCAGCAGGAGACACCTTTGTTCCTCTTTGAAATTAAATGGGCCTGCGCTTCTGGCCTGGCTTCCAGCACCACCTGTTCTGCTGCCATGTCTCCATGTTGCCCCTTCAGCATGGTCTCACCTGGGCATGCTGCATCCACCTGTTTTGTGTTTCCTGAGGGCACTCGGAAAATTTCTCCTGGTGGACACCTCTGCCATGCTTTGCTTGGCCCGTTCCTTGGGTTTGGCAGAACTGGGACATTTAGCCGCTTGTCTGAGGGGAGCCAGCTGCAGTAATAAGTGAATTTGTGATGTCTGAAAGGAAGGATGCTTTGTGTAGTTTTGAGGAATGTCCCCATTTTGAAAATAACGTAGTCCATAAAAAAATAACATAATCAGCAGTAATATGGTGAAAGGAATTCAAAAGAAAACTAACAGTAGGAACTCCTGAAGCAGATTTTTTTTTAAAGTAGACTGGATCTTTCTCCTCAGTGGTAATAGCACCAGTAACAATTATTTCTAACTATACAGTGGCAGAGGCACATGGCTGTAACTGTTCTGCATTATGAACCCCATACAGACCATGGGGGGATATCCATCGTACTATAACAAGGTCAGCTTATCAGTTGGATGGAATTTTTTGCTTGTTTGTTTTTCAGTGGCAATATTAACTATTTGAAGACAGATAGTTTGAGGCTTGCAATTTCTTTCACCACTGGAACTGATCCAGAAGCTTCTGACACCACTTTTGCTTTTTATTCACTTTAGGAGGGGACCTTAATTAAAATAAAAACTTTCTACAAAATGGTCCATCACAGAAAATGGTTCTGGGAAAACCAAATGGGTGTCTCCCACCTCCAGTCAGGGCTGCAGGCTGGTGGGAGGCTGAATCCTGGAAGCTCCCAGCCCACCAGCTTCCCCAGGCACTCAACTCCAGAGCCGTGGGCTATGAAGCAGCAAGTCACACGGATGACTCCAGGACTACGATTTACCCTTTGATGTAAATTTCAAAATGCCAGGCTTTTCTGTTTAGTGGCTGTTTTTAAATGAATTGGAAACAAATTTCAATAACACATGAAACTTTTACAAAGTGGAATTACCACAAAAATCTGGAAAATGTTGGGTGGAGACTGTGCCATCTCCAAGTTTACTTTCTGCCCCTGTGACCCTGCGTCATAATTATTGTTCTGTGTGTGCATGTTCTGGTTAAATACTCTGAAATAGTGTGCGTCCTTCCCCCCTACCCTGAGTGGTGTGCTTCCAGAAGAAAATGGGAGGTGGATGAAGGGCATGTAGCCTAGAGGCTCCAGGCTCACTGGGGGTGTTTTGGGGTACAATGTAAGGAAAAAAGATGACTGCTGATGTCACCTCATCCCTCTTACTTTTGGGGAAGCAGCCTCTGGAAGGAAGCATATTCTGAATGCCTACAAGCAGTCCAGACAAAGCCAGCTGTCAATTGAATAATGTGGAAGAGGAGGGTCTGCTTCTCCAGCTTTGCTTTAGCAGTACCACAATACCCTTCTTTTGTGACAGTGGGTGATGTGTTTCCCCACAGCCCTAAGCAAGAGCTGTTCATCAGCTGGGTTGACAGTAGTGAGTTACTTCAGAGCAGTGGGGAAGCGAATCCCCTGCTCACTAGTGTGTTGGTTCGGTTCACAGAGCACTTTTGGTGTGTGCAAACAGGAGTCTTATGGGAGGAAACACACGTGAAAACTCTGCTCTGTACCTCCTGGCACGAATTTCCCCAGTCTCTGAAATCCAACCCTTTGAAAGCAATTTGTGAGTGTTAACTGAAGTTGTCTGCCTTTCATGGTAGATCACCTCCTATTATTTTGAGTTTAGCAATCCACTGTGCTTTGTTACTCACACCAAAAGCTCTTCCAGTGATGTTTTAAGAATGAACAGAGGAAAGGGATGATGGCAATCATGATGGTTTAGCTGTAGAAAGAGTTTCTAGTTTTATCTGGTAGAAATGGTTGGGGAATCCCAAGAAATAAAAGGCATTCCTGTCCAAGACCAGATAAATGCCATGGGATTCAAGTGACCTGTTTCCTTTAGATTCATTTGCGGATCCCACTATCCGTAATAGTAATTGCTTGCAGTTGTGTAACAGCTTTATAAACTCCATAAAGCACCATTGAAATAATTAAAGTGTGCATTACTGCCAGGCAGAAACTCTTATCAATTTGTACATTTTTGTACAAACAGCCTTTTCCTTCTTATTTTCCCAGCACAACTCACTTTTATGAAACCTGCTTGAGAGACGCTGAATTTTAGTTCAGAACCAGAAAGAAATATATGAAAAACAACATTTATTTGCATTGCATCTCAGCAGACAGTTTGCTTCTGTAGTGTTAATCTGACCTGGGTTGCTCCAGGAGGCAGAAATGTTTTTTTTCATAAAGCGGTGGTAATCAACCTATTTCCGTTTTCCAGAAGCTGACTTCTTCCAGCCTTCTGCAATGTATGGCTTAATTCTTTATCTTTTATCTATGAACAACTTTAATTTGCATCTGCATAAATTGAGAATGATTCACATTAAGCTAATATAGTTTCAGTGACACAATAAGGGTTTAAAAACAAGGTGAGATGTATCGTTTCTTAGGGATCCACATATTGTTTGGAAATGACTTAAAGTTTGATTTCTTAAGGTCAGCAACATGTATCTCCTTTAGTAAAAGAGATATTCCAGCTTTTGGAGTTAATTTGCACCTCTCTTTTCACCATGATTCTCTTAGCTATTGATCAAAACATTTGCACTGTCCATGTAAACACTTCCACAGGGCCAGTGCATTTTTTCCTAACTGGCTCCCTTGGAATGGTGTCAGGAATGAACTTGTTTCATTGTTTGTTTCCACTTATTTCTGGGATCATGTGTACAATCCCCACAGAGCCTTTCTTAATTTTTCGCATAGGTAAAATAATTTCCTTGCTCGCTGTTACACAATGTGTTATTTGCTTCACTTTTACTGAAACAATTTTGCTGGCTTCCACACATTTTCTACAGTTGCCACCCTGCTATCAGAGCTTGCTGGCTTTAACAATGCAAATGGCTTGCAAAGCATTCTGCGAAAACATCCCAGCCTTCAGTATAACGCTGTTAAACTTCCCCAGCAATTCTTTCACTGACGAGCGTTCTCTGGTTTTTTTTGGGCCCCTCATGCCAATGTTCTTGTAGGCTGCATGGTGATGCTGGACTAGTGGCCTTGTAGATGTATTCTGTGCAGTAATGTGTATAAACATCTCCATACCTTCCATCAGTGTATGTGGAGAACTGTTTTTCTTCTTCTGGCTATATGAAAAAATAGACAGACTGCACTTGGTGTGCAGTGCTGTTTCTGAGACCTGTCCCACTGCAGACTTTGGTTTGCCTGCCTGTGCTTTGTCCATTTTTCTCCTTGTAGCTTCTAAGGAGTGTGGTATTTTGGGGGTGCGTGCTTGGGTCCAGAGGAACTTTGGGTATGTATCTTTTCCAGTCTTCCCTTTTCCTTTCCCTTGACTTCTGGTGCACCTCTGATCAGTTGAAGTAAAAATAACCAGCTTAATGGCCACAAAATTCCCTGATTGGTAGTGATGACCCAGTTTGTGCCAGCCCCGTTCCTGCTGAGGAATATCTTTTCCCCAGAGGGAGCTACTGAGAGAACGAACTGGCACTCATTTGGATCACAGACAGCAGAGTCAGGTCCTGTGGAAACTCTAAGCCCTCTTGGTAGAGGTTTTCTGTTGTGACTTGGACCACTTGGTCCCTTGGAGCAAGGTCCTGCATATCTCCTCAGGTGCTGGAAGCCTGCACACTGTGCCCGAGGTGGGCACAGGGTACCTGATGTTTCTTGGCTCTTTTCCTGGGGCAGAGCTGACAGTGCCTTCCCCTGTTTACTGAGAACGAGCCCCAGAACAAGCTCTTGGTTTCAGCCAAAGCTGCTGCAGCTCTGGAGATGGCTCTTGGGATAGGATGAGGAGGCCAGTAGGGATGTGCAACACTGCACCCCATTAGCCAACGTGGATGGCTCTGGGGAGGTTTTCAGGGAATGGCTGGACAAAGTCGTGGGTGGCCTGCTCTAGTGCTGGTGGTAGTGTTGTTCCAGTTGTTGGGCTGGGCTAGAGACCACCGAAATTCCTCTCCAGCTGACATTTCTATGAATCTGTGACATTTGTTTTGTTGGAAAACCAAACAGACATTTAATTAAAGTTGCAAATAAATAAATGAAAAGTACAGAAGAGCTACAGTGTGAAGTAAAAGTAAAACAGAACCATGAAGGGAAAAAATGAGATGAGGGAATGTCCAGATGTTTTGCAATAAATTCTAATGACAGATTTAAGCAGAAAAGAAAGCAACCAAAGACAGGCCCTTGAGCATCTTAAGGGAAATAAGTTATTTATTGAAGTTATTGTTGAAGTTAATGGGACTCTACAGCAAGAAGATTGCAGCAGCATCTGTTGAAAGCTGCAGTGACAGACATGGTAACAAAACAATAGCCAGAGAGGTGAAGGAGAAACAGAAACATGTTACAGATATAGGCAGATGTAGGATGAAATGGGTGAAACACAATGAGAAGGTTGCAAAGCTTATTTTCTTATTGCTGTTCTCCAAAAAAGATGTCTCACCTTCAAAGAACTGTATCTTTGAAGAGAAATCCTTTCAACTAAGGAGTCCTTGAAATGTTCCTGTACAGCTGGCATAGAGGCAAATCACCATTGCTGTGCCCCTGTACATACTCTGTAGATCAGCTCCAAGGAGGTGCCATCCCATTCTGCAGCCCAGAGTGGTGACCTGAAGGGCAGGCTGTCTTGTGGTGCCAGCATCTAACACCCTGTGGGTCAATGCCTGTGGTCACTGATTGACTTCCAAGGACAGAAGACACTTTCCAGAGAGGTATAGCTGGGAACTGTGGAGCAACTGTTCAACAGTTACGGGTAAGGGAGGGAGAGAGAGAGAGCGTGGCTCTTCCTCTTCCACTTGAGGGCAGAGGGTGGAGTCATTCAGGATGCATTCTTGATGTTATTTTGGACCCTGAGAAAGCCGGGTTTCTCTTCTCTTCCTCTTTTATTTATTTACTTATTTTTGGTTGCCACATAGGAACCCTGGGGAGGACAGGCTTCTCGCAGGCCAACCCTGGGAGCTGTTGAGTGAAAATTATGTAAATCCTAGGAACGTTGTGTGTGTGACAGAAGCTGTTCAACAATGATCTTCCTCTGGTATGACAAGGATTCATTAAATGTAACTGCTTGGGGTCCAAGAAGGGCAAAACAACAGGTGGAGGCGCTTCAAAGAGCAGCTGGAATGTGGCAGCCGATGTCACCCGAGCCTCATTTGCTCCAATAATGAGACGCACAGTGATACAAAACCAACATGGCATTTTCGGTTATGGCATGATAAATGTTCTCCTGTGCTTAATGGCATATCACATAGTTTTTATTCCTGTACATGGAGATTAAAATAATTTGATACGAGCACTCACTTCTGCTCATCCCAGTAATGGCCAGGAAGTCTTTGTAATTTGGTCAAGTGCATGAGTGAACCAGCTGTTTGACAAAGCCCCTGAAGGTGCTGTCATTTGCTCAGCTGCCCACTGTGATGAAATGATTGGGTGTAGCTATGGACCCAGCGTGGCAGAACAAGGATCCATGTGCCCTGCAGGAAGCACGGTACGTTTTGGCTTCTTTTAGCGGCAAGACGATCTCCTCCTGGCCAGCTGGAAAGCAAAGGAAACCATATGATGTTCCTGTCCTACAGTGGCCGTGGACAGGTGTCTCGCTTCCAGGAGATGGCCTTGATTATTCCATTGGAAGAACAACAAAGTGAAAGTTGTCCAAAAGCCTGGTGTCCAGGAGACAGGAGCAATATCTGCGAAGCTGTCCTGTAATGTGACCTCCAAAGCTATTGCTTGGATCTGGAGCAGTGTGTACCATCTGTGTCTGAAGGGACTGACAGCTTTTCTGAGATTATTTTGATGAAGAGTTTGTGTCTGGGACATTGTTCTATGAAGACACACTTGGAAAAGTAAATGGTTTTAAAGTAAGCACAGTCTTTAGAAATAAAAAGCATTTGGCCTTCATGGAGCAGCAAGGAATAACCCAAGGATGCTGATTATACCATTGGGACTTAAAATAAATCAGTTTGATTCAGTGTCTGTCTGAGTCTTAAACCAGGCATACCTTACGTAGTGTGACTCTGGTGCACATTAACTCTTCTGATGAAAGTACAAGGGGACACACTGTTTCACAGCCTGAAAATGTTACCGTTTGCTTTTGTTCCACTTGAACTTAAGATGGCAAGTGTCTTTGCAGCACAGAAGAATGCTACAACAGGAATAAAACCCCCCGAGCAGGTATTGTCTGCAGCACTGCCTGGTGAGCACTGTGACAACTGTGTGAAGAAGTAAGACTTTCAGTTTCCAGCATGTAAAAAGCACTAGTTTAAAATGAATTAATTCTCCTGTCTGGAGCTAAAGTAGCTGATTTGTCAAACACACAAATTCTTCCAGTGCCTGGGGGTCTATTTTACCCCATAACCACAAATGGAATAAAAGGGGAATAAGTCTGTGGTGTATTCAGAGTTGAGGAAAAAGCAAGCAAGCACGAAATATCTGTGGTTTGACACGGCAAAGGACAGTCTTTGCTTGGGGATATTCAAGTTGAGCATATTGATTTCTGAAGCAATTAACACATGGTTCTTCATGATCCATTTACCCTTTCTACCAATATATGTTCATGCAATGACAGTACAAAAGCAGGACTGCTTTTGCTTTTACTGTGGTGAAGATTTTAGAGAGAATAAAAATTATCTGACCATTTCAGACAGCACGGCTAAATTAATAAGCACCCTGTAAAAAGAGAATTTCTCTCTTTTAGAATGAGAGATGGAAGTAAAGGAAAATGTGTCAAACTGAAGTGTAAAGGCAAGTTATGGCCAGGGAACACAAGTGGTATATGAAGCTAATTGCACTCTTTTGAACAGACCTGAGTGAGAATATCAATTAGAAGAATTTTATCCTTGAAACACAGAATTGTCTTCAGCATGGGCCAGGCTTGGAAACCCAAGAAAAGAGGCCAGTGAAAGATATATCCTAAAGTACAGGTTTGGAGCGACATATAGTTGTGTTTATGGAGTCAGTAGTCTATAATAATATTGAAAAATGTGTTTTATTTAATTTAACAGTAATATGGTCTTCCATTGGCCAGGCCTTATTGAAAATTCACTGAAGTAAATTGAATTATTTACCTTAATGGGCCATCTTAAATGTTTTGTGTAGAGTTATCTGAAGTTTATATGGAGAAAAGAACAACAAAAAAAAATGTTAAGGTGTTAGTTCTATTAAAGAGTGTCTATGTTTTCAGGTTTCTGTAGCATAGTACGGTGCAAGTAAAATTGCAGATATAATTTAGACAGAAAAGGAGATCTGAAACCTGAAACTATATTTATAATAGCTTTTTCCCATAGTGGCATGGGAGAAAGCAGACTGTGAAGGTACAAGGTCATCCTCCTCCTGTTTCTTGTGTACATCAGCAGTCATCTTCCAGCAGAGAGATTTGAAGATTCAGCTAGGTCATGCCCTCCAAACAGACTCAAATTCAGACTCCTTTTAGTCTTCAGCTTTGTTTTTCACTTAGGCAGTGATTATTGCAATGGAGGAAGATAAACAGGACCAAATCCTCTTATTTTCTGTGGCTTTTTTCCTTTCAGCCAGCTATAGCCCTGTATATGAACCAAGAAAAGGAAGGGAGAGGGGTTAGGGAAGGAGGAGAAATAGCACAGTGAGTCACCCTGTCCACTATCTGTCTGAAAATCTATATTCTGCTCCCTTCTTAAATATAGAAATGATTTCATTGAATTATTAACTCTTGCAAAGTAAAGATTTGGTATGAAGGGGGCTCTTGGATCCTGATTCATGATGATGGCTCTCTAAAGGAAAACTGGAGCAATCATGTATAATCTCTGCAATAAATCTTGACTAAAGCAGAAGATATGTATTTAAAAATGCTTTTATTCAGTGCCTGTCACTTCTGTGTCCGTTAAGCTGTGAGCAACGCTAATGACAACTGATAGGTGCTTTTCCACTGAGACTGTCTTGTGGGCTCCAGATCCCACTCAAGTGATGGGTTTTAAAGGATAACAGGAATTTTCTTTAACCTGTGGAAGCTTTGTACCACCACCCACATAGTCTAATAGGGGTTTAATATTCCGTGTTTGGAGGCTCACACTGTGCCAACTGCTCCTGGTAGGTCGCCATACTCACACAGATGGTTTCAAATAGTGTGTTGCCTAAGCAAAGGGATAATAACCTCATCTTGAAATCAGATAGAGGGAAATAACCCAAAGGTATTGAACACCAGGCTTTCAATCCCGTGTGGATCTGTTGGACTAGCTCATCTTGGTAAGCTGGTAAGCAGAAGCCCATAGTCATTGGATCCTTTGCCACGCTGTCAAGCGTTTCATTACATGTGTGCTGAGGATGCAGCTGTGTCAGAAAGGTGATGTAAAGAAGTCAGTGAGACTTTGCTTTAAGTGGTTTCTGCTCCTCCAGCATGAGATTTTTTGATGAAAACAGTTTGAAGGCTGCACTGGCAGATTTAGGATGGGAAAAGGTGCTGCGGAAGGCACTGTCATCTTATGAGCAAATTAGTGTGGAGACATGAATTTGAACCAATGGGTAGATTAGCACATTAAAAAAGAATTTCAAATATTTGAGCTGCCATAAGTTGTCATGGGAAGACTTTTGAAACTCTGGGAAATTTGCCTACTAATTTTAGGATCTGAAAGCTAGGTGGGAGTCAATAGTGGAAAATGCTTTATTCATCTGTGGAAAAAAGATTACTTGATATCTGTCCATCTCATAACTGTGATGCTCTCCTTCCAGACTGATTGAGTTCTGCAGGGGTCCTGAGATACTGAAATCAGTAATCAAACAATACATCCTTCAACTTGGAGGCACTGTGGAAAAATGCATTGCTCTGTTCCCTTTTACCTTACACAGGCCAATGGTACGTGTTTCACCTTGGTTTTGGGAAATTGTAAACATTTGTTTCTCCTTGCTCTCAAAGCTTCACTGACAAGTGCGACTTTTTAATTTTGTAGCGAACCTGTTTCATATTTCTAGGATCAGCTTTCTCATTGATTTTCAGGAGATAAATGCCGCAAGGAAGGAGAAAAGAGTAATAGCTGTGGCTCTCCTCAAACAAGAGCTTGGTGAACTTCTACCATGCCAAGTTAATCCAGGCCCATTTATCCATAACCTGCTTTAATTATTTAACCGTAATTCTTGGCTTTGGTTTCTGGCTAATGTGCTGGTGTGGTGGTGCAGCAGACCATGGTCCAGAGGAGTCTCCCAGACTCCTTTCTTCTTGTGGCTCATCCCTTCCTGTGGCTAAAGCTAGGTATGAACAAAAGCCATAGTGGCATTTGAATCCGCAGGTCTGAAAGACTTCTCCTCAGAGTCAGTGGTGCCCATCCCTTGAACCAAAGGCAAAGTGGGACAGGCATTGCAGGAGCTCTGGAGACCTTTATCTGCTTCACTCTTTTTCCTGACTGTTTACCTGCCTCGTGTACTGAGGATTTTTTGTCATCAGGGACTGTGACTGAAAGCAGGACAGCTGCCTGGCCATCAGAACCTGTCAGTCCAGGTTGTTCCTGTAGTGGGAGGAGAACAGAGCCCCAAACCTTCTGGAAAATGGAGTCGTGCAGCACATGAGTCAACCTGACATCGATTCCTGCATGACGGGGAAGAAGAGACTTCGCTTTCCCTCGCAAATGCTGTTCTTTTTAAAGGGGGAAAATTCTCACTGGAAAACAAGAGGGAAGAAAGATGGTGAATGGAAATACGTACAGGCAAAAGTGCACAGATCTCAGATGAATGCTAAAATGGAGCTGTGGCACACAAGGGTGCACTCAGACAAAGGGTGGTAGGAGTGGAGGGATGCCATACTCGAGAAGGAAGCCTTTAAACCTTTTGTTCCCCAAACTCAGGAAAAAAAAAGCAAGGAAAGTTTGAAGTTTATTTATCTTCTTAGTTATTTTGAGGACAAACCTAAATGCATTCATGCAAGGTAGCAAAATCGAATGCTTGAAAGCCATTCTGAGTGAGTGCATGAGAGAAGGGAGCACACTGGCATTCATACCATTACTTACTTAAGTGCACATTTGTTTAGTGAGGGTATTATGCATTGATTAGATTTCCCAGCTGTGAAAAGCAGGTGATCATTCCCTTCCCTTAACCAGCAGCACTGACTTACCAGGTATGTCTTGATCAGTTAACATCGACAATGGCTCTAGAAAACCACTCATTTGCACTGCCACCAACTGTTGTAGAAGAGTATTCTGAGAGATGAAATAAAAAAGAATTTAATCTTTGCAAGCATCTTTCTGGACAATTATTGCTGGTTAAACCACTGGGGAACATACAGTTCACACTTTGGATTTACTTTTTGTGGGAAGGAGGGGTTTGGGAAATCTCTGTCTGAACTTGGAACAGGAAAATTAAAAAAAAATACGTAAATGTGGATACCATTTGTTTCTAAGATTCACAAAGAGTTTGCAACAAGCCATGGAAACATTGGGGCTTTTTTTTTTTTTTTCATCCAGGAAGGCAGAGAAAACAGTTTCAACTTGGAAGTTTCACAGTCAGCATTTGATTTTTTTAACATGTTGTGGTTGTTCACAGGGGAGAGCTGAAGACAGGAAGAGTACTGACCCTGGAGAGGGAAACTGTGAACTGTGAATGATCAGTGCAGTCTGACTCATCTACAGCATTTATATTTATCTATGGAAAGATCTAAGGACATCAAATGCTACACTCACCCAATAATGCCAATTATTTGTTAAGGAGTAGATTTGTCATCATCATTATTAGTGATACATTAGAAAAGCAGTGTCCCAAATGAGATCAGGGTTTCATTATCAAGATAAACTACATACCATTGGCTGCCCAAGGTAAAAGGGAACAGATCAACATATATTTTTCAGAGTGCAATTGTATTTTTCTACAGTCTTGGTACAAATGCACTGTAGATTCTTGCCTGCTCAGACAAGTTACATACGCATGCTGATCATGATGTGTGTGTGTCCCTTGCAGACAAACAAGAAATTGGATATCCCATACTCCAAACTGGCTTAGCTGAGTGCTTAGGCAAGGTGAATATGGGCTCTCTGATTAGTTCATCCTTTTTTGAAAGAAGCTGACCCATGGAGAAATCACAGCAATGTGCAGTTTGGAGCCCAGCCTCAGGCAGTCATTCTTCTGCAGTCTGGAACTGGCACCAGTGCTTGCAGCCTCCCCTCTGCCCACAGAGCCCGGGTGGGTACCCAGAGCTGCACCCTGCACTCATCTCCGCTGTGCTGTAGCATCTGGGGCCAAAAAGGCTTTTCAGTAGTATTTGAAAATGGAAAGGACCAGAGATGGTATGTTCCCATCTTTAGTTCGCTATAGCGAGTGACAAGAGAAGGTGATGAATTAAGGGCACAAATTATCCTTCCCCTGTGCAGTTGCAATTTCCAGTGCACGAAGGAAAGACAGGAAGGACTTGAAGGCTGGTTTTGTAAGAGAATCAGGGCATTCCCCACCTGCTGTGGTTGAGCATACCCCTGAAGCTGTGCCCTTCCTGCTTACTTTTCTTCTGCTTGATGCCATCAGCCTTAGTGTTCCCCCAAGGAAGGTAATATACTTGTATGGCACACTAAGGAAAGTGAAACTTTCTCCCTATAAGCAATCTTGTGCTGTGAAAGTGGGAGAACTTACCCTAGATGCTTTTCTTGGCCTGTAATAAATGATATAAAGCCAGTTTCCACAGTGAAGGCATTGCTAACCTGGCAGAGCCATCACTGATGTTACCAAGCATGAAGTTATTCTCTATACGCATGTACTCACCTAGCATGTCCCCTAATTTATTATCTGCTAGGGTAAGCTAGTCAAATTACAAGGACACCACTACGAAAGCAGCAGCAGCGTCATCCACTAGGTTATGTGTCCTTGGTCCTGCAATCAAGTTCAAGTTAACAAGGAGCTCAGGCTGAGCCGCATATTCTGGCTCCATATGTGTGACTGGCTTAACTGCCTCATTACCAGGCTGCTGCTTTCTGTGTGCTGCATGTCTGCTCAAGGCTGTTGCTGCTGCAGAGAGGGCAGACAGTCTTTCCAGGCCTATTTCAGCACTGACTAAGGTGTCCCTGTGGAGTCCTGCTTTTGTGCTTTCTTTCTATTAACCTCACAGTCTGTGTGATCTTCTGAAGACTGTGTTCGTTTGTTTCCTTGCTTTTTCTGTGGACAAACAATAGCCTTCTCCTCCCTCAAATCTGACAAATCTGTTCCCCCAAAATCACTCCTGAACTTGCTCCTTTCAAATCAAAGGGAGAATGAACTGCCTTGGCACAGAGAAGTAGTTTGAATGGGGATTTTATTTTGCCCCATTGGAGATTGAAAGAATCCTGGAATCATGATTGGAATGAGACCTGTTTCTCCAGTGTGACTGAAGTTTAGGTCCAGAATTTTGCCCAGAGATCTGATCTGTCACTCTAGGGTGGCATTAACCTGGTAGGTGCAGATGTGCTTTTTTGTCATGTGGAGGAAATGGGAATACTTGCTGTGTATTATAGGGACAAGGACAGTGTTACATTGCTCAGATCCCACTGCTTTGCAGAGAAGTGGGACATTTGATGCAGGGGAGCCTGTAACTTGTCACTCTCACACACACGAGCCCAGGTGGCTGAGGGGAAGCCTATGAAGATGTAGACGGCAAAAGATTTGTTAAAGTATCATGTAGCAAGTGTATATTATGTGTCTCGCTGTTCTGCTGGTGAAGGAGCCAAAAGATGAAGTCCTGAGGGATCAGTTACTGTATGTGTAGCCCTTCTGCCAAGGCATGACTGGCAGCAACAGGAGCCACATTTAAGTTTCACTCCATTTGAAGACCCTGTGCTCTGTAGTGCTCTGTTTTTACTGGCAGAAACAATTGCCAGAAGAAGCAGAATTTTGTCAAGGCAGGGGAAACAGGAGAGTGTCCAAATAAATCACACCTTGTTCCTTTTTCCTAAAGAATGTCTAAATTAAAAAATTTTAAACAAAGTTACCTTAAAAATCTGGAACAAGGCCCTCCTTATCCTCCTTCCCCCACCTCCTACAGACTGTCTATCAGTGCTGCCCCCTTGATCTGGAGGTAGTTGGCAGACCACTTCCTTTCCCCCTACCTCAGAGGAGCTGGATGAACAAAGCAGAGCTGACTTGCTCAGGCTTCCCTACACCACACTGACTGCAAACTGATCCTTACTTCATTACAAGGTTCCATCTTTGTTGAAAACAGTGCCCCTCATTTGCAGTAAGATGTACGCAAAATAAATGTCTTAGAAGCCGTTGATTTATTTTCCTCCCTTTCTGAAATTGAGAGGTTGCCCTTTCTCCAGACCCACTGCAGTCAGCTGGGTCGAATGTACCCCACTATGTGGCACTTGGGGACATGGCTTAGCGGTGGACTTGGCAGTGCTGGGTTAATGGTGACTCAATGATTTTAAAGATCCTTTCCAACCTAAACAATTCTATGATTCTATGATGAGGCAGCCTCTGCCCTGTCATGAAGGTATTTGCAAACTCTCTGTAGCAGCAGGCAGATGCAGAGGCTTCTGAGCAAAAAGATGAACAGAATGATGCCAGAAACAAACACAAAGATATTGTTCTTCAAGAGGAAGGCTTTCCTAGGTTTTGGTCTGAAGGAGAGAGAGAAGGAAGAGTGAGAACAGAAAAATAAGGACAAGAAGCAGAAACAGCTGTGAAACACTGATGCCAAGAAACAGATAAAACCCCTAAAAGTAGCTTTTGGCAATAGATTCCCTCTGTTACATGGGGAAGCAGGCCACTGTATATTGTCCCCATGGTCTTCAAAGGTTTTACTGCTTTCAGTTTCTCTTCATACCTGGGATGACTTGAGTATTGTTTGCATGCAGGTGGGTTATGTGTTCTCCTAATGTTCAAAACAGTCCCAAAGGGACTGGGGTGAGAAGGGAGAGAGAGGGTGGGAGTCAGGGGGAGAGATTACCCTGAGGCTGTTGGGACTCAAATGAGCTGAGATTAATCTGAAGGGGAAGGAGAGTTGGGTATTGAGGAAGGAAAGGCACAGGGGCAGAGGAAAAAACAGGAGGATGGAAGGCTGTGAGTAGAAGGTGTGGGGCTGGCTTCTCGGGTCCCTAAAATCCATCCCAGGGACAAGCACAGCTGGCTTTGGTGGTTCCACTGGTGGGATGAGGCAGGCTCAGCGTCAGCAGCAGGCATGGAGCCAGGCCCTGGCTCCTGTTTTATTTATGGCAATGATCATTTGGGTCTGTTTTAAAGGCAAGCAGTTCTTTAATCCCTATATATTATTGCTGTGTTTTTTCCTCTTTTAAAGATTAAAAGAAATGTTGTCTGGGAAGTGAGCATACCTAAAATCAGCCTTTAATTGTCCTGTGAGTGACTGTGCTGCATGAGTTCCCCACATCAGGTACTCAGTGATACCTCCTGCCTGTATGAGATAAAGTTTGGTGGCGGTGTTTTGGCTGGGTCAGGGATGTAACCCTGCAGGCATTTAACATCCTGGAAGCTTGATTAATGCTGAAGGGAACACTGAGGTGCTTTAGCTCACTGCCATTTTCACTTCTTATGTATCAAATGCATGGAAACATGCCGTGAATGCACAAAGAGGAATATTTAATAGCGATGATGTAATAGCGTGGCGTTGGTTCGGTGGCTCTCTGGCATTATTCAACACATCTCTCTCAGCAGAATGATGTTAGTGAAATGAGATTTTATTAAAAGCAAGCAGCTCAGTCTATCGTTAAGCATTCAGAACAACATCTCCATTTCCTTTCTAATGCTGTGGTGCTGAAAACACATCCCATCTCAAAAGCGAATGTTTAACTACAAATGTAATTTGAGAGAAAATAATTCTTTTTTCTTTTCTTTTTGAAATCTGCTGAAAGCATGCATATTATCAGAGCAGCCTTTCTTGCAGGGTTTTTTTTTTTTCTTTCAGAGGAGCTGCACAAGAAAGTTGTTCGAGTGATTTCTCCCCAACTATTCTACTGAGCGATTCCTAATTACCCTCAGCATTTGAAAGGTGAATGGTACTCTTATATAATCAACATTAATAATTCAGCTTAGTCCAAGAAAGCTTATTGCAGCTAGTTCTTTGATGCCAGAAAACCTCTACTAAAGCATTCATTCTCAATTTAATTCATAAGCTCCTAATAAAGCCAGTCCAGCTAAAGTATTCTGACTTGGCTCCCACAGTTAAAAATACAGATGAAATTATTTCAGGTGGGTCGTGACAAATATGTATTGTAAATTTTAGTAGAAATTTACTTTTTCACTCTGTTTCTGATTCTCAGAGTTGTTTTCACTGGGATGATAGAAGATTGCCTAGAAATTATGTGTATACAAACATACTTTCTGCTTCCTTTCTACCTTCATGCCTTCTTTTATATCTAACTGTCCTGTCCAGTGGAAATGCTGCTATATGAGCTGATAAGCATAAGCAGAGGTAAACAGGAGTGATGTTCTTTATAACATGACTGTGAAAGGTCTTGCAAGATTTTCAGAGTGACTTCCCATCACATTGAGACACCACAACCCACTATTACAAAGTCAGCAGAGTTACTGGAAGATAATGATCTTGTGTTCTTTTATTAAGGTAATAATGGAAAGAACACACTGACAGATTGGCCCTGCAATGTGGAGAATTGCAACATAGAGAAACTCCAGGGAAACAGAAATACTTTACTGGCCTCCACCACTTTATGATAGAGAATGAGTTTTATCAGGTCTGAGAGTGACATGCAGAAATGTTGGTGTTTACATCAGCATGGCCAATGCAGTCTAGTATGAACGGAGAACCTCTGAAAGCAGTTATTTCTTTGACACCACTGCTCTTTCTAAGAGCAGTTACTAGAGGGGGGTGAATGGATTGGTGTCGATCACAGGCCCAAGTTTTCATGTTTTAATTTATTTCCTGGCACACTAGCTAATTTCAAAGAGATGAAGGTAGATATTTGTCTTCTGGTGATGTGGCAGGAAGAAGTTGGAGGTACAAAAGGAGGTTGGCAAACTGGAGTCTTTAAAGGTCCAACTGCCTGTTTCCTGCACGGACCATATGTCACTCATACCCGTCTTAGAGAGTCTCACTGGCTAGAGAAAGAAAAATAGCTCCTTTCTTTCATTCAATCTTTTATAAATACGACTGAGATTTTCAAAAGTTGGGAGAGTCAAGGGAGATGTGTGCTGTTTGAGCACCTGCAAAAATAGTCACTCCAACTCCAGCATACACAACAAAAAAGAAATCACAGGGAACATTTCTGAAAGGCAAACAGAAGAGTTGACTCTGCCTGAAATGCCTAATCCTGCAAATGTGTTTTGTGGGAGTACCATAATTTCTCAGAGGTATCATAAAGCTCAGGTGTTCAAAGAATTTTTATCTTATCTGTGGAAAATTATAGTTCTGGTGAACATTTCTTCACACTTTCCATTTCAAGGCTCAAAATAACGTATTCACTCATAGAAGTTGAGAGAAGTCATTTCTATAGGCAGAAACACTGTCTTTGCATTGCTCAGCTTTTCCATATATCAGAGGGGCATAATATTTGCAAATCCCATAGATGCATCGGAAAGATCAGTGAGTGCTGGGATACATCAGGGTGTGAGATGCTGCAGAAGAAGAAAATACTTTGATTTTAATTTTTCACTGGTGTAATATGTCCATAAATGTTCTTGCTTCAGTGAATAATTCTGGGAGCTTGTCAATGCTTAAATAAAGCACTTCTTGCCTACCTTCAAAAATTTGTGATTGCATGTCCTGGGATTGAAAAACATTTGACTGGTGTTGAGGAAATTGTTCTTTTGTTCAAAGAGGGACAATAATCTATGAAAATGAATGTTGTAGGTAACACAGAGACAAAAGTAGTGAGTATCCTAGTGAGTTCAGTAGATAGTCGCTTGGGTTTCCAGCTACAGTAAACCTTCATGGCTTGGCACAGACCAGGTGCTCCTGGAGTCTGTGGTGGCCCCGTGTCCACAGTCCAGTTGACACCACGTGTTGGGTGTTCCCATCTCCCCCCTGTGCTGTGTTCTATAGTGCTGTGTGTAACTCATTGCCAGCTTTTGAAGTGGAATGGTTTGCCAGCTGAGCCATTTACTTCAGCCATGTAGAAGTGGCTGTTTGTGTGGTCCCTGGCAAGGTGGAAACCATGTAAGGAAAGGTTGGAACTTGAGCCTCCACCTCACTGGTGCCTGGCACCACTCTCCCTGCCCCAGGATGGAGTTTCTGACATAGCCAAGGTGGGACAGTCTCGTACAGCTTTTCACAGTGGATGAGCAAACTACTTTTTTTTTCTATTTTACCACGACACTGGTATTTAGCTATTAAGTTTTTGAGAAGTCGTTAGTTGTGTTGTAGCAGTATAGGTATTAATTATTACTGTGACATTTTCACATTTAAAAGCAAAGAAAACTTCTTTGGAACAAAATGTTTGTTATAGGGTATTTAGTGGTGTTCCTTTCGCGTTCCTCTATTCAGCATTGTGCTTCGTTAGCTGCAGGCTTGTCATATGATGACGTTATAAATAAATCAGGTACCATTTCTGGGGTTTCTGCACATAAAGCCAGATTTATTTGTTTTAGTGTCCAGACTGATATTCATTTTTCTTGTGCTTTTCCAGCACTGAACCGTAGATAAGACCCATTGTTAGTCTCCCAGATACCTGTCTGCTCAGGAAACTGTGAGGAAAACAAACTGCCTCCTTAATTAGAAGGCTGTGGCTGCTCCTGACTTGAATGACTACTTATCCTTTTTCTCTCAAATTAATATGTTATTACTCACATGAGAAGTCTGATTGTTTTCAGTGGGAATTACTACTTAGTGCTGTGTGGGAGGACCCAGAAGAAAAACTTGTGGTAGTCACTGGTTTTCTTCGCTAAGGGGGAGGTTTGGTGGCCTTGAGGGCTGCCATACAGAAAGGATGCAGTGCCATTTGGAGCTCTGGCAATGGTACTGGGGAAGCCCCCTGTAAGCCTCAAATCCACTGTGCATTTGGAGGGATAGCATTGTAAGACCTTTTTGAAAGCTGAAAAATTAGTTGTTCCTTATAGCTACTTCTAGTGAATAATTTATAAACATTATGGCTGTTGAGAAAACAACTGTGCAGCATAGATTTCAGGAGAAAAGAGGAAGGAATGGTAAGGTCACATGGAGAAAAGATGTAAATTAGAAAAATTGCTGTTACTCCAAGCAATCCCTTTGACCCAAGAAAGATATGAGACTTCTACCTCCTCCTTCCCACTGAATTTATTTGTCTGGATGCATGACATTTCTGAGGCTTGGAAAATATGAGTGCAGATCAGGAAGGAAGCTGTTGGAGCTCCCTGCAGCAGTCAAAACCAAAGGTAATTGTTAGCTCTGCATGAACATGAGCTAATCCAGAGCCCTTGCTTCATTCCATTTCTTACAGGCCAAGAGCAGTTGTGAATAGACAGAAAATGATACAGTGCTGCAGCCAGTGCCCAAGTTATACGGGTAGTTAATCATCAGCTCAGAGAGAGATGCTCTTCTTCTTCCATGTAGCTGCATTCTTAATGCTGGTCTTTGCAATCTTGTGACTTTCTCTTTGTGCCGAATAACAGTTAATTATTTTGTTAAATCCAAGTGGAGGTACATTGAGTCCTCACTACTGAAGAGTCATATGACGTTGAGCAAAAAGCCAACAATTCTGCTGCTGGAAAATGGGGCTATGAAATACAGCATTATCATCTGAAGCAAACAGCCCCACTAGTTTTCTATTTGTGTACATGTATACATAACCTCTTTTGACTTTGAAGTGTAAAAGAGAAATTCATTCGCTGTTATTTGAATTTCAGTCGTGCCTACAGAGAGAGTGTCCCTTTGGGATGAACCTGTAAGCAGTCACTACCTAAAAAATAAAATTGAAGTAATGGTGAAGTTGAGTGGGAACTGGTAGATAGATAGAGCTGCTCAAGGTCACAAGAGAGAGGGAAGATAAGCAAGATCTCTGAGTTATGCCTGGTAGAAGAGTTGCTAGGCCATCGTGCCTCCTTAAGACGTGATTCACCTCTTCTGCAGCCAGTTCATAGGCTCTCTTAGTCTGTGAAGGCAAGCTTCTGCTCCAAATCGGATGGCGAGAACTTGAGCAGGTGTCTCACATATATAAGGGCAGTATTCCATGCAGCAGTCTTGGGACACTCTGGGTGTTAGCCAGTTTAGCCACGCTTCAGCCATTTGGTGCATTTGTACCACACTGGTGAGCCTGACACAGGAATATCTCTTACGTGTGATGGAGAAAGAGGAACACATGGGGACACAACACAGGATGTTGATTTACGCTTAGATTCAGCATCCCTGGGTTCTTTTGTGTTTACTCTGGTCTGGTATTTACACCTGTGGGTGGGCAGAAATGGCAGCTTCATGTCTTAATCATCAGCGTAAGCCTGCTAGTTTTGATAAGTCATTGGTGTCCACATGATAGGCAGATGTAGAAGTCATGCTAACAGTTAGCCATTGGCTCTCTGTCTGGATAAGGGAAATGCTCCACTTTATCCTTAGTTATGTTAGTTTACAAAGAAACTCTGTTGTGCAAAGAGTAACCATTGCTCCATTTGAACAAAAAACTGGCAAATGTCCCCAGCAAATGTTTGGGCATGGTCAGGAGACTAGCAGATATAAGATTTAGAATGAAAGGATATCTGTGTATTGTACAGATACACGCTGACCCATCATTTTCCCCAACATTTGGCCGACTCCATTGATGTGAGCTGACCACAAGTGAACGGGACAAAGTTTCTGGCTGTCCCTGTGTGTGTTTTGCCCAGCTCCACTGGAAAAGCTTCTAAGAGCTATTTGCTGCTAATCATTCTCAAGCAATGAATGAATGGAAAAGTATCTTACTAGAATGATTTACTGTTCGTCACGCATAATAAATGAATAGAGTTATTCACTGGCAGTCACACATCTCTGGCTAATCCTTTTGAAGGTCACTCGTACCAGTCTCCAATCTCTCGTCACAGATACTGCAGTAGAGAGCAACATGTTGAGGATAGGGAGCCATATAAAAAAGTGGGATCAGGTCCATCCACTGGTTTGGATTTGTTCTTCACCCTGGTTCCTATACCTCATGTCAGTAAGGACTAGTAAAGGGAAGACCAGAAACAGATGAAAATGTAGTAGCACTATTTGAATTATTAAATCATTTCAGCCTAAAAGGAAAAAGCTGTCAGTGTTAATTGTTCTCGAGGGAAGTCAAAGCAGAACACTTTGTTCTGAGATGTCCTCTCATGCCCAGATATTACACTAACCAGGTTGCAGGGCATCTGCAACAACTTCCCCTTGGTGCAAAACCATTAGAGTGGAGGAGAACTGGATTGCAACATATTATTAGTTTTTTTATTATGTGCGACTTCAAGTTCTTTAGAAAAATCCCCTAATTTGAGTTTTGTGTTGTAATTTCCTTCCCCGGTTCCTGAGTCAGACAACACTAGAGGAGAACAGGGTTGTGACCTCACTGACGAGAAACCTCCAAGGGACTTAGGCTATTGTAATGACCTGGAAGGTGTCCTTGGGCACTGTTCACTCCCTGAGACTAACAGAGACTTAAACTGTGTTACCACCCACCTTGCAGAGCTACAGCAGAGTCTGCTGGTGACTCTGTTCCCTGCTTGAGTGGGTCTGAGCACCACAGAAAGTGGTAAATGTCTACTGATCATTTGCAATGTACTAAAACTGTGCCTTGTGTTTCAGCCTGAGGGAACCCAGACTGTATCACCCACCCAAGGGCATATTGCATGCCAAGGAGGGGCTCTGATCTTCAAGCACAGGGATGAGAGCTGTGGACAGTGACACGAGTAACACGTCACATCTTGACAAGAATTTTGCCTCCTGAGGAGTCTGTGAGTCATCTGACGTAGACGGGTGCAGAGCTGCTGGAAAAGGCCTTATTTGTTTCCCATTTTCCATAGGTGTGAGGTGATCATACCACCTGAAAGACAGAAGGTAATTAGAGAGAAACTGAGAAACTTGGTGTCTTTCTTTGTTCCTGCCTCCCTTTGTCACTGTAGATAATCATTCATTTTTGGTTCACTGTTCCTGGGCCTTGTCTAGCTTCATTGGTGTCCCTGCAGTCTTGAGTGACTGGCTTGCTGCCATGCTTAGGGCTTGGTCTTTTGCCTTTTCCCAACAGCTTGGCCAGGTATTGATCCCGTTATTCTAAAAGATGCAGATCTTAATTAAAATACTGAGTATTCCTGCTTGACAGCAGGCTACTGTTTAGATATACAGACAAGGAGAACTGAGTAGACGGTGCCTATTTACAGCATGCACAGGGTATTAGCGTTCACTGATAGCACTCCCTTTGTCCATGCAGCCAGAAGCCTGTTCACAAGGGTGAACCCAAAGCTCTGGGACTCCATGAATTGCTGTGGTTATCCACTTCTTTTCACTCTGGATTCAGAGCAAATCCAGGTGAGTGCAAACTGCTGTTATCCATTTCAGGAGCCATGATACACTTACATTCTGTGCTTCAGAAAATAAATACAGAGGTGTTGGCTTAGAGCAGATTGAGTGAATCTACCTTGAGAGAAATGAAAATTGTATAGGCAAGGAACATCATTCCTGCAGAAGCTGTGCTTAATCCACAGAATGACTCTCTTCTGTGGCTTAAAGTCAGCTCCCATGGTTTCTCCTCTCCTGGAAAAGTTTCCCTAGGTACCTTGTGGAAGTTTCAGGGGTGGGCTACACCATGGGGGTTACTGACTTGCCTGCCTCCTGTCCTGTCTCTGGGAGTGTGTTTGTGTCATGAGTGCTGTACTGGTGCGTCCAAAATGCAGGCAAATTTCAAAGGGCCCATGTTACTGCTCTGCAGATTTATTTTTGGCAGGCTGTTAATAAATAAAAGGACAGTGAAAACACAGGTCACAGAATACAGCAGTATCCACTCATGTTCTTCTCCACTAGGCTCAGTGGAGTGATGTTAATCTGGCCTCTTTCTCCTTCCTCTGCAGCCTTCCATTTCAAAACGAGTTTTGCATGCATTCAGGTTGTGGGGACGTGGGAGTTCAGTTTGCTCATTTGGCAGCTCTGAAACCTGACAACCCCTTCAGAACCAGAACAGAAACCTCCTTTTCTGTTTCCTCCTACAGATTCCTGTTTTCAGTTGTGGGGAACAATCCCCTGTGCACATCTTAATTTTTTTTTAATTTTTTTTTTTTTTTATTTTTTGCTCACAAAAAAAGACACCTTGTCTGCCCTGATAGTAAAACCAACCGAGGAGCTCAGTGCCATGAGTCCCACTGCACACACAGACCTTGACTGTGGTGTCAGCCAAGCTGATCCCTGCGGCTGTGCTTCAGAGGCTTAGCTTGTTGTTATCAAAGTCCAGCAGGCAAACAGCACCCTGAACTTGGCTGCTGCACAGCTCCATCTCTAAAATCCTCCTTCTCACCTACCTCCAAATTAAAACAACTCAAGCTCTGTGCTAGTCAGGTGGAAGAGATGAGAATTTTGGAAGTAGGCTAGACTATTTCTTTTTACAATGCTTAATTGCCCTCTGGAAGCACCCTCATTGTGTTAAGTCACATCACTGTTGTTCAGCTTTCCCATGGCACCTGGCTTATCCTTCTGCTTCACTGACATTGTCCTTTCTTCCTCTCCCCTTGCCACACAGTGCTGTTGCTACTTCATTTGCCATCGTATGCTCTGGCTGTTGCCTCTCCCTCTTAAAATCCCTTATCACTTGGTATTTTATTATATGGTACTGTAGCAGAGGAGACAAGGTGAGGGAAAGACTCACTTTTGTCATCATTATACCAGACTTTAGTAGGAGGGGTGATGGCAGAAGCCTAGGTGGAAGGAAAACATAGGACAAAAGGACAGAGAGAAGGAAAAGGAGAGAGTAATTGTAACCTTCCACAGCAGTGGCAGATAGCAAAACCAAGTAGAGTCAGGCTTACAGTGCAGCCAATTATTCTGCCAGTAAAGATATGAGAGCAACTAACAGGATCTTTTGCCCCAGGGTTTATTTCTCCTTATTTGTATCACCATTACCAAAGAAACAGGACATTGCAGAACAACTGCTTGCTTCATTACAGGAGCATGGAGTGGTGAGCTGTACTGAGGAGGAGGAAGAAACATGAAGTGGGATATGGAAAACTGGGGGTTTTTAGCCTGAGTGAAGGAAAAATGTGATTGAAAGGGCCTGAGGTGGACACAGTAACTAATTCAAGATAATGATGTTGAAAGAAGCACTGTTTTTCTGAGTGATTTTCATAACGATGGAAGTGAATCCATGCTCAACCCTGGAATCTCTTACTTAGAAACCTTCTAAATCATATTTTACTGACAGTAATCTTGATTTTGCTTATTTTAAAGGGGCATCTCTCACTGAATGTTTGGGTTTTGTTCTATTACCTTCTCTTTTTTTCATGACAGAGTGGTCTAGATTTTCCATGCATTAAATCTTGAGTGGAAAAATTATTATTTGCTTCTGCTTATTAAAGAAATTCCTCTGCAAATTTCAGGGTGGTAACTGAGAGCCTCTGATTTCTATTTTGAACAGGGAGGAGTCAAGAATATTTCAGATATTCCTCAGCCTGCAGGCAGGATAAAACGTCAGATTAACAATGTACTGGGGATGTTAATGGAGAAGCTGGAGAGTGAAGACAAGTCTTATGCTCATTTCTAACACTGGGCATTTATAAAACACTTTGTGCAAAATTGAATTCCTCTAGAATGTTTTAGCCGGTGTCATTCTTACTGAAGACTGGATCTGTTGAGCACATGAGGCCATGGGGCAGCTGGACCACCCATGGCTCTTTGTCCTTTTCAGTCATTTTGTTATTTACCAGAGGGTAAATTTTACCATACTAACATGTAGGAAGTTCATTCTAATTCAGACAGTTTTACAACTGTCTCTTTACAGAAATGATATCAGCTCTAAAGTAATTTGTTTGGATTTGAAATAATGCTGTAAAAGAGGAAATTTTATCAACTTCAGTGGCTGATAAGCCCCCCTAAGTCAGTACAAACCCATTTGTAAGTTAGTATGGGCTGTGTAAGAAAAGTAAGAGCTATACTGAATTACAAGAAACCAGATGTCTCCTGTGCTGTGTAGAGGAAGCCTGTCTACCTCACATTTTCAAATGCATGTCCAGTTTGCGGCTTGTCTTAGGATGAAGCTTGATTTTTGCAAATGTTAGAGCCTCAGAAGCTCTTGTGGACCCCTGGAGGACTTGCAGACTGGGCAGAATATGTTGAGAAATGAGGTACTCTTTTTCTCACACTTTCCAAAGTTATGACATCTGGTTTTAACGCTCAAGCTTTTAAGTACTTTTCATTAAAGAGTGGAAGAGACCACCCAGAATATCCACCAGCTCCAGTGGTTAGGAAACTCATCTTGTTCTTCTGGTGTGACTCTTTTTCTCTGTTTCTGGTTTTGAGAAGAAATTTGTCCTGAAGCTGGAAGAATATAATCAAAACTTATTGTGACAAGCAGCATCCAAACACTGATGTGAAGAAGGGGCATCTCAAGTAGTATTAATGACAACGAAATGAAAAGTTGCTTTTCTGCAGGGATTGCTAAAGTCTTACCAACAGTATTTGAAACATTTTAACTGTGCTGCGAGAGACAGCATGTAAACGTTCTTACAGTTGTATTGTATAGATCAATAGATTTGCGCGCAGATGTGAGTGACCTGGCTTTTGGAAACAGTTAATTCTGGAAATTAAGCCACTGCAAATGACCAAATTGGTATGATGAATCAGTGCAAAGAGAGAAAATTAACCTCTGTGATCTGAGATGTGGCAATTGGGCCGAGATTCCTCTCTGTGTCTAACCTGCTCATTGGTAATGCTTTTTGGTAACAGAAAGAATGGGAAGAGGAATTAATGTTTACGTTACACTGAAGTGCAGCCTTACGGTCTGTAGTCACCTCTGGTGGGAGAAACCAAATAGCAGGGACCGTCACCAGGGTCTGTAAGGAGCAGCTGTGCGTTGTGATGGGGATGAGCTGGACTGGCCCCTGCATTGTTCCTCCCTGTCTCTAGCTTTCCCCCGTAAATCGCTCCTGCGCACGTTTTACCCAACATATATGGAAATAATTAAAGCTTTGGAGAGGAAGTGTTTCCCGTGATAAACCAGTTCTCTCTTGGTGCTTAAGCGCTGTGGAAAATTGACAACAAATTGACTCTGACAGGATTAGGGATCCCCAGTGGGGGATTGCGTGGAATCTTGAGAGACACCTGCAGCCCCTGCAGCCGCTGCCCCGCACCCCTGCCTCTTGCACCGCAGCGGCTCAGCCCGACCGCCTGCTTTCTCACGTGAAGCAGCATGAAAGCAGCTTAGCAAAAATGGAATAATACGAGGCTGGAAGGACTTGCTGAGCACCAGCCGGTGTCAGAACGACGTCACTGCTGGCTGTGGCAGTGCAGGTTGAGTTGCTGGCCAGTGCTGTTGGACAGGAATATTGCTTTTGCAGCCTAACTAAAAAAAAATGCCATTGAGTTGTGCTTTCTACACCTATAGCAATGGCAAAGACCTTCCTTTTTTTTTTTTTTTTTTACTTTCTAGGTTAAAGTGTTGGAAACCTGAAGAAAACTGTACATGAAAACCAATAAGACTGTACATGGGGAGAGCAGCTAATTTCACCATAGTGCTAGCCTCCAGGTCCTGCTTTATGTGTTTGTGTTCAGCCTTCTCTAACCAGCAGTGTTGGATTTTGAGTTTTAAGCTTTTTTCCCCTTCTCTCCTCCAACACTGAGCTCTTCTAGAGCAGAATCCCACTGTTTGTGTTGGATGTGTCTCCTCTATGCAGTCAGACAGGCTGTAGCAAAATTTATTAGACCGCAACATACAGTGGATTGTTCCCTTGGTACTTCACATAACCAAGTAAGAGCTGGAAGGCAGTGGCACTATCTGCAGCTTAATGGCAGCCACCTGAACCCACGAATCACTAGTCACATGGGGTTGGCAGGGAAATAAAGGCTCATTGCCTATCCCTGTCACAGCTGTGACAAGCCAAGGTGTTTTAGGCTGGCAGTGCTGGAAAGCACAGGGTTGCTCAGCCCTGACTGTTTGCAGCATCTCAGTGTTGCAGCTTGTGACCGAGGATAATGAGCACTTTGATCTGACTAAAATCCAATGATGGCACCAAGTAAGATTTTGTGTTTTATGGGCTTGTTATGATCCTGACATTTTCAAACCTGCTGATGCATCCACGCTGTTTTATCCTGGGAGAAAACCCCCAGTGAAATACTTTTGTCCTCTGCAGTGGTTATCTCAAACCAAACTCTGCTTGCTTTGACTGGGTTTTACCTCTGCAGCTGAAGAGGTCCTTGAGTGCTGTCCCAGCTGTGGGAGGGCAGTAAGTGTTGCTGTGGGAATTGGGGAGGGGCATTTCTTTCTTGTAGTTCCTTTGAGCCTGGTGAGCGAAGATGAGACTGGCAGAGTGATGGCTTTGTGATACTAGACCGTATTCCAAACATTTTCTCCTTGCATTATGGTTTTTAAAGGCTTAGAATTTGTTCCTGTTGTGTTTAACTGGATATGTGGTGATGTGTTGCAAAGCTTGAGGACAAAATTACATCTGCAGAGACTTCACCTGCTGAGCCTGTATTTTAGATGTTTAGTGTAAACTGCTGGGGCATGTGCAGCCAAATCTGGAGCTTTGTTTTCTTTCAACAGTGTGCCAAACTAATGCATTTGAGTGTGTTATGCGTGAACTGTGGTAATTTGCTTCTGCTGAACAGATTTCCCCTTGCTTTCCTTGCTCTGTAATGCTTCTGTCTTGTTTTATTAGCAAACCGAAGTCACCTTGGGTGTAGCCGACCCAGTATATGTAGGATTGGAGTTGACAAATCTGCCAGGTTTTCCTGGGATTAGTAATTGCCTGGTTTAAAAGTTCATTAGAGAGAAATACTAATGATAAAGAGCTGTCCGTATTAACCAGAGGTTTTGGCTTCCACCTGTGAGGGTCGGAGGGGCCCTGATGGCAGTGGAGGCTTCTCTGAGAGTCACAGGTTTGTGGTTCCTCCATAAGCCAACCCTTATTTAAGTAATAATAATAGTATTCATTTAAAAAAAAATTCTCACGAAAGCTATCAATGTAGTGGATTAAATCTGATGTTTGAGCCTTGTGGCTTTGTTCTCTGGTGTCTCTCTGGGTGTGAATGCCAAATACAATGTTTCATTGACTGGGACTATATCCTGTCACTAGTGTATTTTCCTGGGATCTGAGGAGGGTTGAGCTTGCTCTGCCTTTGGTTCAGGGAAGCTAAATGTTTCCTTTCCCTCTCTCCAATATAGCTTTTCTTTTAATGGAAGCTGATGGGGCTTGGTATTTCTGAAGTAATTTCGCTTGTTTATAAATCTTTGATGGGTTCAAGACTGACCACTGGAAACGCAGAAAGGGTTCCAAACTGTCTCAGTGGTGAAATATGGGAACCCAGCCCTGACAAGAGAATCAGAGATGGGGGCAAGATCTGATGACAGTGATAGATGGTAACTGGGGGGAAAACAGTGAGAAAAAGATAGATTAGGGACCAGTGCCTGGAAGCCAAATTCAGCAAACAGTGGACTTTGGGCACCAATTGATAAGAAAGCAATTGGCCACTAGGATGACCTGCCATGGAAATTGTGGGCATTTTATCTTGTTTTCAAATCATGCGTACCTGCCTAACCAGAGGATGAATTTTAGCTTAATCTGTCTTTGGAGATCAAAATCAGTGATCTGTTGGTGAAGTCTGAGAATTTGTTGTAGGCTTGAGGTAAGTGCCAGGAGCTGATAGCACAGCTGGATTATGACAGGCAATTATTCCATAATAACGTGTTGCCTCCATTCTGCTGTTTGCATGGGGTGGCTGCAGTTAGTCCAAAGTCTGGTTCATGCTGGCAGGATGTTTGTGGGCCATGGAATGGTACATCTTTGACAGGACAGAACACTGCCATGTTTTTAAATCTGACTGTGCTTTGTTTTGGCATGATAATGCCTTTTGTACTAACATCATATAAAGCTTTAGCTTGTTAATAGATTTTGCCAAAAATCTGTTGTTGTTAATTACAAGCTTGTGGCCTTATGATCAAATTTGCAATTAGAACAACACAGATTTTTGAGCGTGTTTTGCATCTTAAAGCTCTTATGTTTAGAGGAGGAAGACATGGATCAGAAAAGCAAAAGCATTCAGGTCAATTCTTCATGTAGTTCTTGCTTCTCTTCCCAAGAGAGAAGTTGTAAAATTGAAAACATGTTTACGTTTGCAAAGTGTTTCTATTTTTGTTTTTTCTTGCTTTTTTCATGCTAACTGTAATTGAAAAGAATCGGCTTGTCTCCAGTAAAACTTTCCTTTTGGTGTTTTGCAAACCTTTCATTTCAACTGGAGATTAGGATTTCTGTTTTCATAGCTTTATCTGAGAAAAGGTTTAAACTATTAGTTGGGGGGAGTGTATCTGGATCTTGAAAATGGAGAAATCAGATTTTTGGATTGCTTTATTTCCAGTTTTCATTTTAATTGCTGGCAAAATCTAAAAAAAAACTTCTGAAAGGCACTTTTTTTCTTTTTTTCCTTGCCTTCCCCCCCTCACCAAATTGCTGTGGAAAGGGCCTGATAAGAAGGATATTTGTCTTGGCACTGACTGCTTTTGATTCTGCAGTGCTGAAAAGTTACTTTGCAGCACTTTGTTGCGTTTTCACAAAATCAGAATGAAACGCGGTCAAAGCACTGGTATGTTTTGCTCTGAAATGGGTTTACTTCAATTGTAACTTCTTTTTTTCCCCCCCGTGATTTAATAAGAGACAATAAAAAACAATTTGGAGTAGATCAAAATCTGTCACACTGCTTAGTCTGGAAAAAGCATAAAAAAGAAGGCAGTTAAGGTCTGGTTGCGTGGGTTTTTTAAGGGTAGTTTGGCAGGAAAGTTTATTTAGGTAGAGAATGGGTTTTGTGGTGTTGAATTCAAATGGCTTTGGTGCCATCTGTGATGATTCAGTTTCAGTAGGCTGTTCTTCTTAAAGAGTAGTAAGGTTGGGTGATGCCATTTGGTTACATCCCTTGGTTATGGCAGCGGCAGTGCTGATCAGGACTGTATGAAACCTGTGGGTGCATTTGAGCAGTGAGAATCTCATGGCCTTCGGGAAGGCTGGCTTACCTTCCCAAAGGACAGAAAAGGCACGGTCCAGAGGTGCGCAGTAGCCCTGGAGAAAAGGGTCTATGTACATCAAGCTCTGGCTGCTGATAAAATATCCTCCTCTCTTTATTGAAGTTCCCTTGCTAGACTTCATCAGCAAGGATCCTGTCCACTGTAAACTCATGCAGTTCCAATTTGAGATGGTGGCAGGTGGCAAAATAAAAGATAGTGCTAACAGGGACCGTGGTTACAAATAGCCATGCTGTTCCCTGGCATGGCTTGGTGGGAGGGAGTAAGCCCTTGGTCAAGAGGAATCAAACTAGATTGTAAAATAATGAACCAAATAAACTGAACTTAGAGTCTTTCCCCAAAATCATCTCTCCTGTACTGTACATTGTTGCTCCCTGGACCTTGCTCCCATCTACCTCCTGAGGAGCTGCTCTCCGTTGGGACCTGGCATCAGTACTGTTGAGCGGTTGACCTGGGAGCCTCTCAGCTGTCTGCTGTTCCTTCATAGACCATTGACTGCCCAGAAATCCCTGGCCTCAGGTTGTCCTTCCCAGTACAATGAAGAATGGCTGTAAGTGCAGCCTGACCTTAATTCAAAACCAGAAGCTTTATCACAGTTCAAAACCAGCCGTAAGGGGAAAGGGCTGGGTGATGGATCCATCCTCCACTACCAAGATAATGCTGGGTCTCTCTGTCCTTTGCATTTCAATAAGTGCCTCAGCGTATTGTGTAATGAGACACTAATGCACTACTAGAAATTACAAGAGGGTGGTAGCTCTGCTGGGTGGAAAAACATGTCATTAAGAAAAGGGTGACAGCAGCCAGTGACAAACCACAGCAGGGTTGCGTATTTAGCAACCTGGGCTCCCCGCTGTGTGAAGAGGTTAAGAGGAAGGAGAGAGATCATTTATAAAAGAGTAAGAAGGTCTTGCTTGCTGGTAGGTCATTTCTGTCACGCTGCTTCACACAGAGCAAACCTAAACCTCAGTGGAAACAATAAATGAGTGTGGGGGACTGTGAAAACCAGGTAGTAATTACTCTCTCTTCCTCTCTTCACGCAACGGTGTTTCTGAGGAATGTGCGTATCTACTAAAACAATGAAATTAATAACTTTATTTTTAGTAGTTAACTGTATCAAGTGCCGATGATATACATGAAGTGTTTTCTGTTATTCCATTTATTTAAGCAGGGTTTGAAGTTCTTTTGCAGCAAGGCTATAGTTATCAACTCTATTTAAAGTCACAGCATAAACCTGGAAGAAAACATCTTCAGTCTCATTGCTGTGCCTGTGTTTTCTCTTCCTGGCAAGGTTATTCTCCTAAGTCATAGTTTCTGTCTCCTACTCTAAAAGCTATCCATTTGTGATTACGCTCATTCATACTTGTTTTTTTTTGTAAAATAGATGCCCTGGATATCAAGGGGTTCAGAGGTGACAAAAACCCCAAGCTAGCTGAAGCAACTCTGTGAGTGGCTATAGCATTTTGAGGCTCCAACCCGTAACTGTCATGGCTAGAGCTCAGCTCTGGAATGTTTTGTGCAGTGAGGGTAGTTAGAAATGCCTCTTTCAGGATGTGTGTTATGACTTTTGTCTTGAACCACCTCTTGAATGGTGCTTTGGGGATGAGTCAGAATGAGTTCCCCATGTGGCTTCCCCCGTGGGTCCCTCTGTGGTGTGGGGTGAGTGAAACAGGGTATTATGGGGCAAAAGCCCCCTACAACACCCACTAGAAGGCCCTTGAAAATAGGTCAAAGAGCAAGCTAGGAAGTGGCAAGTTGCTTAGCAAAAAGTTGAAAGTATAGTAGGATGCTTCTGTTCAGGAGAGTAAAAAGTCATGGTTGTAAAGGAAGAGGCTTGTGTTGAACACTTGCAGTTTTGCCCTCTGCACATGTGCCAGTTGGTTGAAGTTCCTCCTTAATATTTATGGAAAACTTTGGAGAGGCAGCAGCCATCCCTGATAGTGGTGTCTCTCCACTGTATGGATGTATTTGTGGTTGAGGCTTCTTTTGCATTATCCTATTTCTCAGTTTTCATGCTACAGTTACCATCTCTATTTCTGCTTCCAGTGCCTTTGTGTTTGTTTTTTTGGTTTTTTTTTTTTTTTCTTCTCTGCTTACACTCCCCTTAGTCCTGCTCCAAGTTCACCTCCCTTGAAGTCGAGATTTGTCCTTGGATATTGCTTGACCTGCTTTGCCAAGGTGTTTATCTTCTGCAATGCAGATACCAAACTTCAGTTCAGTGTTTCCCTGGGCAGTCTGTTGAATGAGTCAATGTGTGGGGAGGTTCCTTGGGCAAGGGCATTTGCTTTCCCTGACCCCTCCAAAAATTTGGAGAGAAAGAGTGTGTGTGTGTGTGTGTGAAGAAAACTGGACCAGGATGTATACAGACAGGGGGAAAAACAAGTAACTTCTGCACTAGCAACAGGCACTGCAACTGCCTGCTACTTTATGAGACTTTATGTGAATTCAAGTGGATACTTATTACTGATGAACAGAAAGCCAAAAAAGGATTTGATTTTTTTTCTTTTTTTTTTTTTTCTTTCAGGCTGAAAAATTTCATGGCAACTTAGAAGAAACTGAATCACTAGCATCCAGTTGTGACTTTGAACTGGAAGGGGAGCCTCTTATTTCGTGGGCTTTGGCTATTAAAGTATCTTGTATGCCAAGCAGCCAACTCCTTGCAGGAGCCTTTAGCTGTAAGCCAAAGACACAGCCCCCTGCTCCTTAATGTTGTTTCTCCTCATGGAGAAAGGTTACAGTGAAATGACAGTAAATAATATGGCATGTCTGAAAATCACTGGTTTGAGGGGCAGTTCTTTCCGTTCCAGTCCTTATTCCATCACTCAGCGCTCACATTGCATAATTCCTGTTTCATTTACTGCTGCTTATGATAGGGGAGCTCAGACCAGCGGTCAAGGACGGTGCCAAGAGTACCTAATCAAACCTAGTCATGCAGATCCCTGTCCGTGGGCTGGGCAAACTGCAGAGCATTTCAGGGCTGCAGCAAAACTGGACTCTCTGTCCTCTTCCTGGCTTTAATAGCAACTGAATGAAATGGGCCTCCAGATGCACTGCTTCTGCTGGTACACCACCCCTGTACTATTTAATGCCCTTCTTGCAGGACATTAATGGTGTCCCAGGTACAGCATGTGTGCTGTGGGGCTGTTTTTCCCAATTATTCCCCGGGCAATAGTGTGTGCAGTCAATGAGGTGCTGCTGGGACTGATGCCTGGACGGACTGATGCCTGGACAGCCTGCTGCAGGCGAGACTTCCTTGGAGAGTCCTATTGACTAGAGGATGAAAAGAAGTGCCCTTGGCTTTTGGAGTTTTGCATGGGTTTGTGGCAGAAGTGAATTAAATACATAGTTCTGGGTTTGTTCCACTGTCTTAAAATGTCTGTTTATATTGTCCTAGAGGCGTATTTTGGGGCAAGGAAGGGTGACTGTGTTACTGCTTGGGAAACTACCCTGATAACTCATAGAAGTGGTAGATATTAACTTCATTAATCTCCTGTGTTGGGTGAGTCTTGGGGCCAATGTCCCATGACTGGGCAGAATAGGTTCCCAGCAATGCCCACACCACCCTGTGAGTGGCCTCTGCCCTCTGTGCAGAGCCTGGGCAGCATGAAGGGGTGGGAGCATTTCCAAGTCCTACATCCCCTGGTTACCTGTTGGTCTCCAGAAAGGAAGGGCAAAAGCAGCTGCTCTGGTAGGACAGAGGGAGCCAGGGCTGGGACAGCATGTCTCTTGTGCACCCCCACACAGAGCTGTGTCCTTCCCCACAGGGCAGGACTGTGCAGGCACATCTCCCCAGAGTCTGAGGGGCAGCAGGGCCTGATGCTGGTTCTCTTGTCTTTCTGTAACCCCTGGGTGCTGAAGTAGCTGTGGGTGGGCACACTGCTGCAGTAAGCCATCTGAGCAGATGCTCCAGGTGCAGCTGGAGGTGGGAATGCACTCCCCAGCTTGGGAGAGCTGCCTCTGGCTGCTCTCCCAAGAGGCAGCTTGGGGCTCAGCTGTCTCTCTCTCTGTCCTTCTCTGCTGCACAGGACATCAGCAGGAGCCAAGACTGCCTGAATGACCTGTATATCATTGCTCCAACTCCTGGAGAAGGAGCTGAGCCACTAACATGCCATGAGTGTCTTAATGATATTCTTTTGTTGGCCCCCTATACTCTGTCAGAGGGAGTGAATACATCTTTTAGCTGGTCATTGCTCTGTTTCTTTTTTGGAGTGTTTTGGAAAGAGGACCTCTGTGTGGGCCACTGAAGTGCAGCAATGACAAGCTAAAGAGAACAGAAGCCTACACAAAGACAATCTTTCTCACTGGATGCTGTGGTTTCCAGGTGAAATCCAGCTCCTTGGAGCTCTGTGGCATTTGTGAGTCCTTTTCAAATCATGGGTCTAAACTGTGGTCTTGAAGGGTGGGTGTCCCTCCATATTTGACCTTGTTTCAGTCCCCATACAATTGGACTGATCTGTGGCAAGTGCTGGGTGCCACTGAGCAGAGCAGCGTGTGCGACTGACTGGAGATGAAAAGGGATGTGCCCGAGTCTCGGCTGTGCCTGTGACGCACATCTTGCCTAACCACAGCTGCTTTGTTCTCAAGGCCACTGTTGCAATTTTAGCATGGTTTGTTCACAGTTTCTTCTGCTGACATGTTCTTCTGAACGCTGTTGTCTGTGCCCTGCCTCAGCCTTAGCTGCTTTGCACCCTCCTGCCTCTCTCCAAATGCTGTCAGGGAGAGTTCGGTGCTGAGAAGGGCACCAGGGCTAGAGCTCAGAGCTTTGTAGTTCTGTGGGACAGGGCCATGTGTGTGGGCTGTCTTTAGTGTCTTCCTGAGGTAGGTGCCAAACGGAGGATAAATCCTTGTCAGCTGGTGCCACTCCATGGGAATAGCAGCTCTTTGGTCTGTCTTGGTAAGCTGGGTGAGTGGCAGTGAATTGGAGAGGGGCGTCTCTATTGTAAAATAGATACGATCCCAGCAGTGGGTTTCGTATGCACCAGCCTCTTCTGCTCTGAACTGTCCCTCTGGCTGCAGAAATATTGCCTGTTTCCTCTTACCACCCATCACCATCTCCCCAGATCTTCCCAAGCCCCTGCAATGAGGGCTTCTTGAGCAAGCTCTTCTTTTGGCCTGTCACATCCTTCCAGCATCACAGCTCTTCTGCACACCTGCAAACACTCACTGGGAGCACCTGGAAGTGACTAACTGCTGCTGTGTGAGGCTGGCGAGGGAGGCCATGATGCCCTTCAGGGAGGAGAAATAGTAAGGGTGTTAAAAGAAAAGGGTTGCTGAGGTGTGAGAGTACGTCAGGACTTGGGAGCAGAAGCCAAATCCACCCTTCACATAGGGATCCCATTATCTTCAAAACTATACTGGCTTGCACTGGTTTGTTTTACATGAGTGGAGGGTGCTTTGAGATGACAAATGAATTTTGACTTCTGTAGAAGTAGCAGAACAGAGTTCCTTGACCTGAACTTACAGCAGTGTTGTTGCTTGTGTTTGAGGCAGCTTCACAGCTGCACCCTGTGATCCACAGTTTGAGGATCTCAGGGTGCCAGGCACTGCAGGATAAACACCATCAGCAAAATGCTACAGGAAAAACCGGCTGCCTTAGCTGGCAGCTGCTGGGGAGCTACCTACAGGCTACATGTGAAGGAGAAGGAGCCAACCTGTCCGCCTCGTTTTGTAGCACAGCTTACCAGCTGCTGGAGCTGTGATGTGCACATACGGTATCTCACCTCCAACACAAACCACACCTGGTGCCTGGAGCAAGGCGTAGAAGGTGTAGTTGCCAGACTTGCTGTTCACAGAAAGTACGGTAATCCCGTGCATGATGATGCTTGAAAATATTTCTACACAAAAAAATGCTTTTGACCTTGTGCCTGCAGGTGAGGTTTTATGCTTTAAGGCATATTTTAGTTTAAATAAAGATATATACTTCTAGAGAAAGAGACATAAACATAAGAGCTTTCAGACCAGGTACATGATCCTGTGCTGTCTGCCTCGGCATTCTTATCTCCTTCATCTGTTTCATGTTGCCAAATTCATTTGTTGTCTTTTGCTGTCAGCGGAGATAAACCAGTGCTAATTTGGTCCGCAATATTGTTTTTATTCAGTCTTGTGCTATGGAGCCAAGTGCTCTGTTGAGATAAATCAGTGCCCACCTTGGTTATTTGCTCAGGAAGCAGTGAAATAACCCAGCTACTGCCGTGTTGGGGAATTATGGTTGTCCTCTGCCCATGCCATGTTTGGCCTGTGAAATCAGAAAGGGAGACATGAAATTAGCAGCTGCTGCAGTTGTTGCTCATTTTGCTGACAACAGTGTTGTATGACTTCAGTGTAGGTGTTTCCTGCAGCTCAGTGTGAGAACCTGAAGGCTGTTTTCCATTCTGGTTTAACATTTAGATTTGGGATTACACAGAACTGAAGAAGCAATACACCAAGGTGTGACCTCATGTCTGGGCTCCTGCACAGCCTCATAGATAACTAAGGTGTTCTTAAAAAGAACCCAGCAAAACATTAAGAAACCCCCAAATCAACAAAAATGAGCCTTGCTTGTGCCTTCTTTGTGTCTGTGCACAGGAGAAAGGCACAGGTTTACTTAATTGCCAAATCTGATTGGAAACAATATGGAAATTCTTTGCGATGGAAATATTTTAATATGGAATTTCTTTGCTGTGGAAAAATATTTCAGTCCAGATTTTTTTCTTTTTTGTCACCTGAGCATGTATTGTGAAGGAAGACCCCTAACAGACTGAGAATAATTTCCATCCCAACTGAGAGATGGAGAGGCTGGAGCATCGAGGAGCTGCCTTTCTCCAAGGTCACACAGCAGCAGAGGCTGCATTTGGAAAGTAGACCCAGACCTCTTGAATTCTGTTTTCTCACTCTTTCTGTTTTGATATTTTCCATCACTTGCTGATATTACCATGCAGTCCTACCATTTCAGCAGAGCCAATGTTTTAAAAGCTACAGTAAAAAGCAGATGGGAAAGGTGTTAAAGATGCTAGGTGGAGTCACCCATGTCCTCCTTTCAGATGCAGTTCACAGATCATGTGGGAAGATATATTCCTTCTCCTTCCAGTTTGTGGCCAGGTATGAATGTGTTTGGTCACAGGAGCAGGGGTCTTCATGCCTTGTGTGGTTTTGAACCAAAACACACCTGTGCTCCTAGTGAAGTTCAAAGGAAAAGTGTGTAGTCAAGAGCAGTCATCAGCTCCAACATGTCTTGTATCTGACAGGCTGCAGCAGTGGTTGTGTGAACTGGGGCGAGGTTCCCGACAGCAGAGTTTCTCCTGGTATGGAAATACATGTATAGAGACCATATTTGCCCTGAGGTGGCTGTTGCTGTCATCCCAGGGATGGGGACCAAAATATGATTGGGTGGCATCTTTGTGTGTCCGGATATGTATAAAAATAAAATAAAAAACAGCAGGGGGATAAAACCCCAACACAACAACCTAAGGGGTAAAAATAACCCAACCCAAAAAAACTGAGGGCAGTGGAAAGCAATTTCCAATCAGCCAGATGACTTTGTTTCTCAATGGATCTTGTTCAGGAGTTGAACTAGTTGCAATTACAAATTTGGAAAAAGAGGAAAAACAGGAAAAAAGAAAAAGGGCTCGTGGTGATGGAGAGAAATGTAAGCAAATGCTGAACTTGAAGACAAGTGAGTGCGAGGGGTGGGGGGAGTTGGTAAGAGGATTTTCTTTTTTTTTTTCCCTGGATCCTCTACCAAACTGGAAAATGCCTTGTTTTACACGAGTGTGAACTATAGCAATCTTGGTTCAGAGGTGATTTGTACAAGCTACTGTTTGTCAGAGGGAAGTGAGAAGCTGTGACATCCCTGACTTATGCTAGGGGTTTGCCTGACCTCCAGCATGGAAGATGATGGATGTTTCTTCCTGTAGTTTTTTGGAGATAAATTTTCTACCACCTGCCTCTCATATCTGATGAAGTCTCAGATGTGATATAAGAACATGATTTTTCCAGGCTCTTACTTAAGCGTTCAAGCTGGGCAAATATTGATGTTGATGAGCAGCTAATATTAGTGCATGTAAATATATATATTATAGAAATACAGAATTTATTTAGTCATATTAAAATACAATTATTAATAATTTATAGTTAATTTCATGAATACAGTAATAAAGTCTATATTTTTAAAATGTAAAAGTTCCCCTCTCAGGCATGGGAGACTACTACCTTTTCCTTTGGTTCATTCTGAATGTATGGCAGAGAGTTCCAGGAGTTACTGAGGCAGTTACTCCTCAGATCAATAAACAGATAAATGCATCATGTCCTCTTTGCTCTTGAATTTTTGAAATTGATTTGCAAAATTCCACTTTCTAATCTGCCCCCTTAATCCGAGCTCATCGCTCTGTTTCAAGCTGGCTCCTGATTCTTTGAATGATCAAATAGACTTCCTCTCTTTGTTCCCCTGCTAAGAATACAAACCATTCAACAAAGCTGCAATTAATTTTTTCCTGTCATCATGTCCTTTTTTTTTTTATCAAGGCTTTAAATGAAATGTGGGTATTGAGATGTGAAGAAGGCACTGCTTCACGATTGTACCCTTTTGGCTTGGTGGCAGTTGGGTAGGAAAAAAAAAATGTATCCAAAAGGGCAAAACTCAAGAGTGACATAATGCTAGCAAATTCTTTAATCTGATAATGTGATTTTGGGGTTTTCTTTTATTTCTGGGGATGATGAAAATTAGCCCTCTGGGAAACAATTCCTCCTCAGTGTAGCTCTTTAAAGGGCTCAGACAGACAAATTAATAATGTTGCTGCATCCTAATTGGAAGTCACTTGAAGGCAGACTAGGTTTTGATTGTGATTGATTTAATAGATCCTCATTGTAGCTGGTCTTGAGAAGCCTATCTTACCTTGGTTATTTAATACACTCTGCTGCATATTGCTGATCTTTGGGAGTTGTGGAGGTACAGTCCTCATGATTTAAAGGGGCCTTGTTGTATCTTCTGGTGGTTTATTCTGAAATTGAGTGCTGTCCTGGAGGAAAGGGCAAGGGTTTGTTCTATAGGAAATCCCCGTGGGGCACGGGAACCATGATGCCAGGAGCCACTGCTGGGGCTCCAGGGACCTGGGGAACCTGGGAGCTGAAGCTTCCCATAGCCCCATCTCTCACTAGGGGAGGATTTCCTTAGCTGGGTTGAACCTAATTACAGCCATGCTGACACATGGTGCAGCCGGGACCCTTCAAAGGTACCTCTCCAGATGTGATTAGCTGGTATTTCCCTTTTTGTACTTTTTAGTGCATCTGTAGTTTTCCCTTGGACAGCTTCCACCAGCAACAATGAAGAAGGCTTTAAAGCAATGTAGAAAGGGTCAGAATTTGGCCTATTCTCTATATATAGAAAGAAAGTAGGAGTTACTGAGCTTCCTTTTCTTCACAACCTACTAGAGCACAGTACATTCCTGCTCACTGGCTCTGTTAAGCTGCAGTCTAACACTGAACTGCATTAATTTTAGTTTGTGACTGGAGTCTGAGTACTGATCAGAGCCATAATGTGCTCTCTGACGGGCTTGCCTTTTGAAGCTTGAGACCGGGGCATCTTTTCAGCAACCCTATTACTGATTCAAGAGCAGTGGATATTAAAATGTCCGTCAGTTGCTTTTAATTAGGCCTGTAGCAACCTGGGACAGCTACTGATTTAGTTTTGAGAATGCTGTCACTTTTTGACAGGTTAGAAAGAAGCCCAGGCTGGCAGGATGCCTGACCTGCAGAAGTACCCAAGGTGAGGTGAGAAGCCCCAGGGTGAGGCTTGCTGGGGTAACGCTGATCCTTACCCCGCTGCAGCTTGTTCCTCTTGGTGCAAACCAGGAGTGGAAGTTACCTGAGCTGACATGGTCTAATGGTAAAGACGTGTGCTGCCCTTTTGTACCCTGTGGGGACAGGTATCACCCAAGTCCCCCTCTGCTTGGGGTGACCGAATGCACTGCCTGCTTCAGCCAGTGGCTGTACTCAGGAAGCCACTCCCATGCTGTGGAGCAGCTCTGACTTCAGGTATGGGACCTAGCTACCTGTGCTTCTCATGTGACATGGGACATGCTGTTTCAGTGATGTAAAATGCTGCTTGACCTCGTCACTGTGTTGTTCATCAGACAGCTGCCTTAACAGCTTGCTAAAACTCATTCTATTTTATTTTCCAAGCAAGGGAGTTTGATTTCTCATGATGTAAGAGAGCAAACAAGTTGTGTAAGGATCCTGATGCTCACCTACAGATTAAGGAATGTGCCCTGGTCCACGGGAGGCTTACCACTTACTTCAGCAGATGCAAGATTCGTCTCTGTGTCTAAGCTCTGACGCACTTTGTGCTGGCAGATGCAGAGAGATTTCCCTCACCCACGTGATGACTTTACACTCCTTGGCTACACATCGCCTGTACTCGTTCCTCTTCCAGCTGTCACATGGCTCTCGTGCTGTGCCAGTGGTACCAGCTCCTTGGCATACTTCTCCAGCGTCCCTTTCGAGAGACTCACATCTGTCTTCCCTGCTTTTTGCATTGTCTCTTTTGTAATGGCAGTAAATGAAAAATGCAGAGCGTTGAGTCACGGGACAATGATAACAAAAGTGTTGTTTGTGCTGGACAAATTGATACTGTGTTGCCTGTAGCACCATGACTGACCTCCTGTTCAAAGATCTGGCGAAGGTGGCTTGTGTTCTGCAAGCTGACATTGCCTCCCACCCCTAAAGCATGTCCTGCAGCATCACACTACTGCCTCTGTGCCTAAGGTGGTCATAAATGGCATAACTGGCTCAGGAGCTGGAGCAGTGCACTGCTCATTGGGGTTCGCTGCTGTGGCATTTGCTCAGCCCCTGCGGACAGGTCCAGGCCCCCTCTGCCATATCTGTTCTTGCCCTCCTCTGCTTCTACTCTGGGAGTCATCTTTGCTGCCCTGGAGTTGAGTTGCAGGGTGAATCAAAGGACTTTGTGCTCATCCTTCTGGCTGGATGCAGAGTGGAAGGATGCTGCAAGTTCACCAGCAGCATTATGGTTTGTTTTCTCTGAAAACAGTGACTGGCTTCAGACGCTCACCAGCAGCTTGGTGCAGATGCAGTGTCTCAAAACATAGATCTCTGTGTCCTTGGGGGTGGTGTCACCTCTAGTCCAGCTTGTTCCCTGGTACTAGATAGTCAGATGACTCACGATGGAGAGCTGATTTTACAGCTAGAGGGCTGGAATACTCAACAATGGACTATACTTACATATATTTACATAGCTCCAGCATTGCTCCAGATGCTTTCTTGGAGCCACAGTGACTCAGTCAGGGTGTCTGATTGTGCAGGAGAGCTAGCAGCCCCATCGCCACTGTGTGACCCCACAGACACGGCTGTCTACAGGGACACTTGGGATGTGAGAGTATGGGGGTATAGAGGGCAGGGGCAGGGGATCAGGGAAGGTTGTGGGACATGAGCGTTGGGGTTTGCCATGTGCAGTCAGGGAGTGGGTAGAAATGGGAGTCAGGACAAGGGTGATGTGTACCCTACTGAGAGAAGCACAGCCTCATATAAGATGTAGGGGTTAGTGTGTGTGCCTGGAGCTGGCAGACTTTGTCCAGCCACAGGAAGTGCAGATCAGGCATAGTAATTAGACCTGGTGAAAGGGTGTGTGTGTGTGTCTAAAAACTAATGCCTCTAAGGACAAGAGTTGGCTACAGGTGCAAATGTGGTGTGTCGCACAAGGGCCAGGCCCTGGCCTGCCTTCCTGGTCCACCAGGTTGGGTGCAGGTATCCTGAACCTGCAGCAGGGCAGGGCAGGCAGCTAGATGAATGCTGTGTCTGCCTCAGCACTTGTGGAACAGGTGGGACATGGAGAGCTCTTGGGGGTGTGTTGCAGCAGGGCTGAGAGTGAAGCAGCAGCATATGCTGCTGAACCCAATGCCTCCTTCTTCATCTCTGTGGGTCTCTGTTATGCTTGTTTATCTCACGCATTTGGAAGACTTCCTTTAGGACTGGGATGTGGCCTAAGAGACATTGCTGAGCTCAATTGCCGTAGCCAGGAACAGGCAGTGACAACTCGGTCACATTCCTTGGATTCAGGTGCCAGGAAGCACTTGCTGGGTTTGCTATCTCCATCTGTGCAATTAAACCAGGCTGGCATTTGAAGGTCATGCAAATAGTAAACATGAAAGTACCCCATGTAGGTATTCATACAGAGGAAATAACATTAGAAAGAAACTTCTGCAAATGGTCTCAGTGCCAAGATGATCACGTGAACCAACAGAGATTTAAGGAGGACTGAAATGAAGAGCTTGTTCTTCTCAGACTTGAAACACTCTCTAAATCTAATGGGACTGCCTGTATAGTGTATGTTTGTCAGCAACAAAAAACAACCCAAAATCTCTATCTTCTCCCAGTTAAACAAGGTGCCAAAATCTTTCTGCTTTTCCAAGCTTTAACCTCCTTTGCCAAAGACACCCTTCACATGTTATGGAACCACCACCACATTCTGTGCAAGCACGTGAGCTTCAGGAGCATCTTCTGTTCTCAGGAGCCTTTAATGATGTAAAATCCCGAAGGTCTTTTGTTATTATTCTTTTTTGTTTGTTTTTGGTTTTGTGTGGGGTTTTTTTGTTTTGTTTTGGTTTTTTTGTACAGACTTACTTTGCAGTTATGGGCTGTGACTCTCAGTGTGGCTGTGCCCTGAATTGCCCAGTGCTGGGGGGAGGTTTTCTACATGAATTGCTCTGTATAAATAAACCCATGACAACAATGATGAAAAATGCAGGCTTTTGCTGTAAAAGTGCATCAGCTGCTACTTATTCTTAAAGAATGCTTCCACCAAATCATCACAAATCATCCTTCCTTCCTCATTGCTGTGTAGTCTGACAACAGTATTTTTTTAGAGAGACAAAGAGATGATGTGCAGGAAAAAAGCAATAACTATACAGGATTCTAAAAGTCTGAGCAATTGCCCCCTGGAAAGAATAGCTTTACAGCATATGGACATAAGTTTTAACTCTTGGCTGCCATTTAAACTAATGTATTTGGTATCACTCTGGCTATCTTTTGCCTCCTTCTAGGACGCTGAAGATCTGCTTTTATCTTCTCATGATGTACATTGGCACAAGCTGCTTCATTGCACCGTGATGCCCTAGAGCCAGAGGAGAAAAATGAGGATGGGAGGGTGTTAGGATGAGGCTAGAAATGAAGGTCACGTCGGTAGCTTAGGGTGGTAGATCTGGAGCAGGATCCTGGTGCAAAGTAAAATATCCGGCACCTAAAGAGGATTGCTGTGACTGCAGGCTGGGTGAAGGGAAAACTGCCTCAGCCAGGCTACCTTTGTCTAAAAGGTTTGGCACATGGGAAGCAGCTAGGTAAGGCTTTGGTATTACCTGCAGCTGTCTGTGCATGTAGCACACAGCCGTCTTTCACTGCTGAGGGTCTGCAACTACCTTATGGGTACTTGGCAAGATGTGTTTATGCCTTGCCTGGATTCAGCATTCTTCATCAGCCCTCTCTCAACACCTGGAGGATGTTGTCATACTGCACAGTTTCTCTGTTCAAGCTGCTGCAAGGTTTACTAGCTCTCCAGCTGCTGTTAATAATGATGCATTTGTCATGTACTGTTTAATTAGCACAGAGCATGAATCACAATAAAGAGAACTGAGGTACATGTCAGTTGATATACCAACAACGTGGCTGTGAACATAAAATACTTCCGTATTCTAGACACACAATACCACAGTCACTATTCCTTCAGCATATAGCTGAATAAGCATAAGAAGAGCAAGGCAGCACTGATGCTGCCTTTTCCCTGCAGGCACAAAGAGCAATGGATTACTTGACCTTGGAGGAATAGCTTTTTTTTTTTTCCTCCTCTAGACTTGACACCTGCACGACATTTGATACCTGTTATCGCAGAAGAGCAAATAAAAAGCCCGTTGCCTGTCTTGCAAAAGCCAAGCCAAGGGCAAAGCCTGCCGTCATCTTCATTGATGTGTGTTGGCAGTGCCTGGCGCTGGCTGGATTAGGTTGTTTAATTTGCTCGCTGTGTGGCTTTCAAAGTGATAACCACATTAAAATGACTGGGGTTTGGTTAATGCTGAAGTGCTTGTTATTCCTGAGTGCTTGTATTCCTGATTTGGGATAGAGCTGCTCCGAGGGGCTCACATCAAACCCGTGTTAGCCGTTTGGCTTGCTGCTGGACACGTGTGTCATCGGATAAGGTTCCTGCCTGATGCTCTTTGGGCAAAGATGAGCAAACATTACATCCCTGTGTTTCAGAGATGATGGAATGAGCCAAGTGCCCTGATCTCACATGGCAGATCTGTGGCAGCTGTCTCCTGAATCCCAGATGGACCCACGGTTATTTTCTGTGCAAGCACCTGGCATGCCAAGTGATGTGGATGTCTTGTGTCTTGACTTTGTCTTGTCACTGTGCACAGAGCCTTGCAGCCTTCCTTCTGACTGCCCAGAGCATCAGGTCAGGCCTCCCAGCTGTGCCAAATGGTGGGTCCCTTTCCAAAATGTCTGGTCAGCTATGAGAGAAAAACACCTTGGCTCTACAGCTGAGGAGCCAAGAGCCTGTTGATCTTTGTGCTAGGGTGTGTCAATTCAATACTTAAAAAAAATCTCAAAAGCTTGCTCCCAGAATTTTCAGGGAAGAGTTGTGTTGAGCCTTTCAGTGTTGTTGACTTGTGCATTACCTGGTGCCTGCAGTTTGGCCTGCACATGAAAACTTAGGGTTTTGCTCAGAGGCTGAATTTGCATAGGAAGGAAGAGTAACAAGACTGCTCCCTACCTGTGTGTTTCAAATGGCATTAGGAAATATTTGCTTTAAAAATGACAGACAAATACTGTGAGTAAACTAGCTATATTTCAGAAAGGTGTCTGAGTAAGAGACCTGAATGTTTTTCAAGGTATCTAACTGTGCAAATCTTTTATAATTAGTGCACTGTTGTACTTAAGGCACAGTAGTAAATCAGTCGAGGATAAATACTGTCTTTTCAAGGAGTCAGTAGGCTCTGCTGAGGCTGCACATTGAGTACTGTGTGCAGTTTTGGGCCCCTCACTACAGGAAAGACATTGAGGTGCTGGAGCATGTACAGAGAAGGGCAGTGGAGATGAGGAAGGGTCTGGAGCACAAGTCTCATGAGGAGCAGCTGAGGGAGCTGGGGGTGTTTAGCCTGGAGAAAAGGCAGCTCAGAGGAGACCTTCTCACTCTCTACAGCTCTCTGAGAGGAGGTTGTAGCCAGGTGGGAGTCATCCTCTTCTCCCAGGTAGCAAGCAATAGAACAAGAGGAAGCAGTCTCAAGTTGGGCAGGGGAGATTTAGACTGGATATTGGGAAAAATGTTTTCATGGAAAGGGTTGTCAAGCATTGGAACAGGCTACCTGGGGAAGTGATTGAGTCACCATCCCTGGAGGTATTTAAAAGACTTGGAGATGTGGTGCTTAGGGACATGGTTTAGTGGTGGACTTGGCAGTGCCGGGTTAAGAGACTTGTTGGTCATAGAGGTCTTTTCAAACCAAAATAATTCTCTGACTGTGTCATTCAAATCCTGGCCTTCTCTCTTAGCCCTAATACTGCAGCCACTTATCTCAGTGCAATTAATCTTTGTTTTAGCTTTGTATTGCATGGTTGGAGACTTCTGTGACATGTCACCGGGAACTTGGGAGTTGCTTCACTGGTTACCCACCGTGGTAGTCCACGCGTGCTACTTTCTTTATTAGGTTGGTATGTACGAAGTAGGTTAGTGCTTGCTTTCCATCTCTCCCAGCAAAAGGATAGCATGCTGAAGTTATTTTCCTCATCGTTTAGCCTCATTGAAGACCTTTTAATCTTATGCTGGTATAAATTTCCTAAGACAAAGAATATCAGAGAGCCTTTGTTAACTGATTGCCCACTGAAGTCTTTCCCTTTGATGGAATAGCTCTCACGTCCTGTTCCTCCACTCTGACATACTTTCCATGAAACACATAGGAGTGCAATCCCCCTCAAAGGCACCTGCTTTCTGTCAAATCTGACTGAAGATAGTGGGGAGGAGAAGACAATTGTGAAACAATTGCTTGTGTGCACATGGAGTACAATGGCAAAACCTTCTTGTCTTACAAAGCCGGGTGGCAGCATGTGTGAAGGAAGGTAGCACACCTGCCTTGGTGAAGTCTCTGTGCTCTTGGCTCCCTTGTGGGTATGTGAAAATTTGCTCCAATTCCTCTACTCAAAACAAATAAGCATGTTTTCATAGGGGTGGTGCTGCGTGGTGATCCCAGCCTTGCCTCAGGTTGCTGAAATGTTGCTGTCCTGGACAGAGGCAGAGCCCTTGCTCAGGACCCTCCAAATCAGAAGTACCGGTATCCATGGGGCTTTGCCTATGGGCCACCAGGAATGGCTGAGCTGCTCATCCTCTGGTGGGTGTGCATGAAGAATGTCATAGGTCATCTTCTGTGTTTTGGGACTTGATGTCCTACCAGCTGCAATTAGGGAGCTCTGCAGGTAGTGTCAGGATGGGGCTCCTGGCACAGCTCCCGCCCTGCCACATGATGTTTGGCCTTTTTGCCGACGGGACCCCTGATGCTTTGAGACAATGTTCTCTGCAGGTTGTGCTGTTGGTAAACACTGAACCCAGCCTGAATAGTCCAAATACTGTAGCACACTGCAGAGCCCTTAAAAAATGACATCACATGCAAAACAGTGGCCAAACTGGGAAAGTTAGACTTTGCTTTTGGCAGGCAAAGGGGCCCATGAGACACAGCACAGAAATGAGCTTTTAAAGAATTTTGTAAGCAAGTCTGGCAGTGTAACCAGTTTTGCCAGGGAGGATCCTCTTATGTGTTTCTTCTTGGAATATTAAATAATCTGATTTTAGGAAGAAATTGCTTGCTTCTCTGCATCATGTTCTGTTCTTGTCCTTTTAATACCGTCAGTAGTGGGAGAAGAAAAAAGCTTCATCATAAGTTCTTTATTTAGGCTGTCTGGTCTCCTCCGCAGGGGTGGGCTGGCACTGTCCTGACTGCTGGTCTGTGCCCATGTAATGACTTGCTGAAGGATGTCACAAACAAGCTCTGTTCGCAGTTCCCTTGAGGCTGCTTAATCCTACCCCCCAGGACCCCACAAATGGACAGAATTACCAGTGAGTAGGTGGCTTACAGCCTCCTCTTGCTTCTATTTCTCTAGTCAGTGCTCAACAGCGAGCCAAAAGAAGATGCAACCTGTCCCTCTCTTCTAAGATAGTTTTTTATTATATATGCTGTATTTTTTGTGTTTTGTCTCTCGTGGAAGGAGTTTGGATAGATTCTTTCAAAAAGCTTTCTTTCTAAGCCTCAATAAGGCAGAAAGAAAATGTTTGTGGAGAGAAGTAGTGGGTGGGAGGGGATATGTCCTTCAGGGCGACACAAATTCACGAACCCTGATGCTGGTTGGCTGGATACTCATGTTTGGTGGTGGCATATTTCTTTCTTGGAAGCTGTGACTTTCATGTGCTTTTTTTCCTACATACTTCCAGTTTACTGTCATTATTCATACATAGCAAACTACGTAATAGATTTTGTTAAGGGTACCAGGCATGTGGCTAAATGCTCATATTTTGTCATTGCCATAACCCGTTTCCCTCCAGTTCTTCCACCTCACAACTTTTTTTTTCTTTCTGCTGTGCAAGAGATTTGAAACAGGAAGCACACATGCTCTTCTGCTTCAGGATACACCTAACACATGAGCAGATACTGAAGAATGGTTGATGCTCAGTGATGTGTAATAAGGATCACTGGGGCCTGTCGAAGTGTTTGGCCTCAGCCTCTCCTTTTCCTGTGGAAGCAGTCCCTTGTGACTGTTTCAGGGCTGAGACTTATCCCTCCTTTGCAGAGAACAAGTTTTGGTGCTCTGAGCATCCAGCGTGCAGCTTGTGAACTTTCCAGGGCTGAGGACTGAGCTGCAGACAGCCCTCACATTGCAGTGCACCAGCCCCAGCCAGGTAGGTGCCTGTCCCTGCAGAAGAGACAGGACCCTGCTCCCCCCAGGTAAGTTGCTGCCCAGTGGAGCTTGTAGCCAGGCTGACAGCACTGCAGGGCTTTAGCACAAGGGACACAAGGGTCCCTTGGTGGCTTGGCTGCTCCAGGTTTGGCACATCCATTAGATGGACTTTCTGGAAGCAGCATGAGTGTCATCTCTAGAAAGTAATGGTTGGTTTGTTTTATGGCGACAAAACGAAGGCAATCAACCTCGGGGGTCCAGAAGAGTCCCCAGTCCTTAACACCAAGTTTCCCAGATAAAGTGAATTAGAGATGGGATTTTAAGCCCATAATCCCCACAAGAGGCCTTGCAATGTATCCAGGACTTGCGTGTCCATTCTGGTTTCTGAGCTCAGCTTTGATACCACTGAGTTATGGCATTGTGCAGGGCCATTACCTATTATTTTTCACTGGTCATAGAGGGACTTTATGAATTTTCATATCTGGTATGAATAAAACCGTGCTTATGCAAAACATGGCTAAACCCAGATGAAAAGATGAGAGGACACTCATGCAGAGGGAGAAGGGGTTGAAAAAAACCCAGTTCTCTAGTTAGAACTTGCCATCCTCATAGATATACTCCAGTGAAAAGGAAACTGTGAGCTGTGTGAAAAGCTGTGAGTGGGCTGGGGCATAAACCACTGAGCCTGTTATAATCCCGGTGCTTTACTAGAGCTGGTTGCCACATCAAACCTGCTTAAGAACAGCCTTGTTAAAACAAAGCAACCTTAGGAAAGCTGGAGAGGGACTTTTTACAAGGGAAGGTAATCACAGGACAAGGGGCAATGGCTTTAAACTGAAAGAGTAGTTTGAATTGGATATTAGGAAGAAATTCTGACCGTGAGGGTCATGGGAACAGGGAAGCTGTGGATGCCCCATCCCTGGAAGTGTTCAAGGACAGGGTTGACAGGGCTTTGAACAACTTGGTCTAGTGGAAAGTGTCCCTAGACTTGGACAACTTTCTTGGAACCCTTGGAACTAGATGGTCTTTAAGGTCCTTTTCAAGCCAAACCATTCCATGATTCTGTGTTTAGGCTGGGGATTGTACCTGGGATCTGTTGCTGTTAAAAGTGAAACAACCTCTAACAACACTGGAAAAGTACCAAACCCAAAAAAAAAATAACTCCTTTTTTTGTCACATTTATACTCCCTCCTTTTATTATTATGTTTTGTGTGGCCAGGTCAAGAGCTGCTCCTTGACTCATTCCTGTCCCGCTGGGAACAGTTAAGTGAATATGTGACGTCTGCCAAAGCTACCGTGAGAAGGCACATAAGGGTGGTGTTGTGATAAGTGATGTGGTGACCTCTGATCTCTTACATTGGTCCCAGCGTGTCATTCAGCATTATAGGCTAGCTCCAGATTGTCCTCCACTTCATGGCAGTCCTGGACTGGCCATAAATCCTCCTGGGGTTTTAAAGTGCCTGTGTATGGATTAAAGGAAGAGTCTGACAGGGATGTATATTACTGCAGGGAAAAGTTATGAGCCAAAATTAGCACTAGAGTTAGGCATCCTAGAAGAGTTTCACAAATTCAAATGACCATCTTCCCACTCTGCAGGCTCTCTTTAGCTTGTGATCACAGGCGTGGTAAGTGAGATATGATGTATTTATAGCATGAAAGTCAATTACTTGTGATGTGTCTCACAAATGGCACATCTGTTAAGATATTCTTGTTCTTAAGCTGAAAATGTAAATACTGTAATAAAAGGGGCATAAAAAGAAGTGCATAGATGTTGACAGGGTTGAGTATGCACTCTGTCTATGAATGTAATTTAGGTTTTCACTCATTTGGTGGGGCTTTGCATCAAGCAGTCAGTCTTGAGCTTAATGGCTGAAGTGCTGCCCAAATTCCTTCTCTTCCAGACTCACTCTTCAAGGCCGCTCTTTCATCTCAAAGAGAAAATAAAGTAGATATTCAGAGGCCGAAGAAGGTGCTTAAAAACTTCCAAGTTGATGGGGTTGTAGCTGTAGCAGGCAGCTTCAAAGGAAGGCTTTGGGCCACTCATCCAGGAGGTGACACCAACCCTGCCCAGCCAGGCAAGAAAGGGATCATGGAGCCACCACTCTGCTTCTGGGCTGATAGGCTCAGGAGGGTAGTTGGTGTCCTTGTAAAATGCGTGGGACCTCTGTAGGGGCAGCGCTGTTGTGGTGGCACCCTGACAGGGGTGACCTGGCTGCCAAGACCTCGAGGCTCCTTTTGGCATAGCATTTTCTTTGCCCTGTCACCTGATTCACCCGTGGCCATCATAGCCGTGCTACCAGCAGGGCTGCCAGCAAGGCTCACCCAGGCACATGGATGGCAGGGCATGGTAGTGTGCAAAACCCACATTCCTTCTCCTAGAGGGCTTGTCTCCTATATCTCACTCTGCCACCTTCCCAGCAGCACAGCCTTTTTAAAGAATAGTTTAAATCAGTTTACAGTCTGCATAAAAAAGAGGAAATGGAAAATATTGTGAATTCAGGGTCTATAATTTTACACATTTGTTTGGGTTTGTGAGCTTATCTGTGAAAGCACCCATCCTACGGTGAGTCAAAGACTGCCCTCTCCTCCTGGACAGTTTCTTACTGGATAACAGGTTTCACTGAGAGGTGTCTTCTCAGGGGCAGATGTGTTTCTGAAGTAAGTTGTCTCATCACATCTTCTCAGGCAACTCTCCTCTCAAAATAAATGAACAAAGTAAAAAACCTCCACCCTTTCCCTTCTTGTTACAGGGAGAAAGGGTAAAGGATAGATCCCCAGCAGGTTTTGGCTATGCTGGAACCATACAAAAGGGCAGCGCTTGTGCTTCCTTAACTGTTGCTCCAGTGCTAGCCTTATGCAAGTGTGACTGCTCTTGAAGACAGCAGATCACTTGTTTATGGCGATGCCATCATATTTAAAAATAATGATGTAAAATTTTGTGTTGAACTTAAGAGCTCAGGCCTATAATTTTTATATAGCTTTTTGCTTTTTATGATTTCATGGATCATATAGCAAATTTAGTATGACTCCCTAGTAAATATAAGTAGGCCTGTAGAAATTGCACTATTTGACTATGTTGACTATATTTCAGAGAGACTTCTGAAAATAATCTGTTTTGACCTAATGTGGTTCCTGCTGACATCAACAGCAGAAGGCCCCTCTGGATTTCAGCGGTGGAAGGGAAGGGACACTTCAATGCAAATCCAGTCTTTAAAACACTGACGGAGAATAATTATCCCCAGATATTCTTGAACTGATGGTTTCCCAATGCTCATGTTATGACTACAGTGCAACTCATTTGCAAGAAGTTGCAGCAAAGTGCTCCTATTCTCCAGACTGAAGTGTTATAGGTCTCTCTTCTTCCTTCACCCCCTTCCCCACCCTTAACTCTTATCTTGTTCTTTCTTTAAGTCACACACAGGGGTTTTTTTCACACCATGCAGCTGCCATACTGGTTGAGTGACTTTTTTGTTTTTCATATTCGCTCCGATGATGTCACTGAGGGGTTGAGTAGCTGACACATCATACGTGGCACTACTTTGCCAGGTATTGCACAATAAATGCAAATAGGGCTCAGAGGTCAAACTGAAGCGAGGTTCTTGTGGCTTAAATCAATAGACCCTAGAAGATATGTGGCATGTGTCATAACTCTTCAGAATCCTTTATTTCTTCTTCATGAACTTTTGAGCAATAATGGTAGAAATAAGTTTAGAGATTTCCTCTCCCTTCTCCGGTTCGGCTAATATCATTTTACACTGTGGATCTGGGCCACAGGTTTTAAAAAGAGTGTGGGTGTACATTTGGGGGATAATTTCTAAGTTAAGACTAAGATATTTTTTTATTTTATCCTGCAGAAATATTTGCACTGGCCTTAAAAGAATCCTTTTCCTTGCTCACATCTTGCAAGTAGAAAATCAGCCTAACCTTTTTGCATTGCTGATACGGCCAGCCCAGCAAGGACAGTGGGTTTGTGCTGCCCAGCGTGGCTGGCTGACAGCTCTGGGCAGCAGCACCAGTCAGAGCTGTGCTTGGCACTGGGTGGAACCACCACCAGGGAGCTGGTACGTCATCATGCTGGCCTTCTAGGGTCCAGGACCAGCTTCCCAGTATTTCCTTCTGATGTGCTTGAGATATGTTTATCTTTTGCTCTCTGCTGTACTCTGGGTAAAATCTAGTGCTGCCTAGCCTGAGAATGCACCCCCTAGGTGCCCCCAAGGTGGATAATCCCATGGTGCTACGTGGTCTGCACTGTTATGTGGACTGTACTGTTGTGCAGGCACTCGTTCACTAGAGCAGGGTGGCAGAGGAGGCCAGAGTGAGGGCACAGTAGGTGGGTGGGAATTAGCTCTGTTTTCTTCAGCTGATGTGGTTACAGGAGAACACAGGAGCTGTCCCCTGTGGGGATCATTTAGTCTAGCATTTAGTTTCTGACAGCAGCAATAGGAGAGGCTGTTTAATGAAAACGAAGTTTGGCTGCTGCTCATGCTCCCATCCCTTGTACCCTCCCAAGGTTTGCAGCTGTCGGGTTAGAGCTATTGAGTATATTGATCCCTTTAGGACCTAATGCTCTTGGCTCTGTGAAACAAGCCTTGGGTACCTGGAGCAATACAGGCATCATTTTGCACAGTCACACCTTGAGTGAGCAGTTTTACCCTCTCTGACATAGAAGCCAGAGCCACGTATTTGCATTTAGAGCTCACATCTTATTCATGTGAAGTGTAGCCACACAGCAAGTGTTATCCGTGTTAACAATCCACTTCTTTCTTGCACAGTAAGTTGCTGACACGTCCTCCTGCTGGTCTTTCAAGGGAAATAGAAGAGATTAAAGTTTAAGTATTTAAAAGAAACCCGTGGTCATGGAATGTATGAGAGATGGCAGTGTTATTGCAGAACATGGATTCAGCTGATATGAAGGAGTGTGATGGGCTAGTGCTCTTACTTTCTGGTCTGGGAGGTGACAAGGGGTGAGACAAGCGTTATTTGCAAGCACTTGTGAAGAGGGAACTGGCACAAGCTCCTGTTTCATTGCTCCTGCTGTTTCATATCTGCTGGATGATGAATGAAACTGTTTACAAATATTTCTCTCTCTTCTGCAACATTTCCACCTTCCGCACGTGTTTCTGGGGCTCTTCCCTCCTCGACAAAGAGGGTCTATAAGCCATCCCAGGGGGCTGTGGGAATCCACTGTGTGCAGAGCTTGGGGCAGCTTCTGGGAGGAACACTGCATAAAATGCTGGCTGAGGTATTTAGGGGAGCAGAGAGCAGCAGTTGGTTGATACGTGTGGCATCCAGGCCAAAATTTTGTATGAACAAACTACATGTACAAAGAAGCATTTGCTCAGGACTTGAGTCCTGGCTGCTTCTCGTGGTCCCTGAACTTGAGCGCTGTTTCAGAGTTCCCAGATGGGCAGAGCTGAGGTGTGTAACTCAAGTGTAAAGCAGAGATGAGAGTTACATGCAACTTGGGCTCTTAAGAGTTCAAAGAAGAGGTTAAGCTGTGTGCACACAGATACAGACTTTGTATGTATTTTTCTTGTCAAATCAGCTGGATTAGAAATGGTAACATGTTCTTTTTGTGATTCTTAGATATTTGTTTATTCAATCTTACTTATTCAGGCCTGACTGCAAGGAGATCAGAGTCCTTTTGACTTTGGCTGGTTTTGGATTACTTTTGTATTGCTGTCTCTGCGCAATGGGAACTGGAGGATGCATGAGATCCATGAGTGGGCTGGAGGCCCCAGTGCTCACTCATACATGACTGTGTAGTGAAAGGCCACCAGAAGCTCCAAAAGCCAATAATTGAAACAGATAAACCTGAGAATACCCTTCCCTGGCTGAGAGCGAGTAGGGATACCAGCGTACATAGGAAGTCTCTGACAAAGCTGTGGCTTAGCCATAGTTATCCTGAGCCTCATCTTCCTTTGGAGAAGTGGGATTATTTTGCAAATTGGCAGCCTTACTGCTTGTGACAACTAACTCCATAGGGTGTCTGTTTGGGCTTTCACGTCCTGAACAACCACTATGTAATGAGTCCTGCTCGCATTAGTCCATCTAAAGACAGTAGAGGAGGGCTTTTCAGTAGTACTCCTAAAGTTTTTCTGCTCCAGCTTGATCAAGTGGTAAAAGAGAGGAAATATGCTAATAGGCAACAGAGGAAGGGAGAGAATAAAGACTTCCAAAACGCCTACTAAAAGCAAACTGCAAAATCAGTTTTTCTGCCCCACAGAATGCACTCCTACTGGAAGCAATGATGGGGGATTAGTTATTCATGGCCTAGTCTGATCCTTATTCCATCCCCTAGGTGATATGGTTATGTGTGTCAAAACACATGCCTGATTAGCATTTGTCTTCAACCTAGGAGAACTTGGAATGACTCTGAAAAGTATTAGCTTCTGTCAGTTCTTATTTCTTCCCTGAATCTCGAGATACTGGTAAAGTTGACGCAAAGCATCACTGAGCAATATATGGATTTATATCGGCGGAGAACATAACCCTAAGTATTGCCATACCAAGCACACTGAAATACAATACATGGCAAGCTAACTGACACCACATTCAGGAATCTTAATGAGGAGGCACAACCAGAAAGGTAAACAGAAACAAATAGTGCAGGATTTCCCACTCTGGAAACAAGCATCACCGCTTGTTGATGGTCCCCAGAGTTGGCTGAGCTTCTTGAGTTGGCTCAGCTCTTTGTCGCCAGCTGCTAAACTACATTCAAAACAGATGAAAAAGACACTGGAAATATTCCTTATGTTACTCTCCCTGTAAACAATGGCTTTTCTAGTTTGCTAGTGAGAAGCTGCAGATGACACAAAGATTGGTAGAGAAGCAAGTGATGAAGCTCTGGAGAAAAGTGATCCTCTTCTGCGGAGGACTTGGACTTCAAAATTTGTTGCAGATTCTTATAATTGGAATGCTCTGATTTTGAATGAAATTCATAGATTTTTACATTTCCCATGCAGGAAGGCAGAACTGAAGACCCCTGGAAGACCTGTGGCTCCCATTTCCACAATATTCTGCCTGGCTTCTATTACAACTTCGTTGAAATTGAACTGTGTTCCAAAAATATTTGGGTTATAGAAATTCCAAGGGAAAATCCAGTTCAACGCTTTTTTCCTTACTAGCGTGGGTAAATTATGCTGTTTTTCAGCTACACTGAGCAGTGTAAATTACTCTTAGTGTGCCTCAGTGAAACAAAGTATGTTTTTGCAGACATTTGCAAAATAATGAACACAAGGAAATTCAGAAAAACCTTACAGAATGACTAATAATATTGTGGGAAGTAGCTCTTAAAAGGATTTAGGGGTAAGTGAACACAAGCTCCAACCTGATAATGGGGCAGAAAGTTGAATGAGGCTCTTGAGCAAGTAGACAGGGAGGTTAAGGAGCGGATAGTGGTGACTTATGATTATAGAATGGTTTGAGTTGGAAAGTACCTTAAAGATCATCTAATTCCAACCCCTATGCCGTGGGCAGGGACACCTTCTACTAGACTAGGTTTCTCCAAGCCCCATTCAACCTGTCCTTGAACACTTCTCAGGATGGAATATCCACAGCTTCTCTTGGCAACCTGTGCCAGGGGCTCACCACCCTCACAGTAAAGAATTTCTTCCTAACATCTAATCTAAACCTACTCTTTAAAACTTGTCATATCACTGCCTGCCCTTTGAAGTACCTCTCCAGTTTTCCAGTTTTAGGTACTCTTTAGATATTGGAAGGTGCTATACGATCTCCCTGAAGCCTTCTCTTCTTCAGGCTGAGCAACCTCAACTCTCAGCCTGCCTTCATAGGAGAGGTGGTCCAGCCTTCTGAGCTTCTTTGTCCCCCTCCTCTGCCCTCATTCCAATAGCTCTACATCTTTCTTAAGCTGATGACCCCAGAGCTCGCTGCAGCACTCCGGGTAGGGTCTCCTCTCCTTCTCCTCAGACCTGCCCTCAATCCATTCTCTGCCCAGCCTGTATCTGTGCTTGGGATTACCTCAACCCCGGTGCAGGACCTTGCACTTGGCCTTGTTAAACGTCACCAGGTTCACGCAGGACTACCTCTCAAGCCTGTCAAGATCCCTTTGGGTGGCATCCCTTCTCTCCAGTGTGTCCACCACACAGGTTGGTGTCCTGGGCAAAATTTTGTACATCTGTAGGTTTTTCTTGTTGCCTTTGGCATCCCTATCCAGATTTGATTCTATCAGGGCTTTAGCTTTCCTAAGCTAATTGTTTGAACAATTTCTCTGTATTCCTCTCAGGCTACCTGTCCTTGCTTCCACCCTCTGTAGGCTTCCTTTTTGCATTTGCATTTGTCCAGGAGCAACTTGTTCATCCACCCCTGCCTCCTGCTGCTTTTGTCTGACTTCCTCTTTGGTGGGATACATCACTCCTGAGCTTGGAGGAGGTGATCCTTGAATATCAACCTACTTTCTTGGTCCCCTCTTCCATCCTGGGATTTATCCCATTCTACTCTACCAAGAGGATCCCTGATGAGGCCAAGATCTGCTCTCCTGAGGTACAGGGTCCATCTTGCTGTGCACCTTTTTCCTGCCCTAAGGATCTCAAACTCCACCATTTCACGGTCACTGCAGCCAAGACTGTCTTGGAGCTTCACATTCTCCACCAGCCCCTCCTTGTTGTCGGTGAGAATGAGGTCCAGCATATCACCTCTCCTTGTTGGCTCCTCTGTCACTTGCAGAAGGAAATAGTTACCAACGCATTCCAGGAACCTTGTGGTTGCTTATGCCCTGCTGTGTTGTCCCTCCAACAGATGCTGGAATGGTTCTAGTCTCCTGAGAGGATCAGGACTTATGAACATGAGACTGCACCTGTCTAAAGAGGGCCTCATCCATGTCATCTTCCTGGTTGGGTGGCTGTAGCAGACGCTCACCTGTCCCTGCCCTCCTTTTAATCCTGAGCCACAGCTCTTGGTAGACTTGTCAACCATCCCCAGATGGAGCTCCATGCACTGCAGCTGATCACTGGCATAGAGGGCAACACCCCCTCCTCATCTCTCCTGCCTGTCCTTCCTAAAAAGCCTGTATCCTTCCACTCCAACACTCCAGTCATAGGAGCCATTGTCCCACCATGTCTCAGTGGTGACACTGATAAAATCACAGCCCTGCAGGTGTGTGCACATCTCAAACTCCTCAAACTTATTCTCTATTCTATGTGTTTCTACACAGAGGCATTTAAGTTGAGGCCTGAGGAAGCCAGCACACTTGCTGGAGTGGCCGGGACTCCTCTGTGCTGCTCTTCAGGTGCTCTCCTGCTAACCTGTGATCCCTCTCCAGGCTCTGAGCATCTACTGCTGGCACCAACATCAAACTAGTAGGAGTGGGATGCACTGAGGTTCCCCACCCCTGGCAGTTTCAGCTTGATGACACCGGTGGGCACAGCACTGGAACAGTGTCTGGTTCTCTTGACCTTGTTTAAAGAAAAAGTATGGGAAAAAAAACGTTCAGAAAAATGCCTCTGAAATGACTCTTGCATTTAGAGAAAATGTCCAGAGAGTTTGAAGAACTCATCACACTTCACCTGTCAAAAAAAAAAATCAAGAGGTTTCTTTGTTATGATGTATAAGCCCAATAAACATGGAATATAGCAAGTATTGAATCTAGGCAGAAAGTGAATTTAGTGGAAAAAAACTGTCATAAAAAACACTGTCTGAGGCTCAACCAAAAGTTAGGAAAAGGTTTTTACTGGTCTGTGTTGATAAGTCACTGGGAAAACTGCTAATGGCAGCAGTGGATCCTCATCTCTGGATGTCTTCATATGAAGACAGGCCATCTTTTAGGAAACAAATATATACCAATTTTTCATACAGATTAGTGGGTTCAGCAGAAGAATAAATATCTGAAGTAACAGCAGTAGTTTACAAGGTAGTTTAAATTATCAGATGAGTTTATTAGTCTTAAGATCTGACAGTTATGAAATACGATCATGAACAGTAGAGAAAGTGTCTGAGGCACCATTCCAGCTTGTCATGACATTAGTTGTCATTACAGTATCAGATAGCCATCATAATGGAAAATATAATAACAGAGAAATATAATAAATCTTTGCCTAAGAGCAAAGATCACAGAACAATCCCCTGACTTTCGAGTCCTGTTCGCTTTGAAGGCCATTTGAGGATGGGACACAAGCTCTGATCTGCCCTGGGAATGGGATGAGGGCACCCAGGGGTTGCAGTGCTGTCCCTGTGGTGCAGAGCCTGATGTTGCCTGGTGCTGAGCAGCCTCATGGCATTGTCACAGAAGGATGGAGACACTTCTAAAGCACTGGGAGCATACCTTATCTTTGTGTGGCCTCAGTACACACAAGACATGCTTTTGCTGGTAAGACCCCACAGTCTGATCACCAGCTTCCATCACTGCTGGTTAAACAGCAACTAGTGAGACAATCAAGGATAGACAGTAATGGGTGATGGAGATTTACTCACTGTGACCTTGAGACTTGCAAATGAGCTATTGCAGAGTCAGGAAAAATGCTTCTGCCTCTTGGGAAAAGGACATAGATGGCATTGTTTTATGTCTCTTGATAACTTGCCAGTGAGTTTTATTAACACTAGTCTCACAACGAGGTCAATCAATCAATCAATTTCCATATTTACGATAAATGCCTTAAAGCACTTTCCAAAAATACAAATGTCCCTGTGAAATCTTTACATAAACAAGAGGGTTGGTGAGGGGGGAATCAATGCAATTTTTATGTATCTATTGATATTTCGTATTATACATTATCTGTAAATGGGTAGACAGATCTTACATAATATGTACACCCTTTTAAAAAGCATATAGTTGTGAGGCAGTCTTCTATTGCCCTTTCTTTTCCACCTGGTAAAAGGTCACTGTGTAAATGCTGAACTGCATAAATCATACTTCCTCCTGGCTGGAGAAAGCAGTGGAGTGCTTACCTCTCAAACATCCTGATAATGATGGAGTAAAACAGCTATTAAGACTTTAAAAATGCTAGTCAAATGGGCAAACTGAGGCCTCAGACTACTATGCAGTAGAAACCTTTAGATTCAAATTATCTATAGAGTGGTACCATGGTGGGTCTTTAACCAAGGCAACAGTATTTAGGGAAATAAGCCAACTGGGACTTGAAATAATTAAGATTTGTAAAAGATGGTGGGCTGTCATACAGGAATAAAACAAGAAACTAAAGGAAGAGCGCTGTATTCAGACACAGAATGACTCTTATTTTTTGTGAGGTCTCAGTAATATCTATCATTGAGCATATCCGGGTTTGTGAAAGAGACAGGAGATGATCATTGAGCCCTATGTAATGGTAACACAGAGTTGAATAATAAATTCTATGCTCAGTCAAGCATTGTCTGAGTTTCATTTTCAGCAATTGCTAGACAGTCAAGATTGAACTCCAGACAAGCAGAGGTAGGACTTGGATTGCATCAAGAATTATGTGTTAGTCATGAGAATTACAGTGTAATCTATTATTAGTGCAACAGAAAATAGCCTTGTGAAGTAAAGGAGAGGCTGAGAAGCATAGAAACAAGATCTGAGAGGGATCTCACTGTATCAAAATTAAAGGAAAATAGCAATTTTCCCTGTGGCAAACGTATTTTTGGGGACATAGCTTAGTGGTGAACTTGGCAGTGCTATGTTTATGGTTGAACTCAGTGATTTTTTCTAAAGGTCTTTTCCAACCGATATGATTCTATGATTTTATTCCGCAAAATGCTGCCTCACAAATAGGAAGGCTGTCCTGCCTCTTCATTGCTTGCCTCTTCATGTCTCTTCATTGCCTGCCTCCTTCTGAGTGTGGTTGGTCCTGACCTTCTCCCTCTCTAGGTGGGTTAGCTCTCTGTTTGTCCCTATCTATGGCCTATGGAGGTCTCAGCTCCCTTTGCTTGGGAGTACCTCCGTAGCCTGCTGTTGCACCTGTCCAGCTGCCCTACTGCTCTGGGGCCAGATCCTGAGCCCTGCTCTCACCTTTCTATCTTGACCTTTTGGGCTGTCTTGGTGTCCTGGACACTCTGCAGAGCCTGGTTACAACTGTTGGAGTCGCAGGCGTGCTGCCCTGTTGTCCTCAGAGGATGGGTGGTTCTCTGTGTGCGCGGGATCCTCCACTGCCATGCCACGTACAGCAGTGACAATGCGTCAGGGCAGGCTGGACTCGCTGTGAAATCACCAGCTCTGTCAACATTTGTGCTTGCACAGCTCAGCACAGGCTGCCCCCAGAGATTTTTTCCCCACTTATCACCTCATGGTCTGTACCTCTCCAGAACTCCTCCCAGTTCTACAGTGAAGTGTGTTGGTGGGGCTTTAGTTCAGGCCTGCAGCATCACTGATAAGTTTCTTTTCCTTGGAGGCCGGATAGAAAACCTTAACTTTGAGTTAAGCAGTCCTTGAGTGTTTAGCCATACATTTGAGTGTTGCTAGGTGTGACGTTCCAAAACTGAAGGTTGACCTGGCACAGTGAACTTCTACAGTGTACCTTTGTAAATGGTGAGAGTGCACTCAGTTGTTTTTGTGTCTGGTTTTTGGGGCGTTAGTTTTTGGGGGGTTGGGTTGGTTTTTCTTTTCATTAAAAGTGACTACAACAATGTTGTCTGTTCTTACTTATAGGGACTTGTAAATTGACTTTTATCAACTTTTGCCTTGGAATGGGCCAGGAGTTGGTCAAGAGTTTGTGGGTCAAAATGAACAGGCAGTCCGATATGTTGTAGTGGGTATCTGCTATAGACCTCCTGGTTAGGTGGAAGTAACAGATAAGGCCTTCAAACAGCTGAAAGAAGCCACGTGTTCATAGCCCTTGTCCTCATGGAGGACCCACACCATAGCTGGTGGAAGAGTAATAACAGCACAACACAAGCAATCCAGGAAGTTTCTAGGTGAAGGAGAAAAACTTCCTGGAAGGCATTTTATAATGCATGAAAGACAAGCAGGTGATTTGGAGTCATCAGAATGGGTTGAGTTATAAAGTCACCCTTGAGCAACCCTGTTGCCTTCTACAATGATATGACTACTTTGGTGGACAAGGCAAAAACAGTAAATGTTTTGGCTTTTTTAACTGTAGTAGTAGTTTGGTTTTTTTAAATTGTAGTAGTTCTACACTGGCATGGGTTGCCCAGAGGGGTTATGGAGGCTCCATCCTTCAAAATACTCAAAACCCAACTGGACACAGTCTCAGGCAACCTGCTTTAGCTGGCCCTGCTTGAGCTGGAGGGTTGGACTAGATCATCTCAAGGTCTTGGTCTCTTTCAACCTAAACAATTCTGTGTGAATTTATTCACCCTATGTAGATTTTGCAAGTGAAAAATGTCTCAATCTATATTGTGTCAGTCAGCAGCAACAAAGAATTAAAGAAAATAAGTTATTTTCTAAAGTTATGATACAAATTGCATTGAAGTCATTAAAAAATCCATTGATTTCGAAGGCTCTGGCTTAGTTCCAATACTCCATATTTAAATAACTATCTAAATGGCCTGATTTTCACAAATATAGGGAATGCAGCTGTTCCAGAGGGCTTCACTTGGCTTTGATCAGGCTCTAATTAGTTGTACTTGTTTAAAATGTTTCTAAAAAGTTTGAAAATTTAGGAGGGTTTTTTTTCTCCTCACAGTCAGCAAACTCAGTAATTCCTGGAGGAGTATGTTTTAAACTTTCCCCAGAGCTCAACCTTTTATATAAAATAACTTCATACAAAATATTGCTACAAAATACAACTGTGAGCATGAAAAATCAGCATCATGGTAGAGAGACTGTTCTGTAAGCACAGAAGCAGGCCAAGGGTTTTGGTGTATCACGCTCGCAAGGGCAAAACTCTGGGGCAAAGGGTGTTGGAGGGTGTCATCCAACAGTGTGTTCCATGTCAGATATCAAGAGATGGGAATGACTGAAGATAGGGAAAGAAGCATTGGATCCCCCTTTCTTACAAGTGGCAGCTGTGTGGGAGACTAATTCCAGTGACGGATGGCTTTGCTTTCTACTTAGTCAGTAGGTGCAGAATGTGTGAATTATGATGTTTCTGAAAAAGGCTGGTAATGTAATATTCTAGGCTGACTAGAGATCTGAGATTTGTTATTGAAAAACTGAAATGGCAATGCCGAAACTGTTTTCTGAACAATGGAAAGCTGAGATGCCAGAGGGAAAGTGATAGGAGTGACATTCTGGTGAAGTGTTCATCAGCTATTGTCATACTTTATTAAAATTAATGAATTAAATACCCTTAATAACTACACCAGTTATTGACAGTTTAGAAATGTGAAAATCTCATTCTTAAAAAAGGTCACACGGGCAGTGTTTTCTATTCTGATACCAAAATGTGTGTAATTTCTGTATAAATTATTTTGGTTTTGATACATCTGAAATTATTCATAGGTTGAATGATTATAATAAGAACCAGGCCTTTAGTTCACAGGGATATATTCTTATTAGCCATACTGTAGTTCCTATTAAGACGTTGATATTTTTCTTACATAAGTATAGGATGTAATTATTTCTTTTTTTAAATAGGCCTATATTCTATTTCCAATTATTACCATGTCTTGAGGTTGATATAGCTGGAGGTTCTTGTGTGGTGTTGATTTCTTCTGTGGAGGCGTTTGTAAGCATGGCTTCATCTATATTTCTTCCCTATCTGCTGCAAAAAGAATTAAAGAAAAGCTCTGATTGATGCATATGACTATGGGGAAAGACAAAGGGGAAATATCCAGCCTGGTTAAGTGCAAACTAGAAATATCAAACCAGACAGCTAGCTAAGCAGACTGGCAGATAAAAAAGTTAGGAATGACCACAGAAATACACTGAGAATTACACTTTGCTCAGCTGAGGAAAGACACTGGAGAAGTAACATCCCTCTTGAAGATACCTGAATGTGTAAGCAGTGGCATGAGATAGAGGGCAGAAAGGTATGTCTGCCCACTGCCAACCTGTTCTACTCTCCTAGTGAAAATTCAGGGTATAAAGTAAACCTTAAAATAGATACTTGTGTTTTTCTGCTGGAATAACAAGTAGTAGAAGTAATAATAAATGCCAGAAGAGGGAAAGGTCTTCAAATGGTCAAAATGGTAAACACAGACTGTGCTGTGACCAGAAGGGACTAGCCAGAAGGTTTGTGAGCTACAGTGAGTGGCTTCCTTTTCCTCAGAGACTCCTGTCACTACAGAGCTGTGCTGTTACCCCACAGCAGATAATGTGTCTGAAACCCACCCTGGGAACCCATGTGTGGCAGCACACTGAAAATCAGTATAGTTTGTTGGTCTAGTTTGAGAAATAACTTCTGAGCCTTCTCAAGTGAAAGCCTATTATTCTGTGAAACAATTTGTTCTTCTTGAATGAAAAAACCAAAATTCCGACATTCATCATTTTTACCATTGTAAACTCCAGTGAAGCTATACATGTTTCAAATTTACATGAATGTAAAAGAGAGAAAGATACATTTTTGGCTCATAGACTTTAAACTTGTTAAGAAGGCACAGATGCAATGACTGATAAAACTGAAGCCTACGCTTTCTTGCTTTGCTGTGCAAGAGAGGAAGTGGTTTTTCATCTAAAATGTGATACCACAAAGAACTAACTTTTTCCATGTCTGAGTTGTACAATGTGCTTTGTAGCTAGATTCTTGGCACCCATAAAAATGTGACTAATAAAAAGACTGCAGTTGAAGAGATATGTGCAGGATCCAGCCACTAAAATGAAGTCACCTTCATCTTAGCATGGTGATTCCTCATCAAAATGCTTCTGGGTTTCTTCAGATGAAGTTCTATTCCCCCTCTCTACCTGGTTTTAACTGCTGATGAGGCGCAGTTACAAAGTACAACTACATGTGGTAGCTGCCAATACCTCCAGCTGCAATGAAGACCTGAATCCATGGGGCATCTGTCCGCTGCTGTAAATGTCCATTACATTGCACTTGTTAACCCCAAAAAAGGTTGGTTGTAACTGCTGGTCTCTCTTTTCAGGAGCAAATGACATATCTTGGGCGATGAACCTCTTGGATTTAAGGAGAAAGAGGATGCTGTGCCAGATGTTTTTGCTGTGATCCTGTACCTGAAGACAGTAGCTTACAGCAGAAAATTTCCCAGGGAGGATGGACTCTGAAATCCAGGCAAAGGCTTTCTTTATGCCCTTGGGAAAGGGTGGGGGTGCATGCAATTTGGGGAGGCAACCATAGAGCAGGGATTGTTGGGGGCTGTCTTATAGCTCCCAGAACCAGCATGTTTCACCTTGACTGCTTTATAGCACTCCCCACCTGCTGTATGTTCTTGCTTCTGATCCTTCTTGAGTGACGTCTTCAGGTCACATATTGTGATGGACTAGAGAAATTGAACTTCTGCTCTGGCACAATCACTTATAGGCTTAATAGCGGAGCAGAACTGCAGGTGCTCTGCAGGTGCTCCATGAACCTGTCTGGAGCGTGTTGCAGCTGCCTTCTGGCCTACCTGATTGGTTTTCTTTCACATAGCAACTAGGCTGTTGAGAGGGAGAAGGAGAGAAAATCCTACACACCTTGCCACTTCTAGCATGGAGGTGGGTCATGCACCCAGGTCCCAGTTTCAAATATAACATCAGAATCACGGAATATTCTGAGTTGGAAGGACCCACAACCCGGGTGTTATAAGCACCAGGCTCTAACCAACTGAGCTGATCTCAGGGTTAGATGAGGCCAAAAGGTAGGTAGTATTGAAGTCTTTTATTTAGTTACTGAACACCTATTAGGTCTAATTGTAATTGCGGTAAGGCCTTATTGCACTGATCTGGAGGGGTAAAGGTATCTCTTAATGGTATAAATTAGTTTCAATTTTAAAGCACGACTTTAATTCTTCAGTGTTGGAGAGTGAAGAGTAATTGCATTGGCTTCTTGTTCTCACTCCTTGATATATTCAGACCACCTATGTGCATGCTGGCGTATCTTGACAATGGCTAGAGAGCAATAGTGCATGCAACAGAGCTGTGGAGCTGACTTAAGCTTTCTGGAATGTACCAGGATTAGAGTTTTGTCTCTGAACATCATTAAAATTATCTTTTAATTGATGTTTTAAAAGAGAAAGTTTTGAAAGATGCAAATGGAAACTTTCTAAAAGCAAAAATTCCCTGAAGCCCCACACAGTTTCTCAGGTTACCTACATGGTTTCTTGCTCTTACCCCACTCCACTGAAACATGGCATTGTAAGAGCTCTCTCCCAGTTTCCCTTGACTACCCCAGCCCTTACAGGGGTCTGGTGATCTTTGGTATTTCAGAGTGCTTTAAGATCCCTGATGAAAGGTGCTGCATAAATGCACCTTTTTACACAGAAAGAATAGCCTGTTTAGGACTCTGTGTGTGTGTATATTTATAGAGACATCTGGCTTACTCCCATACCCTAGCTGCCCATCTAGAATGTAACAAAAAATTATTTTCCCTCTGTGCAACTGGGCAGGGCCAGGAGAGCCGCAGCTTGTCTGTATGATGCAAAGAGCAATAAACCTCTTCACAAACAGCACAGAAAAACACCCCCATCTCCTCCAGGTGCAGGGTTTGTGTGTGTAGGTGACTTGCTGTGCTAGATCCAGGTAAAAATGAAGGGCTGCTGGTGGCTGGATTGCAGCAGCCGGGTGCCTGATCCGTTCCTTAATAATATGCTGTCGTCTGCTTCAGCTTTGTCTCAATGCTGGGGTGACCCCCCACCTTGTGTGGTGGCATCTCTGAGTGTCATTAGCTGGCACTGTAGCTTGCCTGCCAAATAATCAGCTTTTTAAACACGTGTGGAAGTGGCCCATATTGAAGATGTACCGTGCTAGCTGGAAGCAACCCACAGGAGTGGCCACATCTCGGGTGTGTGTGTGTCAGCCTTCGTGTGCCAGAGGTGATGGGGAAAGACAAAGCAGCAGGGGACAGGTTAATTGTCCATGTGCCTCTATCAGTCCTGTGTCTCCATAATCAAGAGATCTGTGAGTTCTTAAATGTCTGCTGCTATTTGGCTTTGCGAAGGTTGGGGTAGTGGGATGCCTAAACTGAGGACTAGGTTTCTTTCCACCAAACAGCCATGGAAAATGAATGTTCCAAGGATGTAAAGGGTGTAAAATACATCTATTTACATGCAAGGGGTCTCTCAGACCCCTCTCTGTCTCCCAGATTTCAGCTGACTATGTAATAGATAAGGGTGTAGGAAAGATGTCATCAGGTCTGGATTATCTTCTTGCAGGGAAAGAGTGAGCACATATTTAGGAGACAGACTACACCCTGCACTATGGTTAACCACATCAGTAAGCAAAAAGTCCCCTTGCTTATATTAACAGCAAGATCATGCTTAGCATCCTACTTGATAAAAGCATGTTTTGCTCAGCCTGTTTTCTGTTTCAGTCTTTACAAAAGATGTAGGGCCTTGAATATGTTGCTAAAGAAATCCCATCCTGCTGCTGCTGCTGCTGTAGTCCTTGGGCCCTTTCAAATTAGGGTGGGAAACACAGCATGGACCCATGTCTCCTGTGAATGGATCAGCTGCTGGATCATGGGTTCTCCAGAGTGGATGGCTTTGGGTGCTCTGATAATTTTGCTGTTTGCTAATTTTTATATCCTTGATCCTAAACATAATAACGTCTGGCATGTGTAATGTTTTGTACATGGAATGCAGGAATCATTTGCTTTTCTGTGCTGGCAAGCAGCCTTCCCTTAGGATGGAGAGATGGTTATTTAACTGCCCATAGAAATATATACAGCAGCTGGAAAATAAGTAAATATGAAACAGGAAGCAAAGTTTTTTCAAGAACTAAGAGGGCGGATTATTATTTAACAGTTAGGGATGCTCTCTATCTTTCATGATGGTCCCTGGGGGTCTTCTGAATCTGGGCTGGCCTTTCTCTTCATTTTAACAAAGGCTGGATGGGTTCTGGTGGAGTAGGTCCCCAAGAGAGTTGACAAAGGCTACCCAGAAATGTCAAGGGGGAGATCACAAAAGAACATTTTTAGTCTTAGTGCCTGATTTCAGTCAAGCTGGCATCACACCTGTACAAGGGGAAGAAAATCAGCCAGGCAGCTAAACTTGTACTTCCTTCTGATATAGCAATACATTTTGTTAGAAACAATCAGTCACTTATAATCCTTATACAACAGCTGCAGTTTCTCCTCTCAGCCTCGCATACTGTGCCATTATAAATAGATTGTCATATTCCTTGCAGCACTAAATTACTTTCTACATTCCCAGTCCCCGGGAGAACTGATTGACTTGGGAAACCTGCCATTTTGGTAGCCCTCCAGCAAAAGTGATTACTTATTTTTACATCTGTTGCCAAACCTGTAAAGTATGTTACCATTAAAAAGATGGTATTTAACCACAATTACCATAAAGGGGTATTTGATATGACAGTTGTTTCCTGCTGTGTTATGTTTGTCTTTACACAAAGAGCAAATGGGTGGTTTTAATTAGAGAAGGGGGCCTTCCTAGCTGTATCTACACTGCTTTGAACACACAATGCAGTCTTGCTTCTTTAACCAGTGCAGTGATTAAGGATTTAAAAGTGCAGCCCACAAAAAAACCCCAAAAAACCCCAAAAACCCAAACAGAAGTATATCTGTTGTAAGGAGCACACAAGCAAGGAAATGTTAAGTGCCTAAGGGTGATTCTGGAAGTTGGGTGGTCGTGTGGGTGAGGGATACGGGAAGAGTAACAATATCCATAACATCTGCCTGTCCTGTGGCCTAATACAGAAATGTGTGCATGGCAGTGTGCTGGACACTCCAGAATTAGGGATATGTCTCTGTGTGAAGCAAGAAGATCTATTGCTATAATGACCTGATCCAACTTTGGTGAGTCAGTGAAAACCTCCCTATTGAGGTGAATGGCTTTGGAACATACTATAATCCTTTAAAAGCCTTCCAAGACAAGACAATGTGTCTCATGCCTAGCTCTGCAAAATAGGACACTTTGTGCTGCGTGATTCTTAATGAGACAATGTCTGTTGCATTTTAATAGCATTCTGTTAGGCATTGGCCCAGATAGGAGCTCCTTCAGTGGCAGTTTATAGACTTAACATTGAGTGCTCATTGGTTAAAACCCAAACGCAACCTCAGAAGCAGGGACCAGTCCATCCTGACCAGACTCCAGACTCATGTCTCCTCCATGCTTGTTCTCTCCCTCTTTCTGTCTAGCGCCATGAATGGTGGATTTTTTTACTGCATAGTGACAGAGCCTCAAGCGGAGAGGTGAAGGGCTGTTCTTGTCTGCTTTGCTTCTTCACAGCTCTCTTCCTAATCTGGATTGCATTCGGCAATTAAATACCCCATGAGAAGGTGTGAGATGGGCTGAGAAAGAAGCTGAATCTGCCCTTCCAGACCAGCTGCTATAAAAATGTGGTTCACACACAACGGCCAGGGGAGGAGATAGCATCCCTAGAGTTTCATTTTTGAGAGTTGATGACCATAGGAGAGAGCCTGATGGACTCATCTTTCAAGGAAAGAGGAAGGTAGAGGAGACATCTAGTTTATAACTGAGGCTTGGGGTGGATATTATCAGGTTCCTCTAGGGCAGCTGTCATCATGAAGAGACTTTCTGGTAAACCTGATAAACTTGCAATCCTACAGGGATCTCTTGAACATATGTTCCTTCAGGGCTTGGTGGCAGGTAAAGACTATGTTTTGGCTACAGCTTTACACTTAGATGCTTCTCCTCTCCTGAAATGCATAATTAAAATGAAACCTAAATCCAGAGACCTTAAAAAAAAGAAAGTGCTTTTTGGAATAGGTAAATATAATTATTTCATACTTTTGGATGAGGAGAGGATTTCTAAAAATAGCCATATGTTTAGCATCATCTGCTGCTTCTCTTGTCTGTTCTTCTATGAGTGATCCTGTTTTACATGTATTTTAGTATTGGATTATAAGACAACAGACTTATATTTTGTGATTGGAGGTAGAGGAATATGGGGCAGAAAACATTCATAGCGGATACTTACAAAAAGGTACCGACATACAAAATTCTATTGCCTTGATATTAATAAGAATTTAAAGTTACTTACTAGGCTGTCTGAACACCATTTTAAATCTGGCCTGTGAAGTGTTTTAGCAGGCTCAGCCTATTTAGTTTGAGAAGATACTTATTGCATACTAATCAGAATACCTACTGATTTAGCACATTTAATGTTTTTCATTTAGCTAATAGGAATCTCTTTAGTTGTTCTTTTTCTCCATAAATACTTGTAATGTCCAGTGCTCTTTTTTAACATGCAAGTCCTTTCTCCTGAATCTGAAGAGCAAGATGAAATGGGATGCTTACAATATCACTTATAAATAAAAAGCTTCATACCACTGAAAGCATCTGGCTAGTAAGTACTGTAAAATCAGCATCTTTTTGTACTCTCAGCCAGAGCATTAGTGAGCTTCATGGCTTGGTGTACTATCAAATGAAGGTCTGGGATAAGTGCAGAGATCCTAGAGGCTTTTTTCCCAAGCCATGGAAAATAAGAGATCACAAACCATTACATATATACTGTATTTTTCCTGCACTACCTTACTGCTGAGCTGCAGCGCCTTATCAGCACTTCCTTCTGTCGTTCCCCGTTACCAGACCCCTACAAAATGCCTGCAAAGCCTTTGACGTGAAGCAGGAAAGATGATGCCTGTCTCCAAGTTATGAAGATTGTTTACAATCCAAATATTTGAAGATGTTGCTAGTTATATGGTAACCAAAACCCGTGTAACTCAATGCTTTAATTAAAGGTTTCTGTTGACTGAAGCACGGATGATCGCTGATTTAAAAGCTGTTGCTGCTGCTAGGTTTTATCTACCTCTAAAGCTGACACCAGAAAACATTTAATTCAGAGCAAATATAAATAAAGAAAAAAAAAACAACTGGTTGCTGACTGGTTGCTGTGCAAATGCAATCAGCCATTGGTAGTCTGGCATGATGGGAGGAATATCTCTTATGGGGAAAACTGCAACCTCCCAGAATGCCTACTGCTTGTATTTTCTTTTATTTTGTGACTCTCTGCCCACAGAAAATGTCATCTGTACAACTTACTGTTGGGACTTCACAGTTTCTGACCTCCTCTGTGGTTTGGCCAACATTGTTGCTAATGGTATTGGATTTGAAGCCTCGATTATTTGTGTTAGTGAGAACCAGCATGAGCAAGCAGGTAGTGAAGGACTTGGGTTGGAAGTGCAAAGGCATGAGCTCAAACTTCGCCAGCTTCTTGTTCCCAATAAATGTGAGCAAAAATCTTCCCTGAGGGGGATTTTAAGAAGGCATCAGCTGCTGTGGAGATGTATCCAAACCGCTGGACCTTCTGAGGTTTCCCCATCACTTCTTACAATTGGGAAAGAAATGCATGACTCTGTGAGGAAGGTATTTTAAGCTTATTTTCTTTAATCTTCTGGGTTCTGTGGTTGTGACTCCCCTGAGGTCATACAGATATTTTTAAATGAATTCTCACTGCTTGGATAACAGGGAAAAAACATTTTGGTTTTCAACTTCTGTATTCTTCACCTTTCGGCACTCCTCAAGTGAAGCTGAAGTCATTGGGCCATTTCAAGAGTCCTTTTGTATTTACATTAATAACAAACCTTCCCCCTCAAAGAACATTTGCCATACTTCAAATGTTTATTGTTCAGCTGGGCCAGTGAACAGCTGTATTGAGCAAAGCCCCATGTGACACCCAGTGCATTCCTGGGTGATTATAGAATACTGCCAACGACTGTTTAATGCGTACGTTGCGGTAGAATCTGCACAGCCCGGAGCGCAGCTAAGGGGGGGGGGGAAAAGCCCTTGCAATCTGAGTATGGAATTGTTACATGGGGATCTGAAAAGCAAGGAAGAGGTTGTTGCGCCCCGGAAAAAATGTATTCTCTCCTTCCTTGCGCTGAGTTTGTACCTGTTTTTTGACAGGAGAGCACTCAGCCTGTGCATGCATGTGCCTCGTCACGGAGGCTTTGGAGCTGCTTTCCCCAGAGGTGGCTCAGAGCTTCTCTCCAAAACACATTTGCATTGGAAAATGGAGTCTGTCAAAATCGAAGCATGTTGTGGGATCACACCAGCATTCAAGAGGTAGCAGGAGGGGATGCATGGCTGGTTTGACATCCTCAGTTTGTTCCAGTTGGTGCCAGACTGGATTGATGTGACAAGAGGAAAGCATTTTGTTTCAACCAACAATGCTCCTATTACTTTTCATTTGGTCTATTTAAGTTGAAGGGAATATTAATATTAAAACTATAAAAGGAAGCAGCACTTTATATTGCGGTATTATTGTAGAAGGGAGGTATTTCTGCACTTTTGAAATGATTTATTTTAAAATAATTTCTAGCTAGCAGAAAAATGTAAAAATTGGACTTTTCAGGTTTAGCATGACACAGACTTGAAAATGTTAGAGTTGAATGTGTCCTTGAGACCAAATCATTTCTTGCTCTGACCTGTGCCAGGTACCAATGTCTGAAAAATTACATTTTGAGACCAAAAGGCCTTAGGAGACTTTTATTCACTGATTCACTTACAACCCTTTTTAAAATTTTTGTTATAAGTAACACAGTGGGGCTCCCAGAGAAGGTGTTGGTGCTTGCAGGAGGGAAGGGAGCATTTCCTCTGCCTGGTGCAACACGAGCCTCCTGCAGCCAGGTGTCCTTGAGCAAGCCCAGCACATCCCACCTGCACCTGGTGCCCTATGCTAGGGTCTTGATCCCACTCTGGGGCTTTTAAGAAAATGCTTAGTTTTTTCCCCTAATTCTGTGTGTCCGTTTCGCCTTCTCACTCTCCTGTCATTCACGAGCAGCCTATGGCTGCGTGTGACCCTGGGGGAAGTACCAGCCTCATCTGAGTGCTGTTTGGATGGGACTGCTCCCACAGCAGGGCAAAGCTGGACAAGCCTAGGGGCTCAGCTGGAATCCCACAGTGGGCAGCAGAGGAGCGTCAGCTGGTGTTATGGTTTGTGTCCTCAGTTCTTCTTCATTAACTGCCTCTGCCGTGGAGAAGGTGAAAGCACTGGAGCAGATTGGTTCTCAGATTTCCCAACAATAGAAATTTTTTTAATCATCCATGGTGTTTAGATTGCTGCCCTGCCATGAGCTTCTGTCTTGCTAATGTCACCCAACAGGCACAAGAAAAGAAAGAACTACTGCAACTTGTTAATGAAAACAGTTTTTGCACTTAGGATTGTTTGAAACATGTTCTGCTTGGATGGATTTTTGTGCTAAGAACAATGTTTCTTCCTTACCCCAAAATCTTCTAAAACAAAAGAAAGGGCTATGTAGCTATTGGCTGCCTTTTAGCAGCTCCCAAATAAAGAAGGAAATTATATTCAGGCGAGCCTCTTAAATTGATTCAGAAGTCTCAGCTGGACTTGTCTTGCGTGAGAGCCCTCTGCTTCACTAGTGCTCTATGGCTGGCTGTTCTCAGCTTGGCAAATAATAATGTCAAACATGTGTTAAACTGATAATCACCTCCTTAAAAAAAGACTTTTTAAAATGGCTGTATGAGAATTTCCAGCAAGTCTGCAAAAGATTTCAGGAAAACTGGATCTGAAATTAGCTCCTTCTGCTTAACTTTCATGCAGCTGGCTATCACCGTGCCACCTAGATTTCTCCTGTTAATAAGGCTTATTTAAGGGGCAGAATAATGATAGTCTTGCAAAACGCCTGCTTTTGCAGGATTTTCAGTACAGTTTTGGTGACTCAGAGTTATCAGATATGATTCTTTGGAATTAAACATGTTCAGTAACTGTTAACATTTTTTCAGGGTTTTAAAGATTTTAACTTTTTCATGGTAGCATTTTTATTAGGAGATAAGACTAAGGCTTTGCAGGCTGTGTAGAAATTTGGTGCGGGTTTTGGTTTCCTTGCTTTCTGATGCTATTTTCTACAAAACAAAATACTCCTTAAAATAATGTCTCCATTTGGAAAGAATAATTTCCCCAAACCCTATGTTAGGGTAATGCCTAATTAAAGATTTGATTTTTGTTTGGAAGCTATTACCTCAAGTCAGAGTCTTTGGGACTCACTTTCTTGAGATGGAGAAACCGAGAACAGAGCTGCTAACTGTGGCGCAGGCCAGCTCCCTGAACCAAGGGGAATAAAAAAAGCCACTTTTTGTGCACAGTTTTTGGTCTCTGTCTGCTAATACCTTGCTAAGACAAAAAGTTCTCTGGACTTCTACTCGCTGTCATTACCTTGATTTAAGTGGAGGTCAGTTCAATGCCTCTCCTTTTCTCTTTTTTTTTTTTTTTACTTTTTTTTTTTTTTTTAATTAAAGTAGTTACTTTGGAGAACATTTTCTCTGGGGCAGTGGGGAATGAGGTACAATTTTCCCCTGAATTGCTTTCCTTTCCTGTTCCTATCTAGCCATAATTAGCCCAGCAGGATCAAAGGGACGGCTGTTTTATTTTCCCAGTCGGGCAGGATGAAGCTCTTAATGGCAGGGAAGTGGTTGCCCATGTTTCTGATGCGGAGTGGGGAGACAAGAAAAAACGGCTGTGAGCTGAAAATTAATCTGTGAAAGTCTGGAATAAAGATTTCAGGCCCTCTGTTGACCGTGGAATGGTTTAGATAGAAACAAATCCATCAGACCTTTGTCTGAGTGAGAAAAATGCCATTATTTGGAGAAAATGCTCCATTGCAATGGAGCCGCAAGACTCTCAACTCTGGGAAAGGGATTAGGGATGGTGCCTGGTGTCCATTGGGATGCCCTGACACATCCTCCCCAGGGGTGCTTCAGGGGAGGTGCAGCTGCAGCTTAGCCTCCACTCTGCACTGGACCATGCTCCATTGACACTGCAGCCTGCGCGTATTTTCTGTCTGTAATATTTAGGGGGAAGTGTGGCGCGCCGATGGGAAGAGGCTAAAAATGAGCAGGCTAAATCTGTTTGGACCTGCAATGTATTTCAACTCTGACCTTTGGTATCTGTTATTGCCACTGTCTCGCGTCTTCTTTTATCAGAGACTTCCAGTCTCATGTCAATTTTAAGACATGGCTGAGGGCCTTGGGCAAATATTCACTGGAGATTAGGAGGAGACTTTAATGAACGCAGCGCAGCAGAAGTGCTTGTGCGACAGTGGCTTTTCAAAAACCTTTCTCAGGGCAGTTGCAGCAAATCTGGAGCACGGCCTGATTTTGTTCACTTGAGATGCCAGCTGCAAGGCATGTTGTTCCATGTGAATTTTCCTTTGCATTTCACCCGCTCAAAATGTCCACTCTGTGGCTGCTGGGGCCTTGAAATGAATTTGGGCACGCATCCAAAAAATGGTGGGTGGGTGCGTTGCGTGGGTGAAGGCTAGCGGGTGGAAATACTTGTCAAATGAGGGGATACAAAGAAAATATAATGCCAGTGCATACCCTGGCCGGAGACAGGGCAGAGACAGGGAAGGAACATTCGTTTCCACAAGGTGCATCAAGATGCTGACCCAGATTTGCGGTGCGGCGGTGGTGGGTTTTACGCAGCGCTGACTGCGCATGCAGCAGCTCAGCAGGAAACGGCTGGTACAGCACGAACGTTTCATCACATCCCTTCCAGGGCGGTGAACACACTACCTGGAAGTCCCTGCAGCTTGACAGCCAGATTGGGAATTGCTTCCCGCTTCCCACTCTCTTCACCTCTGTAATTACTAAAACTCTGTAAAAAGGCTGAGCGGTGGAGCCTGGCTTCAAGGTCAGCTGCATCTTTGAGGCAAGCCCTGCTGTGAGCAGGTGGTTGCACCAGATAACTCCCAGAGATCCCACCTGAATCACCAGTATCAGTGGTCTTGTAGCAGTGTGGGAGTGGTGTCGAAGTCAGGTCCCCAGGGACGTACACACTAGTGCAGGGCTGGCCGCAGGTACATCCACCTGCCTTGGAACTGCGTTGGTAAGAGTTTATCACTTTTACCTGCATCCTAATTAGTTGTTCAGTGACCAAGAAATGATCATTGCTTAATTTTAGTGTTTCCTCACCATCAGTCATGGAAAACTATCAGTGTTATTTTGTGCCTGGTACAGTTCTGTAGAAGAAAATGGTGCTATTCAAAGATCTACATGATGCAGGATTTAGTCTGACCTAGAGCTTATTTAATAAAAGCTTTGTCTGTCAAGTGTTGCCTTCCTCTTTCAGTTTGAGTTACAGGACCACAACCTCCTTTCCTTTTCACTTACCTTCAGGGATGCAAGCTCAGACCTGTAGGAAGCACCAGGGAAAACAGGAAGGATAGACTTCCTGCTAAGGCAGGTCTAAGATCTAACTCAAGCCTGCTGAGACCCATTTCCACTGCCATGGACTTACACTTCCTATTTTTGTCTCCTCTTCTCCCTCTAGAAAGCGGAAATGATTGTATTGGTGGCCTCTGTTATCAAAGTATTAAACAGCTCAAGGAGCTGAGGCTTAGAAAGAACTTGGAAAGTGGCAGGAAAAGTACAAACCGTGGCAGCATTATGCAGTCCTTGAGGAGATTGTATTTGCTTCATCACACAGCAAAGCCACTGGGAAAGTCATGGCAGTTTGGCTTCTTGCTCAATCCCCCTCCTCAGGATTTGGAGGGAGACTCAGCCTGACTTCAGCAGTGTGCGAGCCCTTAGGTCTGTGGATGTGAATGAACACGGTCAGTTCTTGTGATATTTCATGTTTTTTCAGTTTCCATTTATGATGAGGTAGCATGAGAAGAGCTGGTGGTCTAGCTCCTTGTACGTACTGAATGAGAGAACTGTCCTTGTTCCTCCAGGTTTGGCAGATGAGTTGTGACCAATGCTGTCCTAAGTGAAAATTACATCTCCTTATGTCCCATTAGGAGCTGTGATGGATATCTTCCTGCAGGTCCACTTCTGTACTAATTTGGTCAAGGAGGAGTTGGGTACCTCATGTGGGACAGCTCCAGGCTGGCAGCAGGGACCTGTTTTTTGGCACAATGCTGGGCTCTGCCTCAACGTGTGAGATCACATTGCTTTAACCCTTTGTGCGGGGAGGAGGTAGCTCCCCTCGCTGCTGAAGGCCAACACATTAGTGCTGCATGATGCCAGCCACGTGTCTGCCCTCAAACATGCTTGTTGTGGCTGCCAGCATTGATTTCATTGAAGGAAAGCCCTCAGTTTATTGTGCCAAGTTCTTTCTTTGTGCCAAGATCTGCTTGGCACAGGAGAGAGGGGCCAGGAACTGCAGCTATCTCTGAGGTTTGCTGGTAGTTTTTAAAGCTGCTGCAGTCTGTGAATGACCATGGCACTCCCTTGGTGGCTGCAGCTTCCAGGTCACCCAGGAGGGACTTTGTCACCCCAGGCCTTGGAGATCTGCTGGGCTGCTCCCTCCAGCCAGCCCAGAGGGATGAGGGAACAGTCCTGCCAGCATTGTGCTGGTTAAGGCCACCTCTCCACAGCAGAGCACTTAGCATGGTTCCTGTGGTCAGGATATGTCCCCTTTGTCTGGGTTGGGTTGCAGAAAGCCTGAGAGCAGGGGGAAGAGCTGGGTCTGATACATGTGATACTCCTATTTTCTGCCTCTTCAGTCTGAACTTCCCCCTGCCCTGGGTAGGACAATAAATGCCAACTAAGGCATACCTGATTCTTCCCTATCTTCCTCAGTCTGCACTTCTTTCCTTATTGGAGTGGCCAAAAATAACCTCTGCCTTCTTTCCGAATGCTGTTCATGTAAGATTGGCCTTGCTGTACCCACACAGGAGACTAAAGTGCACAGCTGGGGTTTTCTCCCTAGACAAAGGGACTGAACCGCAGCGAGCAGGGGATTTCCAGAGGCAAGGTTTGTCTGCAGCTACTAGGGATTTTCCAAGAAGGACGATCCAAAGCGGAAGCCTTGAGTAGACCTCACTGCATCTGTTTGGTTGCATTTCATGGCCTGTGTATCACAAGACATTGCAGGAAAAAGTTAGTGTTTTGGATTCAGAGGGCTTTTCTTTTTTCTCTCCTGCCATAGAATGCTTCCTTTCATTGCCCTCTTCTTTTGATGTGCTTCTTTGTGGTTATTAGATGCTGCCGTGAAGAGGGTGGCTGAAGCACTGGTGAACAAATGTCCTGTGTGGAAACAAGAGACCTTGATATGGTAAATAGAAAGAGGCCAGATCCTCATGGGAAGGTAAGTGCCTGCAGAGCCTCTGCCTACAAATGCAGCCATCCTGTTTATGCTTCTTTAGAGACCTGTCTTAGAGAAAGCCAGCTGAGCTAGGGAGCTAACATACTTAAAAGGGAAAGTATGATGAGAGACGTGTCTTGTGTGTCCCTGCCACCTCCCAGTTGCTTTCTTGACTGCTCTTCTGTGGGGTGGAGGACATCTCTTGCACTCAGAGGTTGTTCCCCTACATAGGTGAACTTTCCCAGAGGTGACTGTTCAGGCCAGGATGGCTCAGGCACAGGGTGTCCCATGATCATGAGTGCGTACAGGAGGTGTTGTGGGAGTGGCAGGGGTTTTACTGCGGCTGGGGCTCTGAATAGAAGGGGGATGATGTGGCAAGAGCCTGCATGATCCAAGTGCCACGCATCTCTTGCACGTCTGCTGCATGAAGTATGAGGAAGCATGGGGAAAATTCTTGAGCTTTATAGACAGTTTTATTCATGTCTTTCAGATAAAGATGATCTGTAGTGGTGATTGCAAGTAAATCTCACTCCTCCAGGTGACTGGGAGCCCTTGTCACACTTTCTGATTCACTTTAGCTGTAGCTGAAAGCTTAGATGATCAGAGGTGCCACATGGACCTTGAACTGGGTCTCTGCACAACGGGGACTTCTGTAAGTCAGAAAAGTCCACACAGTACAGCTGCATGTGGGAGGTGTAGGGAGATTAGGAGGAGTATGTGAAATGAGAATTTGTCTGTTCTGAGCTTTAAGCACTCAAGGAAACTCTGTAATTAAAAAAAAGAAGAACAAAAACCTCAGCCTTCCACCCTGTTAGTTTCTGTGCATCCATGCGTGTGTATTTGTTTATAAAAAGTTATTTTAGAAGGATATTTAATAATTTTCCATCCTTCATTCATTCAGCAGGTCACTGCTTCTCCTGGCATAGCAGGATGTGGGAGAATGGTAACACAGGCTACACCTCAGGGCTAACAAAAGTGTCACTTGAAAGTCAGGATTATAGCTAAGCTCTTGACGTAGTGATCTCCCAGCATGCCACGATGTAAATCTTTCTTCTTTGCATGATGTTCAAGCTCTTCCGTTCAGCTGGAGACCAGTGGCAAATGCGTGGTATCTTCAGTAGGGCCACGATGTTGATTTCCCTGCCAGACCTGGAATACAGATCCTTGAATGTTGTGCACCACTAATGCACGATTGAATAACTCTTGTAATTATTTCCCAGGGTTTTTCTTCTCAGGATATGTGTAACGTGAGCATATATTAACAGTGCATGTAAACTGGAGACAATGGCTCTGGCACCAGCTTCAGCAGGCAAGCCTGGGTCAGTGGCTGAATGGACCAGTGTTGCTGTTGTGCCCATCCCTCAGGCTGCAGATCTGGTCCATCCATACAAATGGATATAGCTGGGGAGGGAGAACTTTTCCCTGGGGTCAGGGTCACCCAGCACATATCAGGAGATTGGAGCAGTATCAGATCTGGTCACTTGTTTCTCTGAGGAAACAAAATGTTAAACATTTGCTCCATCAGAATGGCTCAAGCAATGTGCCTATTATGGAGTGAAGACATTAATCAGTAGGTTATTACTAGTAGGTCTGGTAGCCATGACAAGATATCTGCCCTTCTTTGGAATTATTAAAGGGATTTCTTGATAACTTCGATTACCCCTTTGTAAATAAGGGCATGAACCTCCAGTGGCATAAAAAGGCAAAACTCTCTTGGTGTCATTGCAGCTATTCTGCCCGTGACATTGGCCTCATTGTTACCACTGGCCTTCGTTACTCATTTTTTCTGATTTCCACTCAGAATTACTCATACCATTTTTTTCAAATGGGATATGTGTGGTGACTAAGCAGGGTTGGATGAGTTCATAGTTCATTATATCTTACACTAACATAAGATATTGTTATTTTTAATGCACTGATTTATGAAAAGTATATATATTGGGGAGGACGAGTATTATATGTGAGTATTCTATATATGGGGATCTCTATAATATCAACTTTCAGGCAGTCGATGATGCTTACTATTTTGCATGCAGCTATACAGAGAATTGGATTTAATGCTCCATGGGGCTATGTAAAATGATGCACTAAGGGAACTGGGAGGCAAAAAGGCTTTTAAATTTGCTGTAATATTTAGCTCATGATGTCTGTGCAGAAAGAAACAGTCTGAGATATTTGGCAACACTTACTCACAGCTGTCCCAAGAAATACTGACCCTGGTCTTCCTACTGTGTGGTGGGTGTGCAGTACTGATAGGTTATCATGCTCCTCTGACACTGAAATACCAATGTCTGGCTTTACACCCTTGGTGGTAGCAGCTCTCTGGTATCTGTTTGAATCTGAGTGCCTGCAAACCTGGAAAAAAGTCCATTGGCATAGAAAAAGCCTTTGTTTTTCTGCCAACAAAGGGGTATCTTCAGAGGAAAACAAAAAAATGAACTGCCTAATTTCTTTAAGTAGATCTCAGCTGAACAGTCAAAAGACCCATATCCTTCTTGCTTGTGAATTTATATTTATGCATAGTGTGCACTCAGAGCTGAGCAGGCTCATGGTGTTATGGAGCTGTGGTACTGTACCAGCAGGAAAATGTTTTGCAGCCCAAGGAGTCTTGTTCTTGAAATCTCTCGAGTCTCAGGAGGGATTGCAGTGTCCATAGGGTGTGATCATGTTTTATAGCACATCCACCTGACTGCTGATCAACTGTGGCACTGTGAAACCCTTGGGTACCTGTTATGTCTTATATTGGAGGGGACATTTCAACAAAACCCCTCTTCTTGCACCCTGCAAGGGTTATGTATAATTCTCTTGGAAAAGAAAATCCTCTCTCTGCAGGGTGGTGGTGACCTGGCAGGGTGTGAGCTGTGTGGGGGTTTGAGGATAGTTACTGAAAATATTCACCTCTCTTTTTATATGGTTCACAACCTTCCCAGTGTAATTGCCACCTCTGCGACAGTTTTGATTTCTAAATGGTTAAAGCTCATGAGTCACCTTTTGTTTCCCTCTCCCATAGCTTGATAATGAATATTTTTCCCTTAAAGTCTAGCCATGACTGATCACCTCCAGTCATCACTGCTGTGAATGATTGCAAATTGTGCAATATTGTCCCTTGATGAAGACTTGTCCCTTGATGAAAAGGAGTGATCTCATCATTTAGGCCTCAGTATGACTCTTCTCCCAGGCATTTTCTTCATTAGCAGGGGAATAAAGTCACAGAGGAGCAGGAAGGCTCCTGTAATGGGAAAGATCAAACTCAAAGATTAAGGAATGGTGGCTGAAACTGCATGAGATTATCACAGCTCTTTTTACTCAGCTACTAGCACGTGAATCGAGAAGTTAGCTCACCAAATTTCTATGTGCTTCTCGCAGTGTGGGAGTATCCCAGAAAAATTAAGGGGCAATGAATGTGTGTCGAGTAATAACACTCTGGTTTACACATGGCATAATTAACACATGGGAATTCCTTTACAGAGAGAGTCTCAAGGTCAAGAGGCAGGAGATAGGGGTTAAGAGAGTGAACTAAACACTTGGCTAATGAGACTGCTCCGAACAGCTCTGTTAGAAGGAATCAAAGGTTCTGAGGAGTCACGCCTTCAGGAGCATTTGCCAGGGCTTGGATATTGTAGCTGTTACTTGGTTGTCTGCTGAGGGATTTATTCAATCTTCTGCTGAATCTCTCTGCTTTCAGAAACTCAGTGACTGAGTAGTTGGTCACTGAAGTTCCCTGCAATGTCAATTTGTATAGCGTGGAGGGAATCAGCCAAAAGCATTTTGTGTGTGTGCGTGTATAGATATGCCTATGCACACAATGTAAATAGGAATTATTTAATATGCGTAGTTGTTCAAACCTCACTAAGTTTTATGGCCAAGAAGTCTGAGGGCATGACATTGTCAAGGAGAAATGTTGCATTTATCACCTTTTTGCTTGCAGGCTCCATTTTATATACTGACCTCAGCAAATGAAGCAATGAAGACAGCAATATCAAGGGAAAAAATCAAAACAAAGCTTCCCAGCTGCTTACACATGCATGTTCCCAAATCCTATACTGAGCTAGGTTTGAGTTTTGCAAAATCTTTTCTTTATAATGGGCTGAACAAGCAATCACATTAAAACAACCTCCTTTTCCCTTCTTCTCCCCAGTCTCTCTCCAAATCTGCCCTAAAACTAAAATTTCTGAGCTCCTCCTGGTATCTGTGTTTGTTTGGAATATCGTGGCGGAATGTGCATGTCCTAATCCTCTGAGCAGTGGCTCAGGGCCCCTGCTGTTCCCCGGTAGGCCAGGCTGCAGAACATTGAGCCAGCCAGGATGACAGAATGCTTGGAAGCCCCCATCATTCTCCCGAGCCCAAGCTGAAGTTTTATTTACACAGTTTGCCAGAAAAATGTTAGTCATGAATGAAATATCCATAAGATCACTGTCCTGCTAAGTTTTTATTTCATCTATTTTGAAAGGATGTATAATTCTATAATACAATGCAGTCTTTTAAGAAATGCTGTGGATGAGAGATGACTTGTATTTGCAGTGACAAATGGAACAGATGAAGAGACCTGTTGTTTATCGCCCATGGTGGCAGTTACATACATCCTTTGCCTGATGAAGCAATTCCTTATTTGTGTATTGAGTACTAATTCTTTGTGTTTGCTCTGTGTTTAACACAGAGGACATTGCTCACTCCCCCGGCATTTACAATTAGTGCTAATCATGAGCAGTGAAGTCAGACTACTGCAGTGAGTAGTACACAAAGGGATACTGATTTTGTTAAACCTATAGGTGGGAACATCACTATTTGCCTTCATCAGGAGCACTGTTTATCCCTGCCACAGGAGCCCTGTGCTATCCCAGGCCCGCCTGGGAATGAATGTATGATTCAGGAGTTGGGAGGGGACCAGCCAGAAAACAGGACAAACCCCAGGATTTCTGGGAGCCGCAGGACCCTTCTTCTGGTCCTGATGCACTGAAATGACAGCGGTGGAAGTATGAGGGTAAAGGAAAAGCGGTACTCAGGGTGTGCTTGGGAATAGAAATGTGCTCTCTGGCAAAGAAAGCTTTGGTGATTCATTATCAGAGCCTCCATGGGTCTGAAACAATTTTACTGCACGTTTCTCAATCCCTGTTCTGCTTGTCCTGCAGATAACTAGGCAACAGGCAAAGACTCTTTTGAGAAAAAAAAGAAGTGAGAAGCAGCATCACAGCAGCAGCTGGCAGAGCTGCTGCAGATAAGGGCTTGTGACGATTTCCATTACCGTGTTGTCCGAGTGTGTGTGGTTCGACCATTAAAATTAGTTCAGAGCTAAAAACTGACATTTGACCGACTGACGTTGCTCATCTCTAAAACTGAACACACAGAAGGTATGGTTTTTATAGTGTGGATTTCTCATTCTTGGCAAAATTTATAGTAAATAGGTTTGTCCCCCTCTATTAGCTGAAGACACAGACTTACATATGCAGTTTGCGGATACAGGGCACAGGGCTACACGAGAAATTATCCAGGTGTGGACTCAGGACTTGTTCTCTGACCTCAAAACATGCAGACAGCCATATGGCTGAGCATATAACACACCGCAGAGCTTCTCCATGTATGCCAGTGAGAACAGCACACAAGCCCACACTGGTGCACTCAGCTGTGCCTACTGATGCTTTTGGACACTCAGCTGGGCTGAGCTGTGACATTTTCTGGCCCCTGTTTGGCCATGATGCCAGAAAGAATACTTCTATTTAAATATAATGCAAATGCTGTTTCAGTCCTTTACATTTTTATTTTTGGAACCGGTTTAGGTGATAACCTGTGCCCTTAAAAGGGTAATGAAACTCCAGTTCCCATCCCTTTTTGTCCTCAAACAGCAGTGCTGCTAATGCAGCAGTTGCTGAATTGTGGTGTAAGGCTGCCCGTGTGGGCAGGGAAGTACAACTTCAGTACGTAAAGGGGAAAGTCCCTTCGGAGAGCTTATTTCTGAAGAGGTCATTCTGCACTGTAGGAAGTAAAAAAATAGAGAAGCTAAATCTTCCTGAATATGTGCTCCTCCCATACAGACATGCGGGGATCTGGTAGCCTCTGTTGTCAGCATGTGTGCCTACTGCAATGCCTCTGGAAATACCTCTTGGGAAAACTTTTCTTTCCTAGTGATCTTCTGTGGTGTTTCTGAAGCACCACGTGGGTCTGGTCACTGCATATGGAGTGGATTTTCCCTGGCCAAGCGGTGAAGCAAAATGGGAATGGGACTTTGAGAGGTACCAGGATATTCAAGCTGAGAAAGTTGGGGCTGTTCAGCATGGAGAAGAGAAGGTTGCATGGACATCTCGTAGGAACCTCCCAGTATCTGAAGGAGAGGTCTATGAGGAAGCCAGAGAGGGACTCAAGAGCTGTAGTGATAGAGCAAGTGGGGATGGCTTCAAACTGAAAAAGAATAGGTTTATATTAGATGTTAGGAAGAAATTCTTTACTGTGAGGGTGGTGAGACACTGAAACAGGTTCCCCACAGAAGTTGTGGATGCCCATCCCTGGCAGTGTTCGGACTGGATGGGGATTTGAGCAACCTGCTCTAGTGGGAGGTGTCCCTGCCCAAGGCAGGGTTATTGGAACTAAATGATATTTAAGGTTCCTTCCAACCTAAACCATTCTATGATTCTGTGATATTTTACACCAGATGAACGGCATAATCCCCTCGTTGTGAGGGGGAAGATCCCAAATGCATCAGAGAGATTGGTGAGAAAGATCCTCTCAGAGGATGAGGGTGGGTGTAGTAACTGCCACTCACTAAACAATAATCTCATGTCGGCCAAAGGCTCCGGGACCCGGGTGGGTCTGTTGTCCCACCTGAAGACCGTAATCTACTCACAGCTCCCCCAGGGCCTGTGTGACCATGACTTAATTAACGCTCATCGAGAAAGAATCTTTCACTTCATCATATCATCACTTATTATTTTTACACTCCTTAGATTAAAACCTTGAGTAATTACTCGCACTGTTGACTTTGGCTTCTCCTCTTAGATCTCCAGGGACAAGCAGTGGACAGTGACTCAGAGCTCTGAAGTGATCCGTGGGCGGTGTCTAATTTAGGCAGCAACAGTCGGTGCCTCATCTGGGTGGTTTGGGTGCCTCATCTGGATGGCATTGCTGCCTGGAAAGGAAGAGGACTAAAATTCTGAATGAAAGTCCTTTGGCAGGATTCGGAGCAGATCCACTTGATACCTGGGACGACAGTGTTTACCATAGTATCGTTGCATCTGACAGATGAAAAAAACCTGTTATTTACTTTCTTGCTGGCCAGATGGGATTAGTCATATTTGAAAACTACTTTAATCAGAATAATAGTAAATGTACTCTGTCAGCTCGCAAAAAGCCTTTTCATTTTTGAGGAAATCTGCTTGATTTGCCTGATGCAGCACAAATGATTAGCACAACTCAGAAATATTTGCACGGTGCTCTGCCCTGGTGTACAGGTGATTGTTTTACTTGCTTTTGCTATCAGAATCTTTCTCTTCCGCTAGGTTACAGCTGCTTACACTGGCTTCCACAACATTTTAAGGCTGAGTCACCATCTCATAAATAATATACAAAGTCCTGCAAGTTTTCTGTACCTTTATTACTATATCTCTGTAATTAATGGCCTTGTTTTGGAGAAGAAGGAGGGAAAGCAGTGTTTTTGAGTGTTTATAAAAGCAAAATCAATCGAGGCTTTAGGAAGAACAGCAGAATTTGAACGCAATGGTAAAAAACACCCAGGTGTTATTTATGCCATCAGCCCATCCTAGTGTGTTCCTGCAGATGCAGGAATCATGTAGAACTGAAATTCTGATGGGTGTCCTGGCATGCTCTTACTGTTTGATCTTGGAGCTGAGAGATATCTGGATTCTTCTTTCTGGGTCTTCTTCTCACCCTTTTATGTCCTAAACAGTCCGGTTTTAAGTCACCTGGCATCTCTAACCTACCAATGATCCCACTTTGGACAGGATCTTATATCTCAGATGGTCACTCTGAAGCCTACACAAAGTGTAGGATTGCAAAGTGCCAAGTCCTCTTTTCCTTGTCTCATGCAGGTGGCACAGAGGACTGATGTGCTGTCGATGCTCTGAGGATGTACAAGATCCATTGCTATTACTTCACACTAAACTGTCCTTCAGTGATGAGCAAAGAGGCCAGACTGGGGGTTGCTGTGGTTGTTGTCATGTGGGTGGCAAGGGCATCACTGCCTCAGCTGTGGGGGACTGGTTCAGGTGCTGCTTTGAGACAGGGAAGGGGGCTGTAATTAAAGCTTGCCCAACCAGCTCTGAATATCTGCAGTTTGCTGCTGAGCATAGAAACAAGGGCTGGGCTGACCAGCCCTACCAGCAGACACTGGAGTGCAGCTGCTCCCATAGGCAGAGCAGAGATGTGTAAGCCAAAGCTGTGGCATGAACATCTCAGTAGCAGATATCTTTCCAATACATTGCACCTGCTGCAGGGCAAAGTGCTTCTGGGATCTGGAGCCCAGGCCACTGCTTGCTCATAGGGATTGTATAGCCAAGCCAGGAGCAGCCATGTGGCTGACTAGTGAGACTGGGATACTTAAAAGGACCAAAGGAGATCATCAGACTTCAGGAGAACTACAAGAATTGGCCTGGAGTAAGCAAAAGAACTGATCAGGTGATGGCTGCGTGCCAAATTGCTTTCAGTGAGTAGCAGGGGGAAAAATGATTATTGCTCCAACCAACGCATTAATCTCTCGAGGAGGTATCTAAGTAGATGGTAGGTGTGGTGATAATCCTCAGTGGGCTGGGGAAGCAAGCCCATAGTGTGTAATCTCCACTGCTGACATCTCTTGTGTGAGTCCCTGCACTGTGGTTTCACAATCTATCAGCTGCAAGATCATCAGCGTGGGAAAACAGAAGTCATAAGAAATGCCTGTGACATTAATATTAACCCTAAATAAACTCGGTTTTATTTTTAGTACCTTGCTATATAAGAGAAGGGGACTGCGATTTCCAATTAGAAGCAGCCAGCCTAACCTGAGCGTGGGTAATCTACCTGCTAAGAGAGAGTAAGCACTTTGCACAAGATCTATATTTATGGCCAAATATTGCTTGCTGTGCTCTCACAAGTGGGCACAAGGGAGCCAGCTTCCTCTTCTCCCTCAATTACATCATGTTGTTTTCTTTCTACCAAGACTGGTAGAAGTCCCTTAGGAAGTCCCTCAAGCGTATGAGTCAACTGAGCACGATTTGCCGTAAAATGTTTATCAATTGCAAGCATTGATTATACTGATTAACTGATTATACTGCCCCACTGCTTTGTCACTGATTTATGTGGTAAGAAATGTAGTTTGCCTGCTTGAAATTTGAACCACAGAGACGGGCTCATCTGGTAAGAGCCAAATTGATCTGTAGTTTTCTCCTACCCTCTTTAACCCCCAGTGTCCTTCCCTCATCTCCTGGTGGCTTCGGTATATATTCACCTCCTAAAGGAAGAGGGGACACCTGAACCATGGTAAGGGAATGTGCTGTTCCCCCTTGAACAACACACTTTTTAGAGGCTCAGCAAAGCCAGAGCATCACTCTAAGATAAAAGTGGTGGTGGCCTACCAAGGAAAGAACTTAGCACCAGCACCATGTGAGCTGGTGACCAGCATTGTACTAGCAGGAATTAGCAGGGGCTTGGCCTCCTGTATGCACTCCAGCAAGTCTTGGCAGCCCCTGGCATCACAGCTGATGGGCCAGAATTAAGGGGGATCCCAAGTATGTTGTGACACTCAACTGGCAGCTATGGGAGCAGAAGGAAGTAAGGAGTGGTTTTCTGGTGAGAGGGAAGCTCTTTGGGGGCAGAGATGCTTTTGATTAAACTGCCATCCCTTTCAAAGGGAAAATTTCTTTAATGAAAGCTGTGTAAACACAAGTGGGGCTCACTAGCCTTTGGCACAATAGACTGGCAAGGGAGGCACCCTCTGCAGTTAAACTGGTTTGTCGTATCAGCATAAGGAAGATGGTTAGAGTAATTATTGCTAACTGCCTCAGGGAAGCGGAGGAGGAGGAGGGAGAAAAGCTCGTCCTGTGACCCAGAGCACTTTGCTTATTCGCTAATGAGTTGAAAATCTGGAGCCCATTAACATGAATTCCACTTTCCCTATTGCCTGACCTTGGCTGCGTGGGGCTGACCGCTGGTCTCTTGACAGTAGGGGGAGGCATGGGATTTGTGAGATAGGCAGAGGGTGCCCAGGAGCCTCTGCTGTACCTGCTCACCCCATGATGGTGATAAAGCAAGCTGTGGCTTGAGCTGTGGTAGTCATAAGTAGAACAAGGTCAACTGCCTATTTCAGTCAACATGACAGAAATAGAGTTGATCTCAATAAGATCCCAACTCTTTCTTCCTGTTAGCTTCTCAGTTCCAATTTTAGGATTGCTGTAATCAAGCTGAGGAAGAGGCCATTTATCCCATGGAGGGGAAGTTGCTTGAGGCCCAGGCAGGAGGAGAAGAGGTGCTTGAAGTTGTATTTAAGAAATGCATCTCTAGCCCCTGGAGAGAGTCTGTGTGGTTCAGGAATTGTTTCCCTCCAGCCATCAGTGTGGCCACACAGAAGGTATACAGGTCAGAAGATGATTTCTCCTTCCCTTCTGGCACTAGCTGCACTGAAGGAGGGAAGTGGTTTGGTTGAACCACCTAGTCTGGCCAAGCAAAAGTTTCCAGGTTCACAGGTCTGCACATCCATGGAGCTGTTAAAACTCTGGCTTTGCGTAGAGCCTCCCCTGCCTGCTGCCAAGGAATATTGATGCTCTTTTCATTGGAGGCAAGATGCTGACAGCTCTGTCTAATACAGATGGAAATGGGGTGGGGTGGAAACTGGCACTGAATGCTAATCTAAATGAGCAGCAACTTACAGTACAAAGCGTCCACCATAAACAAATTAGCTAGGATGTTCTCTTAGGACAAACATTTGGAGTGGTTTTATGGCAGTTCAGTTAGCTTCCTCCGAAACACCTGCAAATGCCAGAGCACAGCACTGCTGACGGCTGATTGATGCACTTTCCCATGCAGCCTGCCTGTGCACGTCCTCCGTCCCCTCATCTCCCCTGGGCTGGAGGGAGGGCTGGGAGCCTGCCATCCTTCCACCTGGATAGTTAAGTGGGTGAGCCCTGTCAATCATGCCTTGAAAAAGGCTGATGCAGGCAAAGAAGTGGAGCTGGTGGTTTTCCTCCATGGGTGATGCTTTGCCCATGGAGTTTTTCTGCTCTGTGCCCCTCCACTGTTTGGTGATGGTGCAAATTCAAGAACAGACTTGGTGCAAGGAGAGGTAGAGGAATGGGCATCCGTGCCCCTTCTGTTAGTTCCTGTCTCAGTGGGATGGGCCCCTATGCCACATCTGCACACATGTGCAGTCCAGCACAGAGCAGGCAGTGAGGCAGGAGCAGCAGCTGGAGGTGACGTAGGCAAAAAATGCTGGGTTAAAAAGTTGACTGTGAATTAGGACAGCTAGTGCCAGTTATCTGGGCTGCAATTTGACCCCTGAAAGTCAGGTAAGTGAGGCTGGTAAGAGCTCAGCTTTGCTATCACCACAAATCTGTTGTCTAGTAGGGTTTCATCTGCATTTGATTTTTTTCCCACCCATGACCTTCAGAGCCTGGCTAGTGTTTCTAACCACTCAGGACCAAAAATGTGGTCCAGGTGGAAGATCTAATGTGGAAGCTTGCTCTGGAGAATGAGAACCTTCTCATGTAAGTCTATTCTTCCTGAAGGAAGGCTACAGGGCTGCTGCAGAAGCAGCTACAGCAGTAGTTGAAACCAGTGGCTCTGATGATCTGTTCTGGTACACTTCCAAGTGCAGATAAACCATAAAGGTCATATCATACTTCCCCTTTTGTTTATGGGGGTGGAGGCAGAAATATACAAGACAGAGTATTTTCACTGTTGTGGCTTAGGAGGGAGGAGGCACATTGTCCATGAAAGAAAAACCAGGAGGGAGAGCACCCAAAAGGTGAGAGCTGTCACTTCTAGCAGGCAGAGAGTCATCCGCCCTGGCACAAGGAAAGGCTGTGGCCCTACCTGGCTTTGCAGAGAAGTAATAGTGCTGCCCAGGTCTGCCCAGGAGCACACCTACAGTTTCTCTCAGCTGGGGGCCTGAAAGGACCTCCAAAAGTCCCCTGTCCCTCGGTGTCAGCTGCAGCATGCCCTCCTCTACCCTGTGCATGTCTGCCTGCAGTTACAGGCTGCCAGGACAGGACAATCGGATATTTGCCTCTGGGAAGGAGACCTCATGCCAGTGCACAGAAAGGCAATATTTGCTCTCACTGGATCGATCGGGTGGTTTGGGTGCGACGGAGAGCGGCATTTGGCCCAGCTGTCTGTCAATAGCACTGCAGCGTTCTCAGCTCACAGTTATTGTCAGGGCAGCGACTATTCACGCACTTATCTTCTGACAGGGCCAATTTGAATAATTCACCTTCCCTGATCTCTTTTTGAAGCCAGGAGGGACTAGCCTTTATGACCCCAAACTGCTGAACAGAGCTGTAGGAGTGACTCCAGCTGGACTCCCTCCAGTCCTCTTGCTCTGCTCCTCATGACCAGTGTCTTCCCTTTGGCTCTCCTAAGGAGAGACAGTGCGAGGGATCTCACCCAATCTCTGAGAAAAGGAAGTAAGACCATGTCTGGCCTAAAGGCAAATTATAAATAAAGAGCTTAAGAAAGCAGTTCCCTTTTTCTTCTCACACTCTTTTATTTCTTCCCTCCCTGGCCCTCATGGCCCCTCCCGGGCAACACAGATGTGCCTCCTGTCCTGTTGATGTGCTCCTGCATTGCTTCACGCTGGTGCTGTGGGGGTTGCAGGAACACAGCTGACGACATCTTGTGATCACAGTCTCTTCTGCTCTCTGTGGTACATGTACCCTGGGGAGGCCAGTAACTGCCTGCTCACCCAAACAGCCACAGCTTAAGTGTGGAAATCATAACGATAAAAAATCATAATGTTAAAAAAATATTAATCTGTCTGTCCTGCTGAGGTTCCTGGCCAGGCTGCAGCCAGAGATGATTAGAGAAGCTTAGATAAAAATGAGCAAGTTGGACCCAGGCAGGTTTAAAAAACTAGCTGACTTTCCTGAAGCAAAGTCCTATTTAATCATTCCTCTGTTGCTTTAAAGCTGGCATATACTGCCAGGTAAGTGGAAATATGTTTGTTTTGAAGCCCTGGGTAAATGTCATATAGAGGAATTAAAATGTCAATCTGTAGCTGCATTTGTTTAATGAAATTGTGTAAGCAAGACTGTGAACACAGATCATCTCACTCAAGCGCTATGTCTTCAAGGTGTTGAATCACTTGCCACTCTTTCCAGTGTTCAGCTATCCCTACACTCTGCTGATAGAAGGGTCACAGGGATGCCGATGGGACTGCTGGAGCCAAGTTCCCGCAGGTTAGCTTGTCCACTCTTTCATCAACCTAACCCACCTCACCTGCAGCAGCTCAGGGTTCTTGCAGGGTGGTCTTGAGCTGTGGTCTGCCACCAGGGTCCAGGAAAGTGAGGGTGTCTCCAATGGCTGTGGGATGAGCATCTGACACAGCCCCACAGCAGCGACCGAGAGCTAAACTGGAGCCGGCATGGCGGTCAGCAGATATGGGTTGACTTTACCTGTCTGACTGCCTGCAGTGTTGCATTGTTGAAAGGATGCTGTTCACTACCATGACCTCTTTGCCCTAATTGTCCTGCGGTGTGCCCCAGGAAAAGGGACACTTAGCATTACCTCCGTCTTACCAAACCCATGCAGGCTGGTTAGTGAGTAGCAAAAGCATAACCATGTGGAGTTACAGTGCCAAATAGCTGTTGCGTTTTAATTTCTCACTTAGGTCATTTTATAGCAGCTTCCCCACTGGGGATAAGCCATAAAAAGCAAGCAGGAGTACAAGGATACATCTTTATGCTTACTACTGGATCTCATTTTCCTTATAAATTAATTCTGTGCATGGTTTTAAACCCACCCCCTTACTTAGAAGATGAACTGTTTGCCTAAAACAGGTTATCTTTTCTCTCGTACTAGAGGATCAGCTAAGAGGGAAGTTTACATTTTGCTGAGGAAGATGCCTTGAAGACAGACTTCAGAAAAAAAAGGAAAAAGAAAAAGGGGTATCCCTTTCTTGCAAAAGGCTAACAGAAACTAAATCCATTGGTTTCTCACCTTATCCTGTGTAGTGAAATGACATTGCTAATGAGGACAAACGAAGGTGCAATGTGGTGCATTAAAACGTATCAAGAAGAAAGAGTGCTTAAAAAATCAAATGGGCAAACTTCATTAGTGAACACATAGAAGTTCTGTCTGGCCCCCAAGAAATCTGCTTTTAGCCAGTTCATGAGATACCTGCTAAAGTGCAAGATACTGGTTTGCAGTTTAGATATCGTGCTGGTTAGCACCTTTATTTTCCCCAGGTTTCCCAGTTTTCTTCTCTGCAGTATAAGCTGTTGTGTATCTTTAGACAAGTCACTCAACCTCTTGCTTCCCATTCTACTGGCAAAATTGGGAACTTTCAGAGATTTGGATGTTCAGCTGGGAATAGGACAGCAGACCTTGTTCTCTGCTTAGGTGTAGGGCAAATTCTGTACATGCCTATGTTGGCAAAAGTAATGATGGATTTCTTTTAATCCTAAACAAGAGAAAAAGCCCCTGATTGTAGAGCGAAAGAATGGCTGATGTGGAAGAAAGGTTGATGTGGAAAGAAGTCTTTTAATAACAAGGAACTGTTTAGTTTGAGAGCACTTAAGGGATGTCTGTGTTATTGGTGAGAATTTTGATGGCTTCTTTCTCACATCTGTTAAATATTCAGTGTGTGTTTTTAGCAATCTTTACCCTTTTTGTGAGGTTGAACGGGTTTGATTGGATTTTACACAATTTGTATACTGTGAGAGTTAGTGAGGATTTGCTTCAATTCTGAAATGATTTCTCTTTGTCTGCTTGTGGTTTTCTTCAAATATCTGAGCAAGTGCATCATGATGGCAAAAGCATTTGAGGAAAATAAATGTCAAAATCCCATGTCCTGCTACTGCTGGAAATGAGAATTTAACTAAGATCTGCCAGCTTTCATAGTAAGAATTCTTGTGTGGTTTTCAGAAAATAGAAGTTTAGTTTTTAGGGAATAGATAAGTCTTGTCTGTTTCGGGTGTTGAATTACAGAAAGCAAAAGCATTTAGAGAGCCCTCACTGAATATGCTCAGAAAAAAATCACAGTGGGTTGTGGTTTCTGAGAGCAGGAAAAAGGCCAATCTTATGTCATAGGCTAATAAAATGTATTAGGCATGAAGTCAGTAAAAGTTCTGTAGGAAATCCTCTGAAACTGGGGAGGAATAGCAACCTAGAGTCGACATTCTTAGAAAAATAAAAAAGTTAAGTAAAATATGAGGCAAAATTACATTTGGACCCTGTTTTTATTGTAAGAAAACTTGGCAAAGGCTGAGTATCCTTCAGAAAGGAGCATTGCTTGCTGTGAGTAAGCTCTGCACAGCTCTTCTGTGAGGTGAGGTCCTCCACAAACAAGTCACAAAACATTTCCTCAGTGCACATTGTTAATCCTGAGAAGTTTAGTCAGAAAGTAAAAGATTGCTAAATGAATGATTCCAATTGTTTTCTGGCAAATATTTGCCTTAGGAGACGTCTAGCTTTGGGAGATGCACTAACCCAGAAACATGGTTTCCAGCTTCCCAGGTTGGAAGGACCATTTCAAGCGGTGACTTGAACACAAGCCCATGGAGAGCTCCTTCTCCAAGCCCAAGTGTGGCCTGAAAGGGACGTTTTGAGGGAGGCATGAGCTAATGTTCCCCTGCAGTGATCCCAGTGCCAACCTCAGCGAGCCACAAACAAAGAGGAATAGAGAACATGGAAACGCTACAGTGGTGTCTCACAGTGGCACCTCTGGGGAACTGAACAGTGTTTGCGGAGTCTGAGACCAGTGCATTTCTCCATCGATCTGTTTGTTCTCTCACTGGGGAGGACAACAGCTAATGCAGCAATTGCACACCACTGTTAGAAGCCTGGTTTGCCTTTATGCTGAGTAGCATGGTGACTTACATTTTATAAGCTTTCGGAAGGTAATACTTCCAGATTATGGTCTTTACTTTGTGAAGATTAAGCCATCCGGTGACTTAATTGCTCAAAGTCGTTGCCCACATTTGCTCTCACTGGGAGCAGATTGCTACAGGTGAAGCTGTTGTATGGAAGAGCTTTCTCTGGCTCCCCTTTGCTTCCCAGCGTGCAGGAGAACTGGTGCCCTGGTGTAGCATCACAACACTGGAAACCAAAAGCTTGAGTTTGTACTGGATGAGTCACTGTCCCAAAGAGGAACATTTAGAGGAAAGCAGATGATTGTTTAAGGAATGGCTTTGAGGAAGGGGATTTGACTTGCTCTTTACCTTAGAACCATTTATAAAAAAAATCAAGTATTCAGTGCTTCTGAAACCTTCCTACCTGCTTTCATGAGATCTTTTTGCTCTGAGCTCCTGAATAATGATTTTACTGCATTTTAGACTATTTTTTTTGCTATAGATGCAGTTGGATTGGTAGTTATAGCTTGGAAATCCCAGTTGAAAAACTAATTATCTGCATATATCCCAGAACCAAAACCTTTGGGGGCTAATTTAGATTCAATGTTATGGTGCTGGCAACTTCTTAGCCCTAACTTCACCCTTCCTCCTCTAGCTCAAGGAGTTTGCAATCAAGGAGTTGCAGGTGAAACTCTTGGGCACTCCCATGGCCAGGGAGGACATGGTGGGATGCATCATTCTGGAGATGGCACTTTCCCTGTCTCTGACTTGGTGGATGGATATCTGATGGACCGATACATGGTGAGATGTGAAAACAGATTGCACAGCGGGCGAGGAAAGGGTGCAAAAATCTCGTGCTGCTGCCAGGTACCTTCTGAGTGCTTGATGAGCTGATCCACATGGCTTGAAAATGAATTCTCACCTTTTGTCTTGTAGTGCACATGTACCAAGGGTGAGAGCTCATTATTTCACCCATGTCAACACCTGACAGAAAGGATGAAAGGGATTTATACTTGTCCTTGTAACAGATGCCTAAAATCTTGTCCTCAAGCCTGTGTTGCTTTCCTTTTTACACTGGTAGAGTCCAGTCTAACCAGAGCACTCATGGTCTTTGCTGGACAGTGTGCCAGAAGCCGGATTTTATCTGAATTGCCATAACACGGAGCAAGTGGATCCATCTTTTAACCTGGGGGTCAGGCAGGCGAGGACCTCCAGGCCTGGCCGTCTCTGAGCAGCGAGCAGGGCACACCGCCTGCCCTCCCAGCGATTTACCGCTGCCGTGCGGGGAAGTTACTTATTTCCCACTCCAAGTACCTCGTGCGTGCTTGTTTTTGTTAGGCGAGGATTGCTTGGAAAAAGCACCTAGAAAGCATCCTCCGCGGTTTGGCGCCACTCGTACGCTGCCGCGGCACTGCGGGGCTGTGGGGGGGACAGGCGGCACGCTCCCCTGCGCCGGGAGCGCGGGTGATGCTCTCCTGGCGCCAGCCGATGGTGCGGCTGGCCCCTTCCCGCGGGACGCGCACACAGCTCCGCCTGAGCACCGTTCGTGGCCGCTCCCGGGCGGCCTTTCTGGGGCGCTCCCCGCCCGGGGTGGGGGGAGCGCCGCCGCTCCGGGGCCCCGCCGAGCGCCCGCTGCCCCGGGGCGCGGGGCCGGCGCCGCGCCCTCCCCTATTGGCTGCCGATGACATCACCGCCCCGCCCCGCCGGCCCGCCCCCGCTCGCCGATTGGCCGCCGCTGCCGCCCGTCGCGGCGGGCCCCGCCCCCGCCGGGCCGTACATTTACGCGGTGGCAAAAGAGAAAGTAACGAGGATGGTGCGGGCGGCGCGCGGGGCAGCGGGCACGACACGCACCGGCACCAGCGGCGGCCGCCGCCACCACCAGCACCAGCACCGGCGTCACCATCACCTCCGCCACCACCACCACCACCGCCACGCACCGAGCCGGGGCGCGCCGCACCGGTGAGTGCGGGGCGGCGATGCGGGGCGCGGCGCGGCGCGGAGCGGGGGGCCGGGGGCTGCGGGAGCCCGCGCAGGGGCTGCCGCGGCGGGGAGCACCGCGCGGCGACGGCGGCGGCGGCCCAGGCTCCCTGCGCTCGGGGGCAAAACTTCAGCTTCGCGCTTGTCGTGTGCTCTTCAGTTGTTCGCCCTCGCTGAGCGAGCCGGGCTGTCTCCCTCGCTTATTTAAATTTTTCAGTTGCGTCAGGCGACGGCGCTCAGGGATCTTCTATCCGCTTTCTTATCCTAAAAAAAAAAAACCAAAACAAACAAACAAAAAAACCACAAAAAACCGAGGGGAGATCTGGGGAAAGTACGGTCTGAGAAGCCTCCCGGGTGAGCCGCCGCCAGCCTCGCTCCGCCCGGCACCGCCGCCGTCCCCGGAGCGGACGAGTCGCGGCTTCTTTCCCCGCTCCGGAGGTGCCCGCGGGTTCGCTCCGTACAGCGGTGGCTGCTGCGGGTGGCCGTGCTCCCCGGACCGCCGCGGTGCTGATGGGGCATCTCCCTTGCCCCTTGCCGATGGGCCCGATGCGGATCCGGCTGAGCGGCAAAGCGGGTCTGCGAGCGCTCGCCCCGCTCCGGGGGTTTGAGGGAGTTGGCGAAGTTGGTGCTGGGATGTGTTTTTCAGCGAGAGCTGCGGCTGCTCCCGAAGTTACTGCTGAAGGGGAGGCACTGTCAGGGTGCCTTCGGGTGTTTTGCTCTTGTCGTCTTCCTTCCCTCACGAGTGGAAATGGGGGGTTTATAAACCTGCGCGCTGTGTCTTAGCAAATGAGAAGGCAAAGGCTGGGCAGGCAGTGACCTTGATTGGGGCGGAGGGGACCCCTTTTTGTATGTAGAAGCTGTGAATTGTGGTGGGAAGCAGGGAACTTGCTTCATGGACTGCTGGAGAGCAGCAGCTTTTCCGGGCCTGGAGCAGAGGGCTTAACTGAGGCTGGATTTACCTCTCTCTCTAGCAGGCGGATGGAAGTGCAAGGTGTGCACTTACTTTTTGTAAGGCTCTCCGGAACCTAATTTTCTCCTTTTCATCTCGGTGTTTTTTGTTTAGCCACATGTGTTCAAGTTTGTAACCGCCTCAGAAAATTTGTTCACAAGCTAATTTTATTCCACCTTGCTGGAAAAGTTGTGTATCACCACTGACACATTCAGCTATTCAGCTCTTATGTATTCCTTCCAGTCATAGAGTCAGCCCAGTAGTTTCTTCCCTTGTAGTAAGCAGCAGGATGAGAGAATGTGCCTCTGTCATTATCAGTTGTGTGCCTTGCAGCCTGGGGTTTCAGAATAGCTCAGCACCATCTGCATGTAGCCAAATGCCTCCTCCTGGGTGTAACTGCACATCTAGTCTAGTTGCGTGTGTTCTGCGTGCCATGTGTGCACATGCAGATAGCTGAAGTATTTGCTGCAGAATTGAAAAGACTTTTTAACAACTACTGTCAGAAGGGGTTGTTACGTTGAGGATAATGGGTCTTGGCAAAGGAAGTTATTGTATCTGTAGGTTTATGTTGATTTCATGATCTGTTTTCATCACCTTTTTCTTCTTTCCCCCTCCACTTTTTCTTTTGCAGGGTGATCTTGAGTTCTTCTTAACTTGCTAGTGCTCAGCCTCCTCATGCCTCCGTCTCCTCTAGACGACAGGGTAGTAGTGGCACTTTCGAGGCCAGTGAGACCTCAGGATCTCAACCTCTGTTTAGACTCTAGCTATCTTGAATCTGCCTCTTCTGCCAGTGAGAGCCACTCCAGTCTGCTCGGCGCAGCTGTTGTGTCCCTAAAGACTGCTAATCTCACGTATATGCCCTCATCCAACGGCTCTGCACGCTCCCTGAGTTGTGGATGCAGCAGTGCCAGTTGCTGCACTGTGGCAACGTACGACAAGGACACTCAGGCCCAAACTCAAGCGAGCACCAGCAGCACCCACGCCGGAGCCTCCACCGCCTGTCCTGCCAACCAAATGGTCAACAGCAATGAGAACGCCGGCAGCCTGAGCCCGCTGGGCGGGGTGGGGAGCCCTGTCTCAGGCACCACCAAGCAACTCACTAGCATCAAAATCATTTACCCCAATGATCTGGCAAAGAAGATGACCAAATGCAGCAAAAGCCACCAACAGAACCAAGGGCCTGTCATCATTGACTGCAGGCCCTTCATGGAGTATAATAAAAGCCACATTCAAGGGGCTGTCCACATTAACTGTTCCGACAAGATCAGCCGGAGAAGACTCCAGCAGGGCAAGATCACCGTCTTGGACTTGATCTCCTGCCGGGAAGGCAAGGACTCCTTCAAGAGAATATTTTCCAAAGAAATCATAGTTTATGATGAGAATACCAATGAGCCAAGCAGAGTAATGCCTTCCCAGCCACTCCACATAGTGCTAGAGTCACTCAAGCGAGAAGGCAAGGAGCCTCTAGTCCTAAAAGGTAATTCTCCTTGTTGCCCGCACGTAGGTTCGTTGTTTGCTTTGCAGCATGTACACTCTGCTGTCAGCCTCACCGATGGCTGAACCTGGAAAGCATCTGCTTATCTCTAGGAAGGCCTGTGTGCCTCCAGTCACCAATGGCAAAGCAAATGCTGTTCATGGACAAATCGTGGAGCTGGTAGCAGGGAGATGCTTGCCTTTCTCTGAATGTTGTCCTTGAGTAGCAGGAGGGGTGGGAACTGGAAGGAGGAGGAAACGTGCTTCCTGGTGTCTGTGCAGACAAAGAATTTCCCCCAGTGCTTGTTCTGAGTATTTATAGCCCAAGGAGCAGAGGTCCAGGAGGGGTTAGTTCTCATTTAGCTTGTCAGACTGACCTTTACTTAGCAGCCTTATTTTAGTCTGTATAAAACTGAACTCATAGGTGCTGGAGATGGGCAGTAAGAGAGGAGAAGGAAAGACAAGGGAAGTCACTTGGTCTGAGGCATTTTGTCATGGACCAGTCAGCAAAACTTGAGCAATCAAGCCTTGTTTTGGTGATATGAGGTCAGAATAATGGACAGAGGGAAATACTGAAAAAGTGTGACCTGCAAGTGTTGTGTTTACCTGTGTATGTGTATATATATGTGTATGGCTTTCCTGTAAAGGTTCCTGTTCTAATGTGGTGTTTGGTTTATCTCTTAATGCTTTGGTGGAAACGCGCCCCACCAATTAAGGCAGCATCCAAGGGCAGTTCCCTTTCTTTACTTTATTCTCTAGATCCTATTTATAACAATGCTGCCCTCTAGATTGAATTTCCTTTCCCCTGGGTGTTTATGCCATTCGGAGGCATGGTTGGCAGAGACTGGCTGTGGCACCGAGAAACTATGGAGGGATTTGCTGCTTAGCTCATACTGTATGTATTTAATTCGCTTAATTTTTTTCTCTGCAGCTTACTACTTCCAACCTGCCCAATGTGGCAGGAGAATGGATTTGGCTGATAGTTTATCCCCTTTCCTCAGCTGAGTTTCATAGCTTTGTAGGAGTGAAGGGTTCTGTGAGATACTTCTGTGTGGGTATGTCTTGTGGAAGCTTAAAACTGCTGAACTGTCTCCTTGCTCCCAGCAAGTGTATGGTTATGTTGGGTTGCTTTGATATTTGCTACAGGTTCCCTGTATGCTTTTATTGATTCTCTTGGTTTACGGTGGTGCCCTTCATCTGTAAAAGAGGAAGACGAGGTCCTTAGCAGAGGGGGATTGCTGCTGGAGTCCTGCATTTCTGGTGGTAATCATTCTGTTCTACAGCCTTTGCAACTAGATATATGGTTGTAGTCTGCAAGCCTTCCTGTCCTCAGAAAAATGGTACACTGAAAGTGTTTTCAGAGAAACACAGAGGAGAATACTGAAACTTCTGTGGACCACGGACTGGTACTTTTTCAGTACCTGAAGTAAGATCCTGGTAGAGATGAAGCTGCAGAGCTGTAGTTGGGCAGCGTTGAGCTGTTGGGTGCTGTGGACAGGTTTCGGCCAGCCCTTTCTCTAACCTTCCAACTCTGGGTGCTGCACTGGGTTTGACCCAGGTGCTTGTGGGAGTTCTTGGGCCATTTTTGATTTTTCAACCATTGAGAAATGTTAGCATCTACCTAAGAGATCTGCTTAGTAGAAATCCCTTCCTCAAATTAGTCTGCCAACAGATCTGGAAGCATGCCAGAGGACAGAAGAAGCCCAAATCCTTTGCTTTTTGAATGTAGTGATCATCTGGGCTGGAACAAATCTCACCTGGGGGGGAGTGTATAGTGAGGAGCTCCCCCTATCACCTAAACTCCCTTGCCCTTCTTTGAAGTGGAGCTCAAACTGGGGTCAAATGGAGTTGAGCATGGGATAAAGCAGCATTTAGGAAGGCTGCAATTAAGCTTCCGAGCGGGAGGAGTGGTGCTGGAAGCACTCGTTACTTAGTTTCACTTGACAGATAGTGTTTTTTCCATCCTGCTTCAGCAGCCCGGGAGCTGGCACATGCACATAGTTGGGTTCAGGCACTAAAATGAAACCGAGGGTGGCTGGGGAGCCCTCTTTGCCTACGTTTGTTATTTTGAGTGATTTCTCTTGCTCTCTGCTATCCGCTTCTAATTTATTGCCGGCCCATCTGATCCCCTGTGTTGTGTTTGCAAACAGTGGTTGCTAGCCAGGCTGTCCAAGTTTGTGTCCTCCTGATCTGGTGCCACCTTCTCCATGTTTGGTGCTGCCTGTCAGCCCGTGGCCCCATTGCCGTTTTCGTGGCACGGTGTCACGTTGTGGGGTGAATCCGATCGGCAAAGCTGAGGGTTGGGTTACATCTTTGGCTTACAGTGTGCTGGGCTAGCAATGTGGCCCTGTGTGCATTTAGTTTTTAGGTGCCCCAGTCTTTTTAAGCAGCAGAGAAACTCTGTGCTCTTCTCCAAGGCCAGGCTGTGATCTGTAGATAAATGTATGTAGGGTGTACCTTATTAGGCTCAAGTTAAAAAGAGGTGGCCTGATTTATTTTTAGTGTAGCAGACCAATACATAAACTAGCACCGTGACAAGAGAGGGTTTATGTATGCTGTGGTGTGTGGGGATTTTAAAACCCGTCTTCCTCCTTCTCTGTTCATGCCTCTTTTTGCTGCTTCCTTTAACATAGAGCATATTTTTGGTCATAACATATGCATAATTTTGATTTAAGCTCTTTAGAAGAAAGATTTCTTATTTTTTTGTTCACAAGGCATAACAGCACTTGAGACAGGCATAAACCCCCTATTTTTACGAAAAAATAAGCCTATAAGAATCCTGCATTTCACGGGCTGTAGCAGCCTGAGCTGTCAGGGCTGAAGCTGCTGCTTATCCTGTTTATATGCAAAACAGGAAGAAGTCATGTTTCCCCCAACACCCAGTCACACTGTACTAGTCCATGGTATTGCATGCTTGCTGAAACCCAAAGGCCTCACTTTTTTGTGGATACCTTTTTTTTCTATTTTTATTTTTTTCTTAGCATTGAAAAGGAGGGGGGGCAAAACCAATGATGTGAGCCCAGTCCCTTCTGCTTGAGGCCAATGTCAAAGCTGTTGCTGAATTTGAGGAGGGGGAGAGCATGGCTCTGTGACCCCAGGCAGGGTCAGCAGCTGTGACCCTCCTTGGTGGGGTTGTGCTCCTTTCCCTCCTGCAAACCCAGTGGTGAGGTGTCTCTGCTTTCCCTGAGCATTTTGGCTCATAGAGAAAGTGGCCTGGAGTCTTGGGGGCTTGTATGCTTGAGTTTGCTACTGGGACCTAAAAATAGAAAGTGGGAAATTCATTTGCATTCAGATGAAAGGTATTATGAGTGAAATGTTTAGGTTTGGAGTTCAGCATTTTTTTTCTGAGTTAAATTAAATCTACAAAGGAAACAAAAATGAAAAATTGAAGCATCTGTGCCAGCACATCTTGACAACTTTTAACACAAGAGGAGTTGTCTTTGTCTCCCTGACCAGTGTCTGGTAGTATTGTCTCCATCCTGTTGTTCCTTCTCTACCTTTGAGGCCCAGCAGCAGGAGCATTGTGAATCTGCTCAAGTCTTGTGTTTAGTTTGTAAAGGCTTCTGTGTTTGACTGCAGGGAAACAACTGAATTCAAAAGCAGAGGTGCAAAATGTAGTTTGGCAAATAAATCATTCTTTTTCTTCCCCTTACATGCTGTATACTGATGGTTGGACTGCTGCAAGGGAGATGGAGAGGAACTGGCTGGTTCCTCCCCAGCAACTGATTGATTCTCTGTTCTTGTTCCCAGTTTGAGGAGCTTATTTGTGCTCTGGCTTTCAATCTTCTCATTGCTCATCTAACAGGGAAATAAATGAAGTGACTTGCTCTCATTATAGTGGGGAGTGTAAGACCTGCCAACAAACCACTTCGTGCTTTCTGCCATGGTCTAAGAATAGCTTCAGATCTCTTACCACACCAGAGTCGCGTATCAGTGGAGCTGAAACAGCTACAGAGGGCCTGAGATGCCTACACAAGGAATAAGTACCTGGTTTATGTTCCCCCATGTGCATGTAAAATACTGTGAGCAGCTGTCTTGGAAGTACCCAACCTGGTCATAATCTGTGCAAATATATCATTTATTATCATTATTATCAGTTATATAATTCAATAGTGTCAGTGTTGCTTTAAATCGTAATTGGATTACACTGCACAAGAGTATTTGAAAGTAAAACTTGATGTAATGGTCAACAAATCCAGCTGACCAACAAAACATGTGCCTGGCACTTGTTTCCACCAGAGATCTCCACTGAATAAGTATTAGGTCATGGTTGTAATAGGGAAATGTGTAGTTTTAAACACATTGGATGTCTCACATGCATTACTTAACATTTAAAAATAAAGCATGTTCCCTCTGTGCTGCAGAGGAAATCTGGCCCCATCAGTCGCTAGGGAAGAAACTTCTGCTGGCTCTGTTAAGACTGAGATTTCACCTTCAATTTTCAGACTGATTGCTGGAGCTTAAAGTATCTTTCTACTGGAATAAATAATCTTCTTGGCCATAACACTTGAAAATTGATTGTGTGTGTCTGTAACTTTTGCATATAGATAAATTGGGGTTGGACACCATGGTGTTTACTGTATTTTGAGGGGATACTTCTGCAGAGTAGCGTACCTCTAAACTTTACCTATTCAACAGCAATGGAAAGTGTGGCATTTCCTCCCAGATAATGGCATCTGAGAGTTTGAAGTGCTGCCTTACAGGGTAGCTATCACATTTAAACTGTCCTTGGGGGGAAGAGAGCAATGACACTGCCTTGGAAAGAGAGGAACAGGAAGGAGGTTTGTTTTTTTGTTTTGTTTTGTTTTCCTTTTTTGGGCTCTCCAATTTGTCATACCCTTGGAAACCAAACTAAGAGTTAAGCATTAGGCAGACATCTCTGCTTGTAAAGAAAAACTGCTCCAGTTCTGTGTGAACTGGGAGAACATTCCCTGTGATGTTCCTGATAGGAAGATGTTGGATTATAATTAGCTGAATGCTTCATGTGCTGCCCTTACCCTTATCCTGCCAGAGGTGAAAAATTGTATTAGTAAAATTTTTATAGGATTGCTGCTGGTCTGTTTTCTGGCTTTTTACTCTTGAGGTAAGCACAGCGTTTTGGAGAGTCTCTTAGAGTGGCTGCATCTTAACTGATACAGATAGAATTTTATTTTTTTTTTAGACCTATATATGGGGGGTTTGCCTTCCAAAGCAGCAGTCTAAGTTTTTATGACACTTCAGTAGCACAAAAAGTTTTAGTGAGATCACCTGGCTTTATGCTGCATTCAAAGTGAGGGATCATCTACTTGTCTTTAGGCTACGTCTCAAGTTTCTTGACTCTGTGAAAAGCCCCATTACAGTTAGGGTTTTTTTATTTATGCAAGCAACTTGGAAGTAAAACAATGCCATAAATATGAGCAGCATGCACAGATCGTAATATTTGTCTGTTTTGCAATTTCAGTAGTCAGCCAGGAGGGAAACACCTCTGAAATATTCATCAGCATCAGCTTGTAGGGCTATAGAAGTCATGCTGTTTAAAGAAATAGATTATGGTAATCTGAAGATGACCTAATGCATTGTCCCTTTGTGTGTAAGATAAGATTATACGTGGTGCTGTGGCCTTGTTGGGAAGTCTCTGGTGGGCCTGGGAGAGTGCTGGCTACAGAAATCACAAGGCTGACCTGAATTACTGCAAGCAGTTGTTTTTCTGGAGCTTTGATTCTGGGTACTCGCCTGAATCTGTCTTTAGCAGTTTTTTAAACACCTCTGTACTGTAAAAATTAATTTGTGGATATCACAAAGGTGTTTGGTAAGCTGGGGCTTAAAGAACAGTGTTTAGCATGGATGTCACCTTTCCCTGCCTCGCCTAAAAGTCAAAGCTGGCAAAGAGTCCCATTGAGAGCAGGCTGGATAAAGGTACTGTCTTGAGCATTTCACTTGCTTCAGCTTCCTCCGGCAGGCCTTTCACCTGCTCTTGATCCATTGAATGTTGAAGGTTGTGGGAAAGCTGAAACGTGCACTAGTGCCTTTGGGTTCAGCCACCAGTCCTTGCTGTGCCTCTCAGCATGCCCTGTGAGGAGGCAGAACCGGGAACTGCTGTGAGCAGGAGGCATGGAGGAATTCAGTGGGCCTGTTCCTGCAGCTGGGAAGTCCTGGGGTGCTCGTGGTCTCTGCACAGGGTGGCTGATCAATGCTAAGCTTGTTTTTCTCGTTGTTGTTTTGTTTCATAGGATTTTTTTTAAACCTTGTGACTTTTTAGTACAGGAAACTCTTTGCTTCAATTAATACCCGTGATGAAGGCAACCTCACATCCGGAGGTATCTCAGCATGCCAAAGGTTGGTTTTGGTGTGTCCTCTGCTGCTCTGAAAGGTGTTGATTCCCCAGGAGTCTGTCCTGCCAAAGGTGGTCTGACCTGGTTTTGCAACTGTATAGCAGCATTTTGGAGCTTGAAGGAAAGGGGAAGAGCTGGGAGAAGCGAGTCTCTCTCCCATATGGTGCAGAAAGGAGGTAATCTGACTAGAGGGGTACTCTGTGCCTAGATAGCAGGGGAGTCTTGTGGTCAGGTGAGCTCTGGCCAAGGCTGAGTGATGGTTAGTCTCCTGCTCTGTGACTAAGCATGCACAACGCACTTGCTGTGAGGCTTTAGAGAACTAATTTTCATCTGACTGGGCTTTTTTTTTCTGTCCTTTGCACTGTTTGTTACACTGAGCTCATCTCTCTTGTTGCCATTGGTGTTAAGTGTTAACCCAGGTTTATCTGCAGTCACAAAGGCGCCCTGGAACAACAGAGCTGCCTGTTGCAGAAAGTGGGAGACAGATTGAGGAGCATCCCCTTCCTCTTTTCCCTTGATGGTGCGTTTTTTGCTGAAGTGATAAACTGCAGTCTCTGATTTGCCTCTAGATGGTTTTTGTGCTTTTAAAAATTCAAGGTTCATTTTCATGTGTTTCTCTGCTTGGGTGAGCTGGTTACCTCCGTTTTGAAGGAAAACTCTGCTCACAACGAAGATACTAAGATCCAGAATGGGCCACATGAGCTTCTGATCTCTTGTTGCACAAAAGTGTAAGCAGAGGAGACCCAAGTTGGCAAATCTGCAGGGAGCAACTGGGACCTTGTAGGTCTAGGAACCACCTAGTCCCTGGGTCAATGTCTATCTCGACTACACCCACAGCTCCCTCCAGTGGGAGCTCCCTTGTGGCCCTGCACTGGACTGTTGCCAGTGGAGGGGTCTGGGGTTAGTGGGGTCGTGGGGGACTGTAAATTCGTCGTCACCTGCTGCTGGCAGGACACGAATATGGACAGAGGGTGGGAAGGCTTGGCAGCCACTGCTCCTGCTAGGGTTAGTTGCTGCTTTGTATGTATGCACCCTGTTTCCAAGATCACGGCTTTGAAGGAGGAAGTTGCAAACACTAAATTAAGAGAATAATAATAGTGATATGAGCACTTTGGTTCCAACTCTTACTGTGCCCTAGCTTTAAAATGTCTACAGCATGCCTGGATTAATTCCCACTTGATTCACTGCAACAGAGAAGAACTGCTTCTAATTAAAGATAATAAAAAGAAGAACAAATGTTATTCCTTGTCCACACATGAATTATCATATATATATATATTTTTTTTATAATAGCTTAAAGAAACTTGGAAAATAGAAGCTAACTTGCAAGCTTCTGTCATATCAGTCAAATTGGTTGTCTCCAGTTCATTATGCCAAAGTGTGATATTAAGGCTTATGTAAGCAGTTGAACACTAATGTTTTAAAAGCAAAAGCTGTTGTTGGAGCAGTTGATCTATACTGTGTTGGTGATGGACTCTAATTCCTCTTGGTCTCTGTTAAGGTAATGGGAGTCTGTCTGTCCAGCCGACGAAAGCTAAGAATAAGACTTTTGCTGCTGCTTAGAATTTGACATATTTTAGGTACAAAACCACTGTGATTGCTTAATGTGAGGTTAATCGTAAGTTCATAGGTGTTTGTCTTAGTCCTGCAAAGCAGAGTGACATCTCTGTTGAGGGATAACACAGTTCCTGTGCTTCCTGGGAAACATTAATGTTAACTCACCTGTGGAGACCATGGAGTTGTTTGGGGACAATGGTTGATTTTGATCTGGCTGAAGATATTCCTTGATTTATTGCTATTTAGCTCTGGCTTCTGTAAATATAACTTTTTCTTTTCTGCCCTCCCCCCTTCCCCGCTTTTCTCCCTTCTTCCCTTGACTCTGGAGTATATGGATACAATCTGGGTCAACTTTCCCTTTCCCTTATGGAGTTTTTCTGGGCCTTGGTTTTTAGACTTGGTTCCTTGACCATTAGGATAGTGATTTAAGTGTCAGCGGGGATGGCGCGGGATCTTGTGTCAGAGTGGGGGCTGGCACGCACCATGCTAGTTCCAGTAGCTTGCTGCTTTTATTTTTGGCTATGTGGCACTGGGATATGTCAAGTCAGCACCCTTTATTTTCTGTTTTTATTTCATGGACTTTGGAATACCTTGCTGGAAAGTGTCAAATTTGAGCTAGGTAGTATTATTATTTCCAGCCCAAAGGGTAGAAGCTCTTCAGCAGGAATGGATGGCACTCCCAAATACTGGTGTGGTATATCAGCACCTTGTTTTGCCTTCATATTAATGTGAATGGTGCTGGTGTTTCTAAAGTGGAGGAGCAGTGGTTTGGATTGGAAAAGGGCCTGTGTTATCCTCAAGAGAAACAAAGCAGCCTGCTCTGTCATTAGAAAGAAGCTGTCCTGAAGAGGTTGCCCTTAAAAGGGTAAAGAGAACAAATGGATGGCTGAACCATGAGAATGTCAGTGTTCTCGAAAACATGCAAATTAAACAGAAAGGTCCACTCCTACACATCCAGGATTACGGATGTCTGACACAGTGCTGGGACCGTTCTCCCTCTTCAGACATGCAGAGCCACAGAGAGCTGTGGCTGTCTGCATCCTGCTCGTGTGCCGTCGCACCGGCTGCTGGCTATCTTCAGGCTAGTTGCTTGAGAGATGCACATGGTGCTGGGCAGGGAGAGAACTGGTAAGAGATTAAAAACCAAATGAAACTTGGTGTTCTGGGCAAATCTGCTCAGCTCTACCCCTCTCTGTGAAAACAGACCCATAGCTCTTTGCCAATATAAAACCATTTGTGGTATTTTATTGCATTAAAATGGTTTCTGTTCCCTCCCCTCTTGCTTCCCCTTCCCTCCTTTGTACATAGCTTTAGCATTTCTTGATGACCTTTTTGTTAATATGATTTCCAGTGGGAGCATTTCACAGTAGAAGTATGTATTCCTTCAGGGTTTACACTGACATTTCCAGTGATTATTTAATTGGACTTCATGTTAGCCTGCATCCCCACGGGAACGCATACTTTTGCTATGAGGAGTTGTAATGTGTCTAATTTTGAGTTTCTGCTATAAATGCTTGCCCTCCAGGGAGGGTAAGTCCAGTCCTCCTCTGTGGCTGCGGAGTTGTCACCACAGCGTGTTTAGGATGTGGGTTTTATTGTCTTGGTCCTATTTTACATACTTATATAGTTTAATCCTCGCACCAAAATTTGGAGCAGGCCTTTTCCTCTTTCACCTTCGTGACCACTCCTGAAGGATAACAGTGCTTTGAAGGATGCTGGTTTATTTTCCCATGAATACTTTAGGTTTTTCTTTGAAAGGGGCAGACTCAGAACTACTCTATAGCGTAGGAGAGATTTCCAGTTACAAGCTGGAATGACTGTCTTGAATGCAGAGATGTGGTCCAGAAGTATTCAGTGCAGCTTCTGGACAGGCTGGTGAGTAGTCCAGAAGTTAGTGGCATCTCTTGAAAAATCTGATGAGTAAAGGTAAGGTAGGGAAGGGATGTGTGGGATTTTTTTGGGTGTCCAGGGTCTAAGGAAAAGAACTAAATTTAAGAAAAAAAAAAAAAAGGCAAAAAGAAAGAAAAAATGAGGAAAAACCGCTATATTTATGAAAAAAGAATCAAACTGAAATACCAAGAATGGTTCCCTACTTACAGGTAAAAAAATATGTCTCTAATTGGAATGAATTTGGATGATCTAGTGACCCTTGGAAGAAGAAAAGTGAAGGGGTGAGGCCTGATGGTGGAAAGAAGGAAGTTGTGTTGAAGTGTGGGAGGCACGGGAGGCGGGTAATGGTGTGGTTGAGAGCGGATAGTGGTGGGATGGGAGGAGCTGAGAGTGGAGCTGGGCAGAGCCAGCATCTCCGGCACAGCCTGGCAGGGGAAGGGGCTTTTGGTGAGCTCTCTCCTGCCTCCCTGGGACGTGTCCCTAGGACAGCTGGCTGTGCTGTGCCTAGTATCAAAATAAAAAATAGAAGTAGGTGGGACCTGGGACCTCAAAGGCTAGAAGGAGGATGTGCTGTGCCAAGGGGTGTGAGCTGCAGTGAGATAAAATTAGAAATAACATGCAAATGTGTGCGCGCACCTCTCAGTGTTGAGGGAAAACCTTTTCTCTTTATCCGGGGTCACACTCTTGACTTCTAAAGGAACCTCAAAGCCATTGTGTCAAGGATGTGTTTGTAAATTCTCTAGGCCAGAATTTGTGTACAAACTGACCTCTCAGGAGAGTTCCCACACGGAAAAAAACTGACCTTGCAAGTTCTTCGGAATGCGGAGTTTTGCCTTTTGTTAAAGTGCTGTTGGCAGCTCAGTTTGAGGGAGAGACTAGATTAGGCTGAGTGTATCGAGGTGGAAGCTGTTCTTTGTGAACTGTTTACTTTTACTTTTTTATGTTTGTTTAAAGCTTAATCTTTCACGGCAAGGTTGATGCTGAATTCCGTGCGGGCGTCAGGGAGAGAAACCCTGCCAAGGGTCTTTCGAATGTCCTGCAGACAGGTGAGAAGTAAACTCACAGGACCAGGAAGTCAGACCTATTGTACTTGCTATCAGCAACAGAAGTAAATAAACTTGCAGTTATGTCTTTGATTTTGGAAACAGTGGGGCAATGTCAGTTGTTGAAGTAAATGTGGATACTTACATAGTAAAAGGATGGATTTTTTTTTTTTTCGCCCCCTTTCTTTAACAGCAGGAAGGGTAAGGTGTAAAGCAGTCCTGATGTCACTGTGGCCTCCTTGTACTGCAGAAGGATGGGCTCCCCTCTGTTGTCAGTTTTATCTCGTGTAAAGCTCCCTCCAGTGTTTAAAAACAAACAAACCTCACCACAATATCCATGAAATCAAAGGAGCAACTCCCAGTGTCGCCTGGGTGAGTGTGGTCCGGTAAGTCCCCCACCCTTTTGGACAGAGGGGAGTTGCCTTTCCCACTCTGTGGGCCAAATACAATATTTTCAATCGTGTTGAGCTTTCATGCAGAGTGAGCCCTACAGCGCTGAGGGCAAGCTTTGAGCAGTGCTCACCAACAGTGTGGTGAGGAGAAGGACATGTGCTTGGAGAGTAGGCACACTCCTATTATAACCTGCTTGGATTGGCCCTGCTAAACTTCCCACACTTCTAGCACTTCATGAGAGCAAGAAGAGCCATGGTTGGATAAGCAAAGTCTGTCTTGTGTTATTCAGGAAATCTGAGCATCTCTTCTTTAAGTACCTCAGGATGAACAGAGCATAATCCTCAGGATGCACCATGATCCATCTTTGGTCTGGCTAAAATCATGACAGCAACAGCTGTGAGCAAAGTGTCATGTCTGGATCTTCTACTGAAAGGTGGTCGTAGCCCCCATGCCCTATGGGTGCAACCCCAGTGCCTCTATCCCCACCCTGCTAGCGCCTTTGCTGGTCAGTAGACCTACACCTGCATACATAACTGCATAGGTGGGGTGGTATGAAGAGATGGTTTAGGTGGTTGTCCATATCCTGGGAGTGGATTTGTCCTATAACAGCAGAATTCTGCTTCAACCTGTACAGCAGCATTTTTCCTTGGTGGAAGGCCCATGGTACAGGAGCAGCCCAAATTCTGGCATTATCATGGCCCAGCACCATTGTGTCACCCTGCTGCAAGACCTCCAGGCACTGGTGGCAACATGGCAGGGGGTGGCTGTGGGACCTGGACCCTCCTGCCAGCCTGAGGAAGGGGGAGAGTGCTGGGTGGGTGAAGCATCTGGACAATACCTAACCTCTATTTTTACATGCTGGAGTTGCGTTTGCTTAACCTTGAGGCATCCTGTGCTTTGAATCAACTTGACACAAAGTCATCTGTTCATTAATAACACAGGAGCAGTTTAATTGTTGTCTTAGTGGAAAAATACATGAGACTGTCATCAGCTGTTGCTTCTGGCAGTGCTTTTCTGCAGTAATGTAAATAAATGAGGTCACAGGTTTAAAGGAACAGGCTGTACTTGCACAAATTCAAAGCGTCGTCTTAAACAGATATGCACCGATTGTCTGAGTGCCTCTGTCCTGCGCCCCAAATGCTCACTGTAACACTTGAACCTTAAACACACTCAAACGCAGCCGCAGGGGCTCGGTTTGCTGTGGTGGTACTGACAGGGCACATGCTGAGTGGGTGTTTTAAAACTTGGCTTCATTCCTGAGCGAGTAATGCCTGGGGTGGCCAGAACTGTGGTATTGCTGAATTCTCTGCTGTGCACCCTGCAAGAGCCCAGCAACACAAGAGGAGGGAAAGTTACAGATTGAACATCTTTTCTGCTGACACTTCCCAGTGTCCTAGGGTTTCTGCTCTTGTTGCCTCTGTGTATGTTGCTTTTATTTTTTTTTATTTTTTTTGTTGAGAAGGCTTTGTGGTATTGTAATCGAGGATGAGCGGATCCAGAAATCCGCCTGGACAGCTTTGAAAGCTGTATAAAAGGTCTGGTTGTCTCCCGAGACCACGTGTTCTGTCTAAATGTGGCTCCCACATCTGCAGTCTGTCATGTATAAAAGTATGTTCCTGTTTGCAGTTGTAGCGGGAACACCCAGTACCTGCCACGCTCAGAACAAAGTATGTCCACACCGATGAGGTAATGCAAAGGTGCTGCTTTATTGTGAGGGCACTTCTTTGTAGCTGCCTCCCTCTAAGCTCTCTCTCTGCAGAGGGAACAAGGTCGTTTACTCCCTTGACTGTGGGGTAAGAGCCCATTTCCAGATAGGAAACATATTGCAAATCTCCCAAAGCATGTTGTAAACCCACATCCTAGTTTGCATATAGTCACACAGCTATAGAGCAGCAGTGGTGGCTGGAGGAGGTGCCAAAGGACAGACAGAAGAGGAGGGCAGGTGTTACTGTACTCCTTGTACTTGAATTCTCAATCTTCTCAGAAAACAAACAACAAAACCCCAAACTAAAAACCTTGAAAAAACAGCTGCAACAAAAACCCCCAAATAAACAACCCCCCAACCAACCAATCCACTTTTATAAATGTGTACAGGTAAGGTTTGTTTTTCTTGCTTTCTTTGAAGATGATTCTATTGCAGAGTTACAGTCCCTCATAAAAGCTGATTGCCTAGTTCCTGCTTTAACTTTTGTGCCTGCTTTGCCTTGTACTTGGCAAATGACAGACACAGGGTTTAGCATGATTTTTATGCAAGCATCTTGCTGCTTGACTTTTTTTATTTGTTCAGAGCTGCTTTGGCTCCTGTCTAGCCGCTCGCCTGGTTTTGTAGCCCTGGTGTGAGCCTCGGACTCCTGGATGGCTTTGGGGCTGGGAAATTGTGTGCAGCTGTTACCTGGGTACTGCTCAGCAGGGGGGTTTGAGGATCGTTAAGCAAGATGTTTATGGGCAGATGGCTGCGAAGAACTCAAACGTGCAAGTGTGAGTAGCTGGAGCACTGCCGGTGCTGACTTGAAACTTCCTAAAAGTTTTGAAGTCTCAGACAATCCAAAGTCTGTTGTCACTCACTAACTGCTCTGGCAGGGTAGGATGCTGGAAGATGACACGCAGTTAAAACTGCAAAAATACCTGGTTGCAGTGGTGAGCAAGAACCCTCAGTCCTATGTTGTGTCCTGCTAGATACCAGGCAAGGCTATCTGCCAGGAAGGATCCTGCTTTATTGATTCATTGCCTTATGGAAGAAATACCTTGGGTTCCCCAGAGTGCTGAGCATCCTTGTATGTCCATCTCTGTTTGGATATTGGTGGGTTCAGCCCCTCTAAACGCCTGCCCAGCTGCCGTTTTGGAGCAGAGAGTGCACAAAAGCACTTGGGATGTTCTCTGCACCCACATATGGGCTGCATCAGATTGTCTGGGCAGTTCAGGCTTTTTGCTGTACTTTGGTTATTACTGCTGTGTGATGTGTTTAAAGCCAGAAGAGACAGGCTACAAGCGTGACATTGTGTTGAAGTGAACATTGGTGGCTTATCTGGCTGTTGGCATTTTGGTTTGTCACTGAAGGTGGCTGCACGTCTGAGTCTAGGCTCCATGGCTGTGGTTCAAACAGCACTGCCATGCGTGTTGATGGGCTGTCATGGTGGATATATTATATTGCTTCTTTACTTAGGCTTCCCCAATATGATGAAGGCTTTTTGCATCATCTGAAAAACTGCTCTTAAAATACAATTTATCTCTGTGCTAGTGAGAAACTTGGGTTGTGCCTCTCAGCCACGGGTGCTGTTACTACCCTGTATAATGCTTCCTTCATGCCCCAGGGTACGGAAGGCTTGAGCAGTGTCAGCCACAAAACAGCTTTTGTTACAACCACGAGTGGAGTCTCAGCATCCCGTCCGTGCCTTGAGCTTCCTTGTTATCTGGAGTTGTGGTCAGTAGCAGTCTTGGGCTTTACTGAGTTGAATTAATCAACCCTTAGACCAGATTTACAGGAACTATATGTTGGCCTCGTCTCCCACCTCTTCTACCCCTTCTACGTGAAGACTGTAAATGCTGAAATAGCAGCTTCTTGACGAACGAATACAGATACATTTGAATAGCCTGTACATTGTATTTACCTTCATGTGTAAAGTCCATCCCTCTTCTACTCTTTCTGACTAGTCATAATTAACTTTACTTGGAACTGTTTTGGGAAGTAATCTCATAAACTTTAGAAAAACTAAGTATTATGCATGCCTGAGCTCCACTTAAATTACAGTAGTACCCCATAAATTAGCTAGGTACAAGGATTGTGTGTGGTGAGAGTGGAACAGCACTCATGAGGTGTCTGGGTCCTGTTTTGGGACTCACATGGCAGTGCAGATCCAAGCTAAGCTCCTGCTGTTGGCTTAGGGTTCAGCTTCTCTCCGTGACTGCATCTTGCTGCCTTCTTTCTGAATACCAGTGTTCTTGTGCAGTCCTGGCTTGCTCACGTGTCTGAGCCAGTTCAGGTTAGTAATCCTCTCCCCAGTAATGTGTTCTTTCAGGGACATTTGCTCTGAGAGTTACTTGGGTATGATACTTTAAATATTCCTTGAACTGACTTTTTAACTCCCCACCCGCATGAGGAGGTGAACAAGGAGAATGGGGGATGTGGCCTGACATTAGGAATACTGACCACTGACAAATGTCTGGAAAAAATTGTGGGTGGAGCTATTATACGTTTAGCTACTCCACTTGTTTGGGCATCTTCCACATGCTGTATTTGAGGTCTCCTTCCCATCCTTTGTCGTGATGCTGCTGCTGGAGTGGTGGGGATTGCCCTACACCTCTTGATCTCTTCTGAGTACAGTGATAACAGAGGTGTATGTAATGGTCTCTTGTCCTCTCCTTCATGTCATCTGCTGGACCGAAGCTCACAGTGAGGAAGAGTTGGTAGCAGGAGTAAGAGTGTCTTCTGGCCAGTGAGGCAGGCAGAGTACCCGAGAGTAGGACATGGGTGGTGAGGAAAGAACTTGCTCTAGACTCCCCAGCTGTGCTGTATCTTACAAGGCAGCTGGTGAAACAGGATGGTGTCTGCAACACCATCAGTGTGTCTCCACCTGAGTGATGAAACAATGGGTTCCCACTTTCAGATACCTATTCCCGTAAGCCTGCAGGAGGCATGGAAAATGAGCATTAGCTCTGGGCTACTAAAGCAACTTTTTCAGGGGTTTTCCTGAGAATCCCAGCATGCTCTGGTTATTGTTCTAGCAGCAATAACGAAGCTGAATGGATTGATTGCCTATGTAGAAGGATGGGAATTTGGGTTAGGCCTTAGCCTTTAGGCCAGACTCTAGTCTGGGGCTGTTGGTTTGGATGAGAGTTCAGACATCTTCAGCTTGGAGACCATTGTCTTGTTTGTTTTCTTGAGTGGACTGAGAAGACTTTTCAGACCCTTTTGAGGCCATGTGATGCAGTTGGCAGTTGAGCTCAGATTTTTGTCCTTGCTGCTTCTTTCTCCCCTGATCCCCTGTTGTAAGAACTTTGAGAGTACAGATCCTTAAGTCAAAACTGTTTGCTCTGTGTCCTGTAAATAGCAGAAACAGCTGAAGACAAGCACACTTTCGAGGGAAGAGGAAATACTCTGCATTTTGTAGACATTTCAAGGATTTCTGGGAAAATGAGTTACTAGCAGAGTGTGAAGGATATAAGTCTGGATGTACTAGAGGGGCTCAGATGGCTCAGGGGCCTAGTCTGGGTACCTTGTGCCCATGGAGTTCAGTGTAGGGTGCTGAAATGGCTGGCCCTGGCTGGGTACCACCCTATGGGCAGATATGTCACGGACATTTGAATTGCAGCACTCAAAATGTTGGCATTGGAGCTCTTTGCTGTGTCTGATCCAGAGCCTGAGTGACGGCACGTTTTTCTTTGTTTTAAACCTTCACTAGATCACTGTGAAAGCGCATGGAAAAGACAAATAGCCTCTCTTTTATTTATTTTATTTTTATTTTTAAATAACATTATTGGGATGGTGACATCCAGCATTTATTTTGGCTAGTGTAGCTCTTTCTAGTAACTTCAGGGTAGCTCTCCCCCCTCCTGGGTTTTGTTTTTTTTTTTTTTGGCTTGCAATTAACAAAGTGCAATTGAATCTGAACACTTGGCTCGTCTCGATGCGGAGCATGACTTCAAGTGTCCTGGTACAACAGCAACGTGCGCTTTTGCGGGCGAGGTGGTGGTGGTGGGGGGGGATGTATCGCTGCATTCCTCCTCTTTCCGCCTTTTTCTTTCGGAGGAGCCACCTGTTAGCATTACATCAGCGGCTCCCAGGAACGCCACTGCCTCCTACCAAAGGCCTCGCACAAAGTAGTAGTTCTTGTATTGTTTGCACTCAAAGAGCTGATGTCATGCCAGCTGATGTCATTGTGTGCTTTGTGTAATCGCTATGGAAACCGGGCAGGTGGGGAGCCTGGGGCTGATGTCATTCCTGAATGAGGTGTAGAAAGAAGGTTCCCTTTGCTTGCTCCAGCTCTGCAAAGCTGCCCTCCTCAAAAAAAAAAAAAAAAAAAAAAGAAAAAAAAGTGGGGCGAGAGGGAGATGGTACTTGAAAAAGCCAGCAAGGCATACAATAGAGTCAAGGGAGGCATGAGCTGAAAAAGTGACTTCTCCCTCCTCCCCCTCAGATTAATTTTCCAATCCATATTAATGTCCTAAAAATAGCTCTTGCTAGATATTTTCATGCAGCCGGGGCAGCAAAAGGAGAGCTGTTTGCCACATGTTAAGCAAGCACCTCAGTCTCTGTTAGGTTACAAGGAGTGGTTTTCTTTTGTTTGGGTGCACAAATGTGTACGTACTGTTCCCTGGAGCGATGCTGGGGTGAGCTGCACCAATCCTCAGAGGTGTTGGATGGGGGGATGCCCTGCAGGGCTCTCCCCACAGGCAAATCTGCTGTGGACAGGTAAAGCTAAGACTGTCCCAGCTGGCTTGCTGCTCTGCTTTAGTGTGCTAATAGGCCATTTGCCCCTAGTTTGGTGATGTTCTCCTTCTTGGAAAAATATTTTCCTTCTCTCACAGGCTGGTAGGTGAGGCAGCCCCAGCGCACTGATGTTGCACAGAGGCGTGTTTGTCCTCCCCTCTGCGAGGCACACGGTGCCAAGGAACAGGCTCGCAGACAATGCCTGCTGCTGATCCGTGCTACCCTTGCTGTTGACAGCCCGGCATTGATCACTGGGACAGTGGTAGTGGGGACAGTAAGAGCCAGCTCCAGTCCTGGTGGTCCCAGCATGTGCTCTGAAGAAAAGTGGATCCAAAGCGTTGCCACCTTGGGGTATCTAACCAAAATATCTGCTTGGTCTCTCTCCCCAGGAGGACTCAGCGGTTTCAAGCAGAACCACGAAAACCTCTGCGATAACTCCCTCCAGCTGCAAGAGTGCCCGGAGGGGGGAGGAGGGGGCGGTGCCTCCGCTGTGCCCCCCATGCTACCTCAGTCCATCCCCACCACGCCAGACATCGAGAACGCTGAGCTCACCCCCATCCTGCCCTTCCTCTTCCTCGGAAATGAGCATGATGCTCAGGACTTGGAGAAAATGCAGAGGATGAACATAGGCTACGTAATCAATGTGACCACCCACCTGCCCCTGTACCATTACGAGAAAGGCATGTTCAACTACAAGCGGCTCCCGGCCACTGACAGCAACAAGCAGAATCTCAGGCAGTATTTTGAAGAGGCTTTTGAGTTCATTGGTAATTACCCTTGACTGGAAATACTCCTGTTTGTTCTGGGTTTTTTTGTTTATTTTTACCTGTTGTAAGAATTTAGAGTGAATTTTATGCTTTGCCAACTACTCTAAAGGCAGAGTAAGGCCATATTTGCTTCTGTTTAGGTTGTCAGTAATGCTGAGCAACTCATATTTCTTTTCTTTCTCATCTCTGGTGTATCCAGTTAAGTGGCCCAGGGTTACAATTTTTATCTATTGATACTGACTCCTACCTCCAGGCTTCTAAATTCAAGAAACTCAAAAAAATTGAGATTTTGTCATCCCTTCCTCTTGACTCCTTTGCATTCCTAGTTTCCACAGGGGCTTACAGCCAATTTTTCTTAGCAACTATTCTCAATGAAGGCTCAGTCTTTCCTAACTTAATGAGAAAACTGACAAACTTTCACACTTTGCTTGTTCCACCATTACATTTATAGCTTCAAAGTGTATGTGTGGTTGAGTGGATAGTGATGGAAACTTGCACTAATAAGTTTCTAAACCCTGTAGGCTGTGTGAGAGAGTTTACCAGAGACATTCAGCTTGTTGCAGAGGTTGCTGAAGAAATGACCTAGCAACGTTGCCCGAGTTGTTCTGAACCTCACTAGATCAACCCATGACAGCTCTCATCTAGTTTAGAGCCGCATTCAGCTCTGGTTGGTCAGCTAGGCTAAAGCCAGATGGCCCTTTTAAGCAAGGCTGATCAGAGAGGACTTCAGCATGTGATACCAAAAGCTTTTGAGGACCTTCCCTTGCCCCTCTTTGTGGACACCGCTTTTGTGGCATAGTGAATGTCCACCTGTGCTGCTCCAGCAGAATTATGTGCCCTGAGAGGTTTTCTGAAATATGCTGTAGGGGGACTACTGATATATAATTTTACTTTCTTGTGCTGAGGCTGGATTAATCTCTTTGTCAGTACTTCAGGCTTGATAGTGGAGGACTAGACAAGGAAATGTGTTTCTGTGCTGCATCACAGCTTAGATCCCTGACTGACCCCATACTGAAGTAGATGCAGAGCCATGTTCCTCCCTGCCCTCAGACCATCAGTGTTTATGGCCTTTGAGTCAGGGGGTGGGTTCATGGCTCCTGAAACTCAAGCCTGTTTGTGCTGGCTCTGTAGAGGTGCTCCCAGGCTCATCAAGGATTGGGGCTCAGCTGTGGGACTGGGTCCCAGGGCTGGAGGTCCAAACCCAGCATGTTTTTCTGAGCCCTTCTGCCCCTGCCGTGTGCGTGGGCAGGGCTGGCAGCTCTGAAGCAGATAGCTTGTGAACCTCCCCTGGCCGTGTTTGGGTTGGCAGGGGGCCGTGGTGTGCTGATGTGTGCGGTCTGTAACCGTGCTACTTTAGTGAAGGTGAATAGAGAAATCGCTGATTATGCTGCAGTTCACTTGGAGAGCAGCACTGAAGCCTGAGTCTTACCACTGGGGGCTTCTGCTGGGAGCCCTTGTCCTCTACAGTGTGAAGGACCAAAGAATCTCTCTTTAAAACCAAATTTTCCCCAGTGTTCTAACCCAGCCCCAGCTCTATCAGTAGTGCTGTCAGCTCCCCAAGCTGCTGATTACTATGTGCATGGGAAGGTGAACACCCGGTTTTGGGTGAGGGATAGGAGAGAGGAAACCTAGCTTTGATCCTCTGGGAAAAAAGCTGTGCCAAGAAATCCCATAAAACCTTAAACTTTGAGTTCAACAAGATGGGGAGATGCAGTAGGCTAAGCTTACGTAAAGAGACTGCAAAGCTCTACTGAGGTCCTTAGGGAATAGGATGGAGATTTCTGCACCCAGCATCCCTGTGAGCTGAAGGATTAGAGCTCTCAAAGCCACTGGAAGAGATAGTGTTTGGCTTGTGACCTTACCAAGGGCAGAGAAAGCTGCTTTGCTCTGAAAAGGTTTAAAAAGTGTTTCAAAACCCATTTTACTTTCCTTTTTAATAATTACAGCTTGGGGGTCTCTCTTTGTTTTTAATAAACAAATATTTCTCCACTGAGAGTTTTTCTCCATAGCAAATTTAGCCAGCTGGGGAAATAACTAGTCAAAGCTTTCCCTTCCTCTAGGTAACTTTAAATTGCATTTGAGAAGATTTGGAAATGTTTAAACAGCAGATTGTTGGCCTATGTTTCTTTAAATATGTCTTGAAAAAACCGCAACCGACCCCAGGTTTAGCTAAGACTAAAGCCATAGGAAGTGAAATCATCAGAAACTCTCTGTGAAAGTGTGTCAAAATACATTAGAGAGTTTCAGCTTTCTGAAATACTAACTGCCAAAAATGTCTAGAGGGAAGTTGGCTTCATTTATGCTTTCACAGTACAGGTTGAACATGTGGGGTGGGATGAACTGTGCTCTTGGTGGGGTTGGATTGATGCCAAAACTTGCAAACTGAATTCACGTTCCTCCTGCGGATTAAAACAAAAGAAGTAGATTGAAGGGTCACATCTTGAAAGCTTTATCTCCTGTTTTAAAAGCAAGGTGTGGAAGACGAGGGTGGTATGGTAGTGACTCTCCTCTTTCTCATGTCCTGTTAAGAGGTGGTTACAAGGACTCTGTCCTTTCTAAATCCTGCCCAGGTTGCCTCCAGCTAAGTGATGTATCTTGGTGGAGAGCGTGTGTCTGTGTGTGTTATCCAGCTCCTGCTTTTGTGGAGGCACCAACAGCAAAGTGCCCCATTGAAGCTCCCTGCAAGAGTAGCTTTGTGAAAGCTTCAAAGAACAGGGCTTTGAAACAGATATATTGTTATGAATTGAATCTGAACATACCTTTTTTTTAAAAAAGGTGATGCCCTGCTTTGAAAGACAGGGAGGTTGAGATGCCAACGTAACACAGCAGCAGAGGTGGAAATGGAGCCCGATGCTTCATCAGTGGGCCTCGACCTCCCAAATAAATGCTCCCTGGCACCAGTTTGAGCGGCGCAGCAGCATCTCTCACTGTGTGGTTCATCTAGTAAAGAGATAAGGATTTGGACTTGAGAATTTTCGGTGTCAGACTGGACTGGGTGTTTTCACGTGCAGTAACTCTATAATGTTGGAGGAAGATGGGCTGAAGGGGAGGAGATGCTGCTGTGCTTGTAATCAAATCAAGGGACTTTTCACATTAAGTTACTCTTAATTGCACTGAGCTTGTTCTAATTTATGAACTGGCAAAAAACCTTACTTTCTTCTATCTTTCTTGTTTCTAGAGGAAGCTCATCAGTGTGGAAAAGGTCTCCTCATCCACTGCCAGGCTGGTGTCTCCCGATCTGCCACCATAGTTATCGCTTACTTAATGAAGCACACGCGCATGACCATGACGGATGCCTATAAATTTGTAAAAGGCAAACGACCAATCATTTCCCCTAACCTTAACTTTATGGGGCAGTTACTGGAGTTCGAAGAAGATCTAAACAACGGCGTCACACCACGAATCCTCACACCAAAGCTGATCGGCGTAGAGACCGTCGTGTGACGGTGAAGCTGTGAGGAGGTGATCAGTGAAGGGGTTAACCTATTCTTCACCTGATTTGGGGCAGTGATGGGTGGCTTGTGGGTTTTTCTTTTTAGTTTTCAAGGGGAGTTTTGTGGCGAACTTTTTGTGAATAAAAACCTTTTTTGTAAGGAAAGGTTTTTAAAAGATCCAAGAACTTTACCGGGTTTGGGATGCTGTTGTGATTTCCTTCTCAGACACCGGCAGAGCAGGGAGGCTTCAGAGCAAAAGGAGTACTTTTTAAAATCAAAACAAGAAGAAGAAGAAATATTGGGCTTTTTTTTCTTTTAATTTTTATTTTTCTCACCTCTCCAGCTACTTGTAGAGTTTATGGCTAAGTAGTCTGTGCAGGTTCATAGACTGAAGAAACCTAAGTTGAAGACGAAACACAAACAGCCAAAACAAAGCAGAAAACGCCCTCCCTGAAACATAAGGGCCTTCATTCTGCAAAGGCTTTGCTAAAGATAACCTAGCAAAATGCTCACCAATGCAAAGGAAATCAGAGCAGCTTAAAAAGTCTGCAAGGCACTTTTCACACTCCTGACTCAAACTAAAGAAGAAAAAAACAGTGTATTTGGCGTGTTTCATGTTCCAGTTCTATTTTTCTATTTTGGGGTGTAAGGTTTTAACAGTAAGGGACTTCGATCATTCTATGCCATATGCCTTCACTGGCTTCTTGTGCAATAATAATTTGGGCTTTGATTTGAGTGTTCAAACCAATTAGAGTTGGCTGCCCACTAATAATAATTTTTAGTCTAATAGTGCAACAGCAGCCAGCTTGGTTCAGAAAGGGTAAATGAGAGCAATTATTTCGTTCCTTTATATTGTTTTGATCCTGGTTACAGTGCCATAAACCTTGTTACATATGTATATCAGAATGTACAAAAATTGAGAAGTTTATTTAAAAATATTTTTCGCACAAAATATTGGTGTGTTCAGTTGTCTATGTAAAAAAATTTGATTATAAAAGAAAAAACCTTTTGGAAAATGTGTGTCCTTTTATTTCTTTAGAATTTTCCATTTTCTTTTTATGGGGTAGGGGTTTTGTTTTGTTCGTTTTGGTTTATTTTTTGTGGCATTGTACATCTCCCTTTGACAAAATTGGTATCTCTTGTTTGGCATCTCCTCTTCAGTGTTTCGTTCCTGTCCTCTACTGGTGGAACGTGTTTTCTTTACTTTCTACTGTACTCTTGCATCTTTCAATTTCTGTAACCGGATTTTTCTCTTCTGTTTGGCTGAATTAGCACTATTGGTGAGGGCTCTTTGGGACAGACCTGTTATTTCTACAGCTCAGTAGCCATTTGGAAAAATAAGAAATAAACATTCTCCATATTCCATATTTTCCATATTCCTGTAATTAGCTTATCTTCTGTGTTAAAAAAATTGTCCGGTTTCTAGAAATATGTCGGTCATGTTTGTGCTTTTCCCCTCCCTCTCTATCTCTATAGCCCCCTTGTTTAGCAATTCCACAATTCCTGGGAATCCTCTTCCTGGAATTTTCCCCTCGTTCTTGCCCATCTTCCCTTCATCCCCCTGCTTTTCCAGCTGTGTCAGTGTTGTGTGGTGTGTATTGTAGGCTGCTGTTTCTGCCTGACAGTGTCCCTTGGGTGGCTGACTTTTGATTTCCTTGTTTGTATTTACTTCTTTTTAAATTTTAAATGATACAGTATAACCTGATCTCTTCTGGACTGTTACCAACTCCAAAGTTTATTTGTATGAGCCTAAAATGAGTTAGAAAAACATTTATTATATGATTCTGTTGTGCAAACTGATCTATCCCAGGAAGTCTGCTAGCTGTAAGGCTTTTCCTAGATGGACTGAACCAAGTGTGAAACAGGACCTGTCAGAAAACTTCATGTATAATCACAGTAGACATGTATATTTTTGTGGACATTTTACTTAAAATGTTGTTACTCTACAGATATTTTCTTGAAACTTATCCCTTTATTAAATTATTTTTCTACTGGAGTTGATTTTTTTAAATTTTTTTTTTTCTTTTATATGATCATTATTGGTCTTTTGGCTGAAAACGCCTTCAGGAGCAAAACCTCGTGGACTGTGACCACTCCCAGGGCTAAGGAGAGAGTGGCTGGACAGAGAAGGTACCATTTGCTGGTTGGGAGCCTTGTGCTTCGGAAAGGAAGGAAGTTTCTTAGCAAAGATGCTCTGTTCCCTTCCTTCCTCCCTTTCCTTGTGTTTGGGCCCAACCTCTTCCAGCTGTTCTTCATGAACTGCAGGTGTCAGTTGTTTGATAGGAGGGAGGAGGTTAGTAAACCTGTTTTGTCTCTTGCCAGAGAAGCTACAGTAGGGCTGAGGGCTGGCTCAAAAGTTGGTCCTTGCAGCCTGTGTTTGTGGCTATAAATGCTGTGTAATAGTGCCAATTCTCTGCTAGGGAAACGGGTTATTCAGCAAGGGGAACGTGCAAGCTGCCTGCCTGGGACTCAGCATGAAGAGAAGGAGGACTTGATTCAAAATCGATCTTCCATGTTACTGCTTTCCTTGTTCGTGTTCTAAATGGCCTGTTCTGAACATCTCGAGAGGGGGGAAGGGTATGCTGCACTAACATGACTCAGAGCATCCTCTCTGGTTCAGCCTCGCCTGCCACATGCTCCTATGGTTTAGGATGAAGTTTTCAGCCACGTAAGTACTTCGTGTTTAGTGTTTATTTAAGCCAACGAGCAGCCCTCCCAGCCTTGAGTAAGTTACTGGCAGCAGGGGATCCCAAGTGTTTGCCTCAGTAAGGCTGAGCAGTGCAGCTGCTGCTGTATGCATGGATGTGGAATTGGAGTTTCTGCTGCAGGAATCCTGTCAGCCTGTATGCTTGTCATGGTGAGAAGCAGTGCCTGATTTTGTTCTGCAGTGGGATGATCTTGGAAATGATGGGGCAGGGCAATGCAAGGCTGTGAGTGAGCGGAGTTTGCTGTGGGTCTGTTGATAGCAGAGACAGGCTGATCAAAACCCTCTTCTGTGCAGATCCGTTCTCTTGGCAGGGACTGCTGGAGCTCCCTGATTTCTGGGAGGGAGCAAGGCTGAAGGGGTGGGGGCCACAGTTGTGAGGGAGTTTAAGCAGATGCTGGTGTTGCTTTGGTGCAGGAACATCCGAAAAGGTTATTTCTGACTTTAAGATCAGAATTGAGGCTTCATCACCAGTCCCCGGCTCTCACTGCTGCCTGCAACACCCCCTTTAGCTGCTCCAAGATGAGGCTTGGCTAAAAAGAAATGGGAAAATTCATTGAGTAGCCTTTGTTGCGCATGTGGGTGTTGGTGAGGACAGGACCTGCTTTTCCCTGCTTAGCGATAGCATTGTGCGCTTGTGTGCAAAGTGCACTAAAATAGGCATGGTCCTGGAAAATTGGCTCCTTCAGAACTTCTCCATTTCTCTCCTGAGTGCTTGTTTCTGAGAACATCACCCTCGAGATCCAGTTCCTGTGAGTGGGTCCGTGAGATCCAACTTGCAAAGCAAGGCAGTACGTTGGGAGCAAGTGCTGCTTGTGGTTGTGAATTTACTTTCTCTTTACAAATGGTGACCTATCAGTGTGTGAGACTGTTAAGACCTGCTGTGAAGCTCTATTAAGGCAAAAAATGTTCGATTTAATCAGCTTGAAAACTATCCCAATTTTAAGGATTTGGCTTTCAAAGTCAGGAGATTGTTTAACTTTCTGTGCTAAGCAGCTCACATGCTTTATTCTTTTTGGTCACACCAGGACTAACTGTATCCCCCTTTTGGTCTTGGCAGACAATTTTCTGAGGCTTCCCATGGCTTTACATTTTGCAAATGTGCCAACATCTTTTTGGGGAAAGACGCACAAAAGGTTCCTCCCCTACACACTTGACAGATACAGGCTAGGATTGTTCTGAGCTGAAACAATCCTGTGGGAAGCACGTTGGTACCTTATGGTCACAAGATCTGCCAAGTACTCACTGTAGGGAGATGTTTTCAAAAGCACAGGCAGCAGATGAAGAGACTGAGTTAGGAGCCACAAGGGCTGTGGGAAAGGGCCAAACAAATGGGGGAGTGTCTTGGCCTCCAGTCCTGCTTTAGCCATAGTGAAGCTGGCTCCTGGCATGTTTACTACCAGCAGCAGCAAAGTCTCTGGGAACTGAAGATGCTGATTCAGTAGGGAGGACAAAAATAAAGCATACTATCTCTTGACTGAGTTAAGAAGGTAATTAAAGAGAGAACGAGGTGGCTGTCTCATTAGCAGGTATCTGCTTTCCTGTGGCCTGTTTGCCTGCTGTTCCTATAGGTGCCACAGAGGAGGTTACTGATAATGGTTTGAGCGCAGCCTGAGATCAGTAACCGATAATTGGAGCCATTTATTTTCTCCATGGGAGTGCAGCTGTTGGCAAGTGTTCAAGCCTTGCCATGTTCCCAGGAGTGGTCCTGGGTGCTGCCAGCCCCTGTCATCCTCCCACTGCTTTGCTCAGTCCAGTGCTCCTTTTGCTGAGAGGTTTCTTTCCTCTGCTGTCTCCACTCCTTCTGTTGGGTCCTTGTCCCCATGGAGCATAAGCTAGAAGACCGGACTCCTTTCTTGCCTTGCTTTAGCTGTCTTCTGCACCTTTTCCAGTCATTCCTCAGACTGGAGGAAAGCAACTTGAAGTCAGTCACTTTTAAGGCATATTGCAGCACGATGAAGATTTCCAATGACTCTGGGCTCCCGGTTTGATTTGGTTATTAGCCAGGCAGAATCTTTCCTAGGGAGCCCAGAGCCCAAGACTTCTCCTGCAACAATCCAGCTTGCAACTGCCTCATTACTGGGAACAAGGGACACTGTTGAAATGGCGAAATTGCATATTGCGGTCCCTTGCTGAGGACCACGTCAGTCTCTAGTTGGTGCTGCCCAGGTGGGAAGGCCTGTCAGGTGTGCCATGAGCCATAGCAGAACTTTCTGAACGTGTAGCCAGAAATCCTGCTATTGACTCAGTGGCTGATGTGCTTTTTGCATCTTTATATATCCCTGAGTATGTAGAGATGCAGTCCCTGACTTTGGAAACTGTCTGAGGTCCTGTTGAATTTGGCTGGATTCAGTCTGGCTTAAATCCTCCACCATGAGATGTCCATCTGTTCAGCATCCTCCCAGGCTGAGATATGAGTTTGTCAGATTGAGCAGAGAGCCTCTGAGCTCCTGCCTCAGAGCTAAGTTCATTTCAGTGATGAGGAAAAATAACCTAAAGGTTTATTCCTGAGGATAAGAATGGCTGCATCTTGGAGGGGAAGAGTTCAGCACAGTCCAGAAATACTTAAAAAAACCTCTAACATGAATCAGGGAGTAAAGTTAAAAATATAGCAAACTATTTCTGATAGATAGAATCACTAAACCAGAGATTAGATATAATATCCTGTCCAACTCATATGCCTTGTCTTCACACTTCTGTACCTTAGCTTTTTTGATTGTCTATATATAAGAGGTGACATTGGAGAGCATGGATTTATCATGAAGATTTATTTGTCATGGAGAGATGAAGGAGCTGTCTGGCACTTGTGGGTTTCATATCAAGTTGCATTTCTGGCAGACACCAGTGGAGCGTTTAAAGAAGATCACATTGTAGAGCAGAGTAGTAAGTTACTATAAGGATGGACAGAGGTTTATCTGTGATGCAGGGACTCTGAATAGAGAGCTGCTGGATTGTAAGATCTCTCTCTGGTCCAGGACACATATAGGTACAAAATGTCTAGTCAGAGGCATAGACAATGGCTTCCCCGAGGGCATGGTCAGGTCATTTGTTAAAATCCATTGGGGTGATGGAAGGGAATGCTGGTCTGAAAAACTATTATATATTGGCAGCTGGCTGAGGAGCTTGCATGGAGCCATTCACATTTTCAGAGGTCTGAACCGGGTCTGACAGTCCTGAAACAAGCTTTGCCCTATCAGCATCCATTTGAAAGTTCTTTTCAAGGCACCCGGCTTTGATGCAGTGTTGTGCGTCTTTGAAATGCTTTGCTCTCTCTTGTGACACCTCAACACTTGAGACCAAACGTACGCAGTTACTGACTTGTAGGGATTTGTTTCCCAAGTGAGGTGCCAAGGGGCATACTGATGCTTTATGGCGCTTCTCCCAACACTCCTTGGTTTTCAGCTGCACTCTTTGAGTGATGAGGGCTGCTGTGACCGTCAGGTTATGGTGTGAAATCCAACTGCAGTGCACCTCATGGAGAAGCCCCTCTGGGCCTAACTTTTCTTGGCTGGGATCTATAACAGTGCCTGGAAGGGAAACTCCAGTGCGCTGTGTTGCTGCTGCCTCGGCTGAAATCTAGTCCGTGAAGGATCGATAAAAATGTCAGGAAGTTTGAAGACAGTCAGTTCCTACTCTGAATCTTGATTTGTATTGAGGATTTGTTTGCAAGGTCATGAATACATAACCTTTGTCAGGGAATCTAGGCTGATAAAAAGTTTAAGTCTCCATAGAGTGTGTATGAAACATAGTACATGGATATAAGAGAATTGGGATTCTTTGGCAATCCTCTCTGCCTCTAAGTATCACCAACACTTGTAAATAACATGGAATTTACTTGTAAATAACATGGAAGCAGAAGGCAAGACCTAATCCTTTAGCTGGGTGTTGTCCCTTCTGTTTTGCAGCTGGGACAGATGAGAAGCATGTCCACAGACACGGGTCAGAGTCAGGAACAGAACCCAGGAGCCAGAATTCTTACTTTACTAACATCCCATAGCCATTTCTTAAAACTTCATCTGGTTGCTGATAAATGTGGTGATAAGCTGCAGCTTCAGGCACTGAGGCCCTTCTCTGTGCAGCCGGAGCAAATTAGGTCTTCATTGTGTCCGGCTGTCCTCTATGCACTGAAAATGCCAGAGCAATTTTAGCTTCCATGAAGTGACACTGAAGGCTTATTAGTGCCATTCACTAAACCCCTTTCTCTGCTGTGTGAGCATTAGCAAATGGTCCTCCCCACCTTAGGTCCAAACGTACATATGTGTGGCTGTTACCATCCTGTGTTTAACAAAGCCACGATTATGTGGAGATACAGAAGGGGCTGGTAAGCTGTTTGAGTACTCTGCAGAGAAATGGCACCAAAATAGTTGTAGTGTTGTTTCTAATTGCAACGGATGAGCAGCCTGGCTCATTAATCCTCCCTATCAGCAGCGCATAGCCTGTCTGCACCAGAATAGCCCTGATCTCAGCAAACCTGCATCCAGCCCTGGCCTTCTGTTTTTGACGTATTTGGAAAAGATGAGCTTCCAGCACAGCCCCGAAGGGACTTCCATTTGACCAGGCTGCCCATCCATGGCAGAGATGACCGAGGGCATGAGGGATTTTGCAGAGTTTCGGGAGGCTGCCAGGGTATATCTAGATGTCTGTGCAACCCTGATTTTAGTCTGAGCAAGAGCACTGGTTTGGCAGGTCCTACAGTGCAGGCAGTCGTAGAATCATAGAATTTTTAAGGTTGGAAAAGACCTCTAAGATCATCGAGTCCGACCGTTAACCACCACTGGTGACCAGTGAACCATCGCAGCAGAATTTCCTGTGGCTGAGAGGCTGGTGGGGCTGCTGTCTGTGCCAGTGACCATCACCTGTGTAAGCACAAGCACCTGTGTGGTGGGAGTTGCATTCCCTCAGCCCACTGAATAGAGCTGGCATGGCTTTACACTGCTACAACCTCTGCTTTGTAGTCAGGGATGTAAATCAGAGACTGCTTTTAGGTGAAGGGCCTCTGCTATTGTGCTTCTCCCTACTCTTTTTCTCGTTTCCTCTTCGACACTTACGCAAAGCTTTTCCAGGGGCTATAGTGAGTGCTGTTAAAAAGCCAGGTTTGTGTTTCCTTGCTGTCCTCAGTGTCTTCAGTCCAAGCTGTGTTTGCAGAAATTTTCTCTTGAGGTACATGTGAGATTCTCTAGAAAATTGCACCTTAGTCCTTAACAACACTCAGTACTGTTGCAATCATCCAGAAATCTTCATGACAGGAGCTTGAAGTCGGGGATTACACACAAGGAAGGCAAAGTAGGGGTCTGACAGTAACTCAGGAAACATTTCTGCTTATAGCAGAGGCTGTGCAGTGAGTGCATCAGAATGCTGCCTACCTGGTGTTTCAGGGGGGAGGAAGGTTGTGCAAAGCCAGTGACTGTAGTGCAGGGCAAGCATAGGTGTGATGGTACCACTGCTTTGGCTGCTCAAGGGGGATCTAGTCTTCTGCACTCGTGTGGTGTGCAGCTCACAAAGTATTGCACAGACAGGAGATTTGGTTTGGGGACAGCCTAATAATGGCTGTTGAAAACTAGGAATTTTTTCCTCAACTATTTTCTTCATTTTAATTGTGCATAGCATATCGGCTTTGAAGACTGCAGGGTTAGACAGCAGCATCTTACAGCCCACTGTGATGAGGTGGGAATATGTGGGCTGAAGGCTGGCAGCCTGCTGTGTCTGGTTCGTCAGTACCATCTCAAGACAGGCATCTGTAGAACTGAGCCCTTCTCCACCAACCACCTTTCAAAGAGCGGCTTCTTGCGAGCCATCCAATCCAGGATATGCTCAACCTAGTGGTGCTCCAAGCTGAAATCCTGAGGTGACTGGGCTGGATGTGGCTGGATAAACCACTGGGGAATTAAGAAAATAAACTGCTACCTCTGCCTTGCTTTCGCTAGGATGACCACACATTGTACATGAGGAAGCAGAGGAACCATGACTTAGTGCAATCTGTCAGAGTAAGGGTCATGTATGGAGAAACTGGGCAAAAGGATTTCTGGGTCGTTCCAAGATCCCAAGGAAGTATGTGATAGTATTTTTGCTTCTTTTGTCTCTCCTATTGTACGTTTCTGTCTGCCAGGTGCCTTCGGTAGCACTCCAGGCACATGGTCTTCACTCACAGAGTATTGATGTTTTGCCTATTAAAATTTGCCTTTCTGTTTCAGTTGGAGATGGCAGTTTTCTCTTTGCTTCTGTTTTCATGCTTAAGGTGAAAAAAAAATCAGGCTTTTAATGATTGGAGAGTGGAAAAGACATAACCACTTTGTTGAAAAGTAAGGGAGATGTGGAGAAGCAGAGGATGGCATGCACAGGGAAAATTGGGCACAGAAGTGAGAGTCCATCCTTGCCCAAGTTTGAGGGACAATCTCTGACAATCTTTAAGGGATCTCTGCCAAGTGGTAGAGAATTGGGAACACCACTTCTGGCAGTTGATAGCTGGACCTCTTGAGATGAGCTGCTGACCAGGGAAAGAATTGGGTCTGGCAAACTGAGCTGAAGCAAGCCACTAGTTTTGCTTCAAGGCTTTGTTTATGATATTGGACTGTTTCAGGGAGATAAAAACAGTGACCAAATAGACAGGGAGTTTCTATGTGGCCAGAAGTCCAACTTAGTCCCTCCTGTGGGCCACAGGGAGAGTTGGATTGAGATCGGATACCTGTAGAAGGCAACGTCATTGTGTGCCAGAGGTTTGAGAACCTCCTGGATCTCCAACTTCCCAGGGAGGGCCTGGAGCTAGCTGACGGAAGGCTAGTTGAGTCCAACTGCAACCCTAATGCTGGGAATACAAGGCTGGCTGTCCAGCTCCTCAGCAGTTTTGCCCACGTGAGAGCCATTTTGGCTTCCATGCAGCCCTTTTGCCATGAAGGTTAAATTCTGTCTCCTTACGCAGGGGACTTGGGCAGGGCACTTTGTCATCACCCTGCTGGCTCTGTTAGTCTCTCTGTGGTTTCCTTGTATTTATCACAAGAAGGCTCAGGTTTCAGTTCCTTATACTGAGCCTGAGCTATCTGGGGCTAAAATTTTCCATGTTGGGTAGATGCCAAGGCTGAGCACCCCTTTGGGCACATCTGAAGCTGATTTACTCTATTGCCATTGTATTCTTAGGTAATTCTCTTTTAACTTGAGCTGATGGGAATTTTTGGAATAAGATGTTTAGATTTTATTCATTAAGAAAATGAAAATAATTGAATTTTCATTAGGAAAGTGATTAATTTCATTAACACCAAGGCATTTCATGGAATGCATAATTCTACTGAGGTTTTTCTTTAGAAAATAATTGGAAAGAAACGTTTTGATAAGGTCAGATCATGTTGCTTTGACCTTTTTTGCAATGAAACTGTTCAATTGCTCACCCCAAAAAAGACTTCATCTTCTGAATGCATATCTAAATTGAAATAAAGTTGCTGTTGGAAAGAAGTGCTCTGACTTTCCTCAAAACTTTTTGGTCATTTGTAAATGAACCATTTTTTAAATGGCTCGGTGCAGGTAGTTTTCTAAATGATGGTGTTTCTCCCAATAAGGAATGTAGTGGATAATAATACCAAATAGTAAATGTGTGAGAGAGAGGAGCTTTGTCTGCCTGTCTTGTTTGCTTCACAGTCTTTGAAGCACCGTGAGGGTGTGGAAGGTGCCTGGCTGGGGTTGGTGTGGGTCACCAGCAGGACCACTGCTGCACAGCCTCCACTACCTGCACCATGAGTGTGACCCAGATCTGTTAATGATGTCAGAGCAATGTGCTGACATCCGGAATTGTGGCTGCTGCTCTTCCAGGTGAGTCCAAGATTTCACTTGTGGTTGGAGTCACATAACAGAAGCGTCCAGACTGGTTATGGTGGGAGAGAAAAAAAAAAAGAAAGAGGCTCCTGTGTCCTATTTGTATTGTCTTCATGCAGTTTGTCCCACAGCATGGGTTCTGCAGTCATGCTGCTGCTAAAGCAGACTTTGTGGGGCTATGACTGGGAAAGGAAAATGTCCATGTCAATGGCAGGCAGTGCTTGCACGGTAACTGTGCCTTGCCTGGAGGGCAGGTGCTGGCAATGTGTTTGTTCTACCAAGACTGTGCGGTTACAAAGGGGGGTTCAAATAGACACATATGCCTGAATGTGGTCTTAACGTGAAGTTCTCTTTATAGAAAATAGCTACATATTCTTACGCACATGTGAGACCTTAAAATAAATATTGACTTACAGAGGCTCCCCACAGTTTTAGGCTTTCCCAAACAACTCAGTCTCTTCAGCCTGTCAGACTTTGAGGGAAGTGAAGCCTCCCTACTAGATGACAGTTTCTTACAACATACTCTACATGGGTATTTCTTTTCTTCCTTCCTAATGTTTGTTTGTCTGATCCCCTCTGGAGCACTCAGACTAGAAGCATTCAGCTATGTATGCTGGCAAAAGCCTTCACTTGATATTCTGAAAATGTAAAAGAAGGACTTATGGGAGTTTTAAGTTTGTAGTCTTGAGAAGTGCCATTCCTTGTTTTGCTATTGACTTGAGACATGTATTTGAGCTGGACATTCAGTGTTGGATCTCTGTGCAAGGGACCAGCCCAGCTGGGGGCCCTGGAAACTCTCAGCTCCAAGCTAACATCAAGAACAAATCATGCTGCCAGTGGGGGTGTGTGGCTGTAGCAATGCTGTGCTCACACTCTGAGGGATGCAAGCTCCTTCAGCCCTTCGCTGAAAGACACCCTGACCTGAGGCTGGCCACCAGCCAGTGCAGGGGGTACAGCAGGGACTGATCCCCCTGACTTGAGATCTCACCTTGCAGCTATGTCAGGGGAGGTTTCCTTGTTTCTCATCCTCTTTCTGGGCAGGCAGGTATTTATGTGCTGAAGTGTGGTTTTAATTCTCATCCTCACTGTTCTCATCTGTAGAATAAGGGAAAGGAATTGCTTATATCTCAGGGCGCAGTTCTCCTCACAGGAGGTGTGGATTGAAGAAGTTAGGTTGGAAGCCCTTCAAGAGAAGCTGTGGCCTAAGCAGAATAACATGAAACCATAGAATGGTTTGGGTTGGAAGGGACCTTAAAGATCTTCTATTTCCACTCCCGCCATGGTGCACGTCTCTGGATTCACCCTGAAAGCACTTGACATGCTGCATGTTGTAACGGGGTAGGAATGCTTATTATTAGATCAGGAACACTAATAAGTTTGTGAAACTATATTATGCAACTGAAGTCGATACAGTGCTTTGAATTTGCCAAAGAGCAATTCAAGAACACAGGGAGTATCCAAGTTTGCTCACTTGAAAGCCAAGGGCCTCACATTGTCTAGGGTTGACTTGTTCAGCTCTGCTTTCCTCGTGCTCGGCTGGGCTGAGAGCCGCATGCCTGAAGTGCTGTGCTGGTTCCGAGCTGGAGGGAAAGCATAATGTTCCCACTGCAAGATGCTAATAAGAAGTCAAGGTATGCCCAAACACCAGGCAATACATGGCTTTTGTAATTCAGAGCATCTAATTCAACTTGGGAGAAAAAGGTTCCTGTTGTCTTTTCAGCTCGATGACCCCCATGCCTTTGCATATAATTATCTTGGGTCATTCAGAGATGCAGCAAAAGGGTTTAGGTATTCACTAGGGATGATTAGTGGTGAATTAAAAGAGGCTTGATGTTTAATGTGGTCAAGAGAACTGTGACAGGAAGAAAGCATCATGTTGAAGTTGGTTTCTCTGTGATGAAAGAGAACAAGCAGTAAAAGCTGGTACAAAGACCCACAATACAATGTAAGAAAATCACCTGAAAATGTGCTGAAAAGAACAAAATGGTTCATAATTATGATGAAACCATAATCTTGTGGAGAACCTGCTATCTAACACTGAGTTAGAAGGAAGCAAATTATGCCTCAACAAGATTTTAATATCTTGATAATTCAGATATATGTTCCTTCATTGGTATTTTGCCTCTTTTTTTTTTTAAAGTGTCTGCAAGTTGTTTTCAGGACAGCTGTTCAGAGTATTTGTTACATTTCATACAGATAACTCTACTAATGAGGTAAAAGGTACTATTTTAAATAATAAAAAAAAAGTCCAGCAACATTTTTCTATTAAAACGTAAATTTTGGAATTTTGTGTCTTGTTTGCACAGTTTTGGTTTTGCATGGGTGATACTAGGGGTGCCTCCTCTGAATTATTTTGTAGAAGTTTATAGCATTTTTCGAACAGGGCTAGCAAAATTTTTACAGACCTGCGATCGCAGCATTTAGCAACGTAATTTCCTCAAATCCATCCTTGCAATTAGTAGTTTGAATAAATTTTAAAGAAAGTAAGAGACACGGACTCTTTGTGCCATGGCATTTTCTGCACGGGAATATTGAACAGTGGCCTCAGGGAAGCTATATGTGGTTTCTTGAAGACCCCAGGTAGAACTTGTCCAAATATTCAGCATGGCAAAGAGGAGCAAACACAGGTTCAGAAACCAAGAAAATGAAGGGTATGGCTGAGGTGTCCCACCTGTCGGGCTGTGACCCACTGGAGATGGCACAGGCATCTTCTGCTCTCAAGGAGAAATGGTGTCTCACCCCAATGAGACTTAGCTGTGGGAAGTGATGTAGCTCAAGAGACAGTCTGGTGCTTCTACACTTACAGCTCCATGCCTTCTAACAAAGTCCAGGTGACCGATGAGTAAATTTACTTTTAAACATGTTATTTTCCTTTTACTGCCTTGGGGCCGAAGTCCCCAAAGCCTCTCAGCTCCTGCATAGTGAAACCCTCTCAAACTGCTCATCTTGAAAGCTTTGCAGATGCTGCCTGAAGCTTTCAGGGAGCTGGAGGCTTTGGTGCCCTTTCCACAGACCTGGTTCCTCTTCCTCCTCTCTGGAAATGTTCTGTAAATTGAAACGTCGAGATGTTCATAAGGAAAATAACTTTTTTTTTTTTTCCATTAGATCCTCCCTTCCTATTATGTTTTGACCGCTTGATTACCCTGTTCCAGGAAGAATGCAATATTTCTCAGAAAAGGTGGTCCTTTTTTCTTCCTTATCAGCCCCACTCTCTAACCCAGAAAATAAAACAGTGAAAGTTCAAATTCCAATCTAGTTATCAAAATCACAGTATTGGAGTTATTACAAAATATGTCTGCCTCTCTGTACCCATGCTTTTAAAATTACTCACTAATGCTGGCAGTTCAAGCCAAAATCTGTGTATTTGAAAATGTTTACTTCTAAACCCAGATTTTTAAGTCTTGTCATGCTTAGCACCAGCTTTTTACCACTTGCTTATAGCCCCTGACTCCATGGATGGTGGTAACCGTTGGTCATGGTCACAATTTGATCCACCTCAAACCACTGACAGCATATTTTTGCAGCTACTGGTAGTTCATACTGTTTATTTTGAATTTGCTCAGCTTTGTTCCTTCATAATCTTCTCCTTACCTGACCCTGAAGTTGAATGCCACAGAAATAACAATTAGCCAACCTGCCTTCTGTCCTCCTAATCACATACTAGCTGGCTGATTGACTAATTTTATTTCAAGCTTATTCAGTAAGCTTTTTAAAGGATTTCTTTCTGAATGCAAGTAAGGGGATAATTATTTAATGTAATTATTTTATTAGCATACTTTACAAAATTTTAACTTTAACTGTGTTGAGGTTTTTATATACCTACTGCATCATGATCCTGATGGCAATGCTGGGTTTTGAAATTCTGATGAATATCTTAAATTAACTTCCAAACTGGAAAGAAGTAAATACCTTACTACTAAGCTACTCTGACCTGATAAATCCAATTTCTGAAGCACCATGTTCCTGTGGTCTCCTCTCTCCCTCATGGACAGCGTGGTTTCTACTTGAGAAACTAATTTGGTATTGAGTGTGAACTCTGTAGCTTATGTTAATCATGTGGCTCAGCAGAAGGGTGACAGAGTAGGTCCATCTGTATTGTCAGGTTACTTATTAGATCCAGTCCAGCCAGGTAGTTTCCAAAAGCTGAGAGATACATTTCTCATATGCCACGGGTATCAGCAGTGAATGGATTTCAGCACTACTAAAACCCAGCTGCAGGCTGGAACTTGCAATCTTCCATTAAAACATGCTTTTTCCTTTCTTTTTTTTTTTTTTTTTTTTTTTTTTTTTTTTTTTTTTTTTTAATTTTTAAAAATTCTTTTAATATATAAGAGATATAATGAGTGACAGCTCAGTCTTCACAGTTTCAAATTAAAGGCATTGCTGTTCTTGGTCTGTGTGCATGGGCAGGGAAACTGAGCTACTGCCAACTTGAAGGAAGTTCTTTATCAATAACACTCTTGCCCACAGTGATCACTTGCAGTCTATGAGTATTCCACAAAAATAACAAACAAATCTGCTGCCAGAATCTATAGAAGCCTTTTCATAAATCCTGAAGCAAACTGGGGCCATAGTAATTGCTACCAGGCAGGACTGAATAGTGTTTCTTAGTGGCATAAAAGTCGGAGTGAGAAAGAGTTGAATTAAATATCTCCGAAATAAGCAAATTTAAGATATTTAAAGAATAAGTAGCTTTCTGGATAATAAGGAGAGCCGTGATCCTCTCTCCACATCTGTCACTTGCTGATCCCGAAGGGGGTACTTGGTTAAGAGGACATAGGTTATGACTGAGATTGCTCAAGAAATAACATTTTCTAACTGATTAGAAAGGGCAGAAATGGGCAGTTGTAAATGAAATTTCCATCAGAGGAAATGATAGGTTGGTGGAATTGTTACACGGAGCTTAAAAGTTGACTTGGAAACAGTCTTGAGTGTGGGACATCTGTGGCTTGCTTGAAAATATGTGCACCAAATCCTGTGATAAATGTTCTAGTTCATCCTAACGTAGTGGTGAGTTTTCCTAAGGGATCCTGACATTCCCGATGCTTTCCTTTGCAAGGAGAGGTGATCAGGGAAAGTGAGATACCATTTTATGCACGTATGGAGTGCCAAGAGCGAGTTACCAAAGTCTGTGTTACCATGTGCTCAGACTCTTGTCCCCGTGGCAAGTTCACAGACACTCCTGACTTGAACCTTGGCGACAACCATGGTGAGATGTGGCTTCTGTGCTGCTTGTGCTCTCAGGGGACTGTGCTACTGCACACTGAGAGCCCCAAAGGCAAACAGGAATCCAGCCTTTTGTTATAAATATGTCATGAGCTTGAAATAAAGCTGAAATTAAATGGGAATTAAAATTCTTTAAATGTTAGATGTCACATAAAACTAAATAGCCATCAACTGGTGTGAAGAACAGTCTTGTCACAAAACCATGTCTTATCTGATTAGGTGCAATATGAGCAAAATATAACAATTAGAAATCTTTAAATTATAATAATTGCAGAAAAGTGTGAACCGTAGCACAGCTAAAACTCATGAAACTTGGTGTCAGTTTTCATGCCTTCATTGCTAGAAGTGGTTAGAGCAGCTGCTGTGGTGAAACACACATGACAGAGAGGTGTGCCCTACTCACAGGTGTCTGGGTTTGGGATTTTGTTTATATATCAGTGTCCTGTTTCCAGAAGACAAGGAGCTGGCTTCCTCAGGAGGGTCCCCAAACTGACTTATTCTCTTCCAAAACATGGGTTTCTGGCTGTGGCTAGAGAGAGCTGGGAGCTCTTGTCATCATCTTCCTTCAGGTTCTTGTGTCCTTCTTTTCCCCTGCTTTGTGGAGATATAAACCAGGAAATATGCAGGGTCAAGTTTCCCTAAGCTTGTACTGTGTTTTCCTGGAGGGCTGCAACACAGTGTGACACAAAGTGAGGAGTTCTCATCCTCCTCTTCCCCTTTCCTTGGAGGGAGGAGATCCTGCTGTTTGTGACAGCAGAGATGTGCTGTTGCACAGCTGAAATCGTGAGGGTGCCTCTGGCTCTGCATGTGCCAACATCCGTATTGTGTTAAAGTGCTGCTGTGAGCAGTGCCTGTCAGGGCTGATGATATGGGTGTTTCCCACCATATGGATGGGTGAGGCAGATGCTGGTTGGAGGGAGCTCTGTGTGTGGGAGGTTTCTAAAGCAAATTTTGGGTGAAGGCTTTCTCCTGGCTGAAGAGGAGACTCTCTGGCCAAACACCAAGTGATGGGACAATAAGGTCAGGACATTACCTTTTAGTTTCCACAACCTACTTGGTACCAAAATTTCCGGAGGTGATAACACTTAGAAACTTTTTGGTAAATATTTCTGTTTCGGCTTGCCTGGTGGATGTGTTTGTTCAGTTCCTTTTTGTAGTTTGTAGTCCTGAAGTCTTGTAGGGCCTGATTAAGGAGGAACAAGACAGATTTATGGGTGTTGGGGCATTTTTAGAACACGGTGGTGTAATGTCGAGCAATAACTTTGAATAGAGTGGATGTTACCATTTGGCCTTGGCAATTATGTGCCTGTGTATAAAAAATACAGCATTCCCAGGGAAAGAGGATCCAGAGAATCAGGAGCTGTTAAGGAGTACCACAAAGCCAGCAACGAGCAGATGAGATCATAACATCTGAGGGTAATGTGGTTCTTGGGAAAGGTCTTGGCAACTAATTAATTTTCTTTTTCTGCTTATGCAGAGACACTCTTGGTGCTGTCAGTGGGAAAAACACATCCATTTCTTCATCGAGTGGAAGCTTACCAAGTCCCTGAGTATGACTGTTAATCTGACACGTTGGGGCCTGATGTGTGTGTATTCCTACTGGTCAAGGGACTCCACACTTTGTGCATTCAGGCTCCCTTACTCCCTCAAAGACTCTCTTTCGTTACTTGGTCTTGTTCAGAAGTATGCTCTCACAGTGGATTGGGTAAGGAGACAGTTCTGAGAAAGCAGTGACTGAATTAGTCAATGACTCTGAAGTGTTTGTGGGTAGAGGGAAGGATGGAAAAGCGGAGGAGAAAATGATTGTGCTGTCTTTTTAAGAGCAGAGAAGGCTCAAGAACGCAGAGGAAGATTGACCTGTCTCTAGAATATGTTAAGACAGTGCATGATGATCTGTAAAACGTTTGAGCTCCAATCATACAGAAATTAGAGGGATGATGTCCCTAACAGCAGCCACTGGCATACTTTCACTTCGTTACGACAATTAAAGTGTAGAATGTCAAAAAAGCTGTGCCTCTGCATCTGCCTGTGCAGAGACATCTAGTCAGACATAGCAGTTATTGATGAGCAAAGGCAATAAATGCCTACAGGGATTTGTATGGGGCTTCTGGTATGTTAGTAAATATTCTACTGTTGTCTTTCAGAAAATTAATGAAATCCAAATAGTGAGAAATCAGTGTTATGTTTTGGCTGGCAAGCAGCAGTGTGACGATTTTCCTCTCCTCCCCCTACCCTGTGCAAATTATGAGGTGCGTGGATTAGTGACATAAGAATGAGTAAGGTTTTTCTGAGTTTCCTTGCATAAAATCTGGTTGAAGTACATTTACTGAGGGGATACAGTTTTTCCTAGCATTAAGTCACAGCCCACTCCAGCAGTGATTCCCAAGCCTTTCCCGTAGGCAAAGCTCCCTTTCCCACCTAGCCATGAAGAAGGGCAGTCTCAGCCCTGTCTACCCCCAGCCCTCTTAACAACTCCCAGAGGAACAATGTACCTATTTTATGCATGATTAGTAAATTCTGTGGAGACACAGTCCTAATATTGCTCCAGGCAGTTCTTATGCAAGTGCTGCTGCAAATAAATAGAGATGCCTTTTATATTTTTTGTTTTAATAGAAAAACTGTTCATCCGTGAGGTGTGAACAGCCTCCATCGTCGCCACCCAGTGAGAAAGGGACACAGCCTGGCTCCCTGGACTTTGTCAGTTCACTGGCTGCATATCAACAACCTCTTTTAAAATAGTTTAAGATGTTGACCTCCTTAGGTCCAACCAGCCGGTGTTATCTCAGATGCCATCTGCATAAAGGATCTCATGTGTTTCATGCCAGTGAAGCTGCCAGCCAGGTCCCTGAGCAATCTGAGATACCCTCTGGGCCAAGGCGGAGCTAAAAAACCTAAAGCAATGTTTTCCTCTGACACAGAGGAAAGCTACTGCTTGTGGTCCTCTAGAGGAATGGGAAATACCTTAGAGGAGGGACTGGATTTTAGGATTAAACTTAACAGCACCCTAGAGAAACACAGAACACCGGGGACAGGGGGACTGTGGAAATAGCTTGGCAATGTGGTATATGTCCTGTGACACAAAAAAAATGCACACTGCTGTTACAGGATCTGTGTGTGAACTACTAAAATATGACGTGATAAACAGTGAACAGCGTGGCAGTGCCCCATGTTCCCTGAGCACTTCCAGGGCAGCAGGAGAACCTGGGGTCTTGCAGGGCAGCAAGAGAAAATAACAGGAGGGCTTGGGGTGCTGCTTGTATCCCCCAGCAGAGGAGATTGTAGAAGGGGTGCAACACTGGCTACCAAACAAGAAAAGACAGAAAGATGTTAAGGCAGGAGGTGATTAAAGCAAAACCATCCCTCACTCATTCTGCCTTGAGCACAGCACACTGTGATGAGGCAGCCACTGTCATCCCAGGGCTGGGAGATGGGGGAAGGACAGGAGTTGTGGTGCTGCAGCAGGGAGACATAGGTAATACCAAGCACTTGAGCCTAACTAAACCTGCCACAGGATGTCACACCAATGTGCAGGGACCCATCCGTGGGAACATTTATCTGGCAGTTTCAGATTCGACTTGTGGAGGCGCCTCTGAACGCAAAGTTCAGGTAGTTCAGCGCGTGGCATTTCCCACTCCTCTCAGAGAAGAGCCGGGGAATGTGCATGTGCGTGTCCCTGGCACTACAGCATTGTCTGCCTGTTTACAAACTGTGTGCTGTGATTTTGTGTACGTTAGTGCTTGGCAGCTTACATAAATAGGCTTGCTGCTGATGCATGAGCAACAGTGGGCTCCAGCTCTTCTGACTGCAACTGCTCTGCTAACAGAAATAGAAAATAGTTTTTAAGTCCTTCTGACTTTGAACACTGCACTGCGAGCCAATCTTTTATATTAAAAATAGCATTTCCTCACAGAGTCTCTTTTGGAGTGCCTGTGTATCTCCGCTTTCCTTTCCTCTTCTGTGCTTAAATAAAGACTGATTAATTAATCAGGCTTTTCTCTGTGTAAATGATGAGGATTTCTGTCAAGCAATTTGATATTACTATCTTCATGCTGTCTGTTGAAATTTAGAGAAAGTAAACTACTTGCAAATCACTGTCAGTGATGCAAGACAGTGCTGTAGGTTTTGAGCGGGGGAAATCACGTGTAAAATATTAGATAAGTGCTTCATTTGAATGAATCTGATTTAAAAAAAACCAAACACCTGAATAATTATATGATTGCTTCACCTGACATAAATTGGCATAAAGGCTTTACTCCTTTTCATACCTAGTGCACTGTGGAAGGTCAGCACATGGCATTATACCTGACCACAGCAGTGAAAAATTTCAAAAGTGAAACTAAATCTTTCCCCCCCCTCCTCTTCTTTGAGGGCTTGCAGGGCCCCAGCAGACCCCGAGCAGTTCCCAGGATGGGGTGCAGGACAGTGCCATAGCTGAATAGCCCAGTGGCGGGTTTATGGTGCCTGAAGGGTAGAGCATCATGCAGGCAAGTCCACAGAGCAGCCACTAACTGCTGGGGGAGATGAAAATAGGGATGGGTGACTCCACAGCTGGGCAGGGCTAAGGCTGTGCACAGAGCCATTGCCCCCTCAGACTTTTAGTTCACCTCTGTGTGGAAACCGGAGCCACGGCTTTACCTACCCTACATTCCTAGATGGCTGGAATGGAGGGCCACCTCCTATTGGGAGAACATGTTGTGAGGCACGGAGATGATCCATTCAAGAAGAAGGGAGACAATGGTGTATCATGGAAGGTGCCATCGGGTGAGGGAGCACACCCTCAGGAGGAGAAATAAGCCCAGAGATAGCTGCTATGAATGATTGCTGGTTAAAGGAAAGGCTCACACATGAAACTTCACTCTGGACTGAGCTGAATTTTGAATTCTGCAGAGGCCACATAAGGTTTTTACAGAGACTTCAACCCATTTCATTTTTTTCAATTACTTTTGGGGGGGTGTCCTTTTTGCTTGGTTATGTTTTTTTAACCGCTGTATTGATTGGAATTTGTGTTGGAAGCTTTTGGAGCTCATTCCTTCTGAAAGCTCTGCCTAGAAAGATAAAGGGGAAGCTTTGATATCTCAGTAACAAACTAGATCCTCTTATCAGTGTGACTTATCTAATAAGAGCCCACTTTGGTGTCGGGAAGCGTGTGCTATATTCTCATTTCGGTTGTGACGTACTAGCCAGCCTTGCTAATGACTTTGTCTCCTCCTGCCTCTTCTTTCTCGCTTGTAAATTGAGGCTGATGATACTTTCCTCCCTTCGTAACATGCTTTAAAACCCACAGAAGGAGATTGCTGTGGATGATCAAAAGGGAGCCTGATTGCGCTGTTCAATACATCAAAAATGGGTTTTATTACATGAGTTCTACTACTGGAAAGCTTGAATTTACATTTACAGTGATATGAGTCTGACTGAAAGCTCACTGACGTCAATGTAAGGCTTTACATTGGTTTCAAAGGACATTAAATGAAGCTTTATATAAAGATGCATGCTTCATCTTTTTTGCTGACTGCAGTATTTGCCATTTGTCCAAAACGGTACTTAATTCACTTGAACTATCAGAGGATATTCAGTGAATATTTTGCAGCAAGAACAGGAAGAAAGGACTCCACAAATCTTGGAGGAGAGTTCTGCTCATGGTGATTTTTGTGATATTGGGCCTCAAGGTTTATTAGAAAATAATATAGCTCTTTCTCATCTCTGAAAACAGCACGAGCACTACTGTAAAATGGGGATTGGAATCCTGAGCTTCTTCCTCTTCAGACTACAGACATTCTTCTGGGTCTCTCATGGCAAATCCCTCCCAGAAATTGAATGGCAGGCATTCAACATACTGAAAGAAGAAACAACGTACATGGGCTCATAAAATAGATATATGCACTTCATTAAGCAAAAACCAACATAACGTATGCTCTTGAATTAAAAGGGCAGAAAGAGATCAAACATTACCTATACGCTCTGTCCTTTCCTTTTTATTTGCAACGTCCAAGGAATCTTTTGTGCAGTAGGCTAGGTGTGCATGTAAAACCTCCGCCCTTGACATTCCCACTTCCATACATGACCCACAGCAGCAGTGAGTCATATATGTTTCAGTGAACACACTGCTTTTAAAAAGGCAGCCTTTATAGACACTGCTTTCCCTTCAAAATGTGGAAATAAAGCAAATAGTCTTATTTTTCTAGATTATTATTCCTGCCATCCGAGCCTTGATTTTTAAGATCTCCAATTATCCCTCTAGAGGCCAGTAATAATCCTGACAGTTCTTATTCCTTTTACTAATTACAATTGTATGGTAGCTTTAGTCTCCTATTTTCTGTAGCAACTCAAAGGTAAGTGCTCAGCTGAGTTATTTCAGCAGAGAATCAGACCCACAGAGGGGAAAACTGTGGCTGGGACTTGGGCCTGCCATGGCCAAATCCACAAATGTGGAATAACAGTACAGCCTTGTCAATGCCTTTATGACACTTTTGGAGGATAGATGCTCACCTACTCATTTTCTTTTGGTGTGTTTTCTAGTTCTTGACTCTAACCTGAACCTAGGCGTTGCCTGGCTGGAATTGCTAAGTTATCCTGATTGCATACCTTGCTCAGAACTGGTCCATCTGCAGTAGACTGGTGACAAGCTCTTTTCCTCATGAAAGGTAGTTTATTCACCTGTTCCTTAGAACAACCACGTCTATGAACAGTAGCAATTGTGGATAAGGTTAGATAAAAAGCTGCGGCATTTTCTTAACCTTCAAAATCAAGTTGCTCTTTTCATCATCACACTGAGGAATATCATAGGAGACAATAATAAAGGCATCCTAAGTCCCTTCAGAAGCCAGACTGGCTTGTAGTCATATGGGGCATCCCAGTGCTTTTTTTCTTTATCTCATGCTTGTTCTTCAGGAAAAGGCATGACATTTCTTTCCATCCCTCTGCCAAACCACTTACCTTTGGTTTTTGCTAGCCTGGTGTTTAAATAAGACAGCCCTTTCTATGAAAATTTGTCTTCTTGTAGTCTTTATCATGACCTGCTTTGCTGATGATGTCTTAAAGGGCTGCTGTTTTCAAGATAGTTGCATTTGAGTATTTCAGGCTTGACTTTGAATGACTTATTAACTCAACAGTCACTGAGGCAGTCAGTGATAAAAGAGTTGTGTAATAACTTCTCTATGAGAGTCCTTGAGTTGTGTATAGCATTCTGTAAACATTTAGGGGCAAACTACGTTTTGTTTGGTAATTAAGTAACTTGTGCATCAAACAGCATTAAGCATTTTGATTCATTATGCCTCACAGCACCTTCCAGTTGTGTTTGGAAGATGACTAAAGCACGACACGAAGTATTAATGACTTATTTGTGAAATGCTAGCAGTGACCGATACAACTAGCAGGAGGCTTCTGGAGTTCTCCTGCAGCTCCTTTATTCCGGCTTGAATTTAGAGTTCCCACCTACAGGCAGAAGTTCTTCTGCTGTTCACTTTCGGGGTAATTAAATGAATATTGGGCAAGAGGATGAGTTCAGCTGGCTGGAGAGCCAGGAGTTTGGCTCATCAGAGCTGAGGAGGTGGCAGAACATCAATCCCAGCAACCCTGGACTTGCCTTTAGCTCTCAGAAATGCACTTAGTGTGTTTTGGGTTTGGGTAAGCTTTAGGGCCTCTTTCAGGTACCCAAGAAATTAAAGTATCAAATCTAAGAGATTGGAGGAGCAGGCTTAAGTCTCAAAGACTGTCACGACAAAGCCAGTTTAAGCTCTGGCACACTGGGTTCCCTCTGGAGGAAAAGAGAGATCCCAATCTGCTGGCTTGTAAGTTAAGTGTGACCAGGCTATGGCAAACAGGTGTGTGCTTTGTTTTTCATGTGCTCCTCAGTCACCAAAAGATCTTTGCCCTTAAAAATTACTTTCCTGAGAAAACCCGCAATCAAAGTGGGATGTCTCCCTCTTCATACTTCATCCACCAACACAAAGAAAAGTGAGAGGGTTTTAGAGCTCAGAATGGGTCTTCCACCTTAGGTGGAACAGAGCACTTAGGTGCTCTGTTACACTCTTACTGAAAGCAATGGAAATGTGGCCAGTAGCCTTTTTGGCAGTTAAAACCTGGGAGAGCTGGGAAAATGGATGGCCGTGCTGCCACAACTTCATGGCACAGTGGTGTGGGGAAGCAGGAAAGGGCAGCCCAGAGTGTGCTGGGACTAACTCTGCGGATGTTCATGGCATGGTCCAACTAAAGTCTCACTTCTGAAGAATCTTAGACACACAGCTGCCTCTTGTTTTCAAATAGAGCAGCCCATCGTGCTTTCAAAAATCTGCCCCACTTGCTCTCAAAATATATCAAAGATGGGTAGAAAGGCTGCTTTTTTGATATATCTGAATTTACCTTTTTCTTTCATGTCTTTTTTTTCATGCCTTTTCAAGTATTGTTGCTGAGGTGGAGTTGTGCCAAATATGGAATTTTAATGTTGATATCTGCTACTTCCAGGAAACTTCTCTTTCAGCAATCAGCATAACAGACGTACGAATATATATCCTTATGAGGTAATGGGGTAGCACAGAAGCCTCAAAATGGATTAAAAGTATATAATTGAGGGGAACTATATTGTTTTCCATTTTTGATATTCAAGGTTACAAGCAGAATTGTTTGGAGAATACGTAGGAATGCAAGTGATTAGCTTTGGTGTTGCAAAAGTCATAACAATTCCTCAGAATTAACTGTAAAGCAAAGTCCACTTCAGAGCTGATCTGGAGCATAGCTTTGAGGTGTTTACTTTTTTTTTTTCTTTTTTTTCTTGGCTTAAGATTCCTGGACAGGGAGAGGAAAGATTCACTGCAAGATGTAGGATATGTAATCCAAATGATCAGTCATTCCGCTCTTGCTTTGTGTTTTTTTTCTAGGATGAATTTGCCTACTTCAACTTTCATCAATTGATTGCTGCTAGATTTTTGGTTGCAGAATGTAAGAGCCATTAGTTATGGCAGTTGGTGCCAGAAATTGGTGAGTAAACTGTGAAGAAAACATTTGTAATATTCTTTTTCACAAATGAAACAGAATGAGTCGTGTTCTTTAACTGTTTTCATTATTCACTGAACCCGTTACAGTTTCTCAGCTGCTTTCTAGGCATGTGGATACCAGAATGGAGCACAGCAGTAGTTGCAACAGAGCCAAATGAGAGGTTGTTTGGCTTCTTGATATTCCCGTGTTTACATGCTTTAATTATACTGATCGCAGTAAGTCACAGAGGATTGGTAAGTGCTGTCAACATAAGCCTTTTTTAATAGTTGCTGGTTCCCTGGTGAGCACGGCCTGGGTTATTCCCTCAGGGATACAGAGTCACTTGGGAGCCCCTCCTAGAACAGAAGCTGTTTTCCTGTTCTAGGCTCACCAGCAATTCAGGCCAACAAGCATCACTGCCTGTCCTCCTTCCTTGCTGGTCTTCAGATCTCTCTGTTTTTTGTCAACCTGGATCAAGAGTGATTTTGTTTGTGCTGCAACTGGCAAAAAGTAATAAATAACACTGGGTGAGAACTTGTTGGTACAGAAGCGTACAAAAACCCACCTGTGTCTGGAAACGATCCCTTATTGACTACTGCTGCTGCATATCTGATGGCTGTCCGGGTTCAGAGCCACTTAGTGAGTGCCACATGGATTGATATTGTTGTCATTCCTTGGTCCAGACAGCAAGCTACTTCAGAAGGGTAAAAGCTCTATGACCTCTGTTACGAAGTCCCACACCAGACATGTCTTGGTCAAAATTGTGCCTTTCTGGTACAATATATGTGTTCTTGTCCTCTCCTGGAGCTTCCCCAACATTCAAAGGTTTAAAGATTCAGCTTCAGTGATCTAAACAACTCTTTGGACAACTATTTTTAAAACTTGAATCCGCTTTAGCTTTCATTAACCTTCGCCTGTTATTTTTATAACACAAGGTATTTCATCACCATATGATACCATATTTCATCACCGCATGATATGAGCCGATGCTCTTTTACCTATTTCTGTAGCAGGAAAATATCTATTAAGTACTACTGTATTTTCTTCATTATTATGGATATCTCCACTGTTTCTTTATTGTTTTTCTTTCTTAGCATCCTCAGAAAACTCCAATCCTCTTAGTACTAAATTTAGTTTCTCTTTTCAATCATCTATTACTTTAGATTTAAATTTGTATTATTAGTTAACAACTTCTGCACTTGGTTGCATGTTACCCACTTGGCTGGGTTTTTGATGTTGTTTCAAGTGTACAGTTGCTCACTTCTCTTCAAGCTGAGGGCTTTTAAAATTATTTAAATTTTTTTTTCTTTTTGAATGTGGAATCTTCATTACTAGGTTACTTAATAAAATGCTTCTAAATATTGATAGCTTATAATTTTACATGTATTTTTTTTTTCATCTCACTGTCAAATATCTTTAGCTGTGTGAAATGGCAGGAGGTAGAGTTAGATCAGCAGTTTGGGCTGTCCATTTGTGATGTCCAAAATGAATAGTCGAAGCACTTGCACGTACCAAAGTGTCACTGCTTGGTTTTTGCTTTGATTTTGTGTTTCCTTGTTGTTTGCTAGATCTAGCCAAGATTCAGCCCCTTTGAGGCAGGAAGTGGTTGAAATTCTTGCTGATAATTTAAAAAATACAGTTGTGAAAAAACACGGTTGTAATGCGGAATGAGAAAGCTGTGTTAGGGAGGGATGCTTCAAGAGCTCATCACCTCTGATTACTTGCATTATTTGGAGGTCTGTAGAAGATAATGACACATTACTCTGTCCTGTTTTTCAGAACACTGACTCATGCATTTGTATTTGTTGGTGGGATGTCAATGACAACATAGCACTGTATTTGACAGAAAAAGCTACTTGTTCCAATTAAAACCTTTCTGTATACAGAGTTGTAGCCGAGGACAGATTTTGCTGGTTTCCCCCTGCTGCCTCAAATTTTTATTCCTTGCTTTCTCTCTAATAACCTGTTTCTGTCTTGTGATATTTACATGCCGTTCCCAATAACATCTATAATTTATAAGCCTTACTTCCAGTGCACTGAAAGATCAAAACAATGTCCAAAGAGCATGACGCAGTAGTCTCAGCTTTGATATTACTTTTTTTAGTTGTCCTCCCTACATAGAGCAACATGACATTTTCTGTCAGCTCCTGCTACAAATTTTCTAGCCAGCATTGCCTGAGGCCCAAATGATTATAAATTTGTATTTTTGAGGTGCACTGTTCACTGAGGCCCATCTGTTTTAGATTTCACTGAGATGTTAGCAGCAATCACTCCTAAAAGAGCTGGGTTTTCTCGGCATTAAATATTTTAGCTAAAGATTAAGACAAAAATTTGCCTTCAGCCTTTTTGCATCTTTTTCAAGATGTGTGAGATGAGGTTGCCTTAAAAGCAAATAATAATGAAAGAAATTCTTTCTTTTTTTCCTTCTTTCCTCTCTCTCTCTCTTTCCTCTCTCTCTCTCTTTCCTCTCTCGCTCTCTTTCCTCTCTCGCTCTCTTTCCTCTCTCGCTCTCTTTCCTCTCTCGCTCTCTTTCCTCTCTCTTTCCTCTCTCTCTCTCTTTCCTCTCTCTCTCTCTTTCCTCTCTCTCTCTCTTTCCTCTCTCTCTCTCTT
>JAWMRA010000113.1:18267225-18281046 GCA_035584735.1 Pseudotriccus pelzelni
CTTCTCTCTCTCTCTCTTTCTTCTCTCTCTCTCTCTTTCTTCTCTCTCTCTCTCTTTCCTCTCTCTTTCTTCTCTCTCTCTCTTTCCTCTCTCTGTTTCTCTCTACTAGCTCTCATTGCATACTCTTATGAGCACTTGAGGGCTTTTAAGAGAGAAATGTCACCAATGGGGAAACTAAGTCACCAATTTTAGACAGCAAATCAGTGGCAGAACTGGAAACAGGGCTGAGCTTTCTAATCCTAGTGTCTAAAATGCTGTTTGATGCCTTGCATTGATTTAGCAGGCTGAAAGGCATTTTTCTAACCTAATGTGTGCCCTGTGGTTTCAGTATCTTCAGCTCCTTGGAGAGCTCCCAAGAGCTGCTCTCCAATGAGCTACAGGGAGGGAAAGGTCCATCCACTGGAGGATGATGTGCTTGGCTGCTGCCAGGCAATGTCACTGGCTGTGGGGATTGCTGGGATGCAAAACTCTACCTGCCCCATCCTAACCTTTCCAAAATTTGCTTTGTTTTGTATTTCTACAACTCCCAGTCCCAGTTTTTGTTGTATGTGCACTAACTGAATGAGAAGCTCAGGCTGCTGAAGGACAACATTTATCACAGGACACTGCAGGTGCTATTTCCGTGGGGAAGGGTTTGTGGTTTTTTGTGTATTTCTATTCTTACATTCTGCATGAAACCTAATCTGAAGCACTTCAATAACAGCTGGAACTGCCGGAAGATTTCTTTGAAAACTTTCATGAGATCAGGTGTTTTTTATAGATAAAACACCTTATGACTCTGTTGGAAATGAGGAGTCCTAATGATTATGCCATGCGCTCTGGATTCCCACTGGGGAGTATTTTTAGGCCTGCCATTAACACTGCAAGCTCTAGCCTGTCAGCTCTCCAGCAGACATTTAAGCTTTTCTGAAAACTGCTTGTGTGTTAGCTTCATAAACCCAGTGATGTACTTGGCTTGATGTGCCCAACTCCTGGGCAGATTGGCCAAGCCTGTGCACTGCACAGCTCCTCCAGGCACCCTCGTTGCCTGCAACGCCAAGCTCTGCCCCAACTCCTCTACCGCAGCCTGCTAGACACTGCCAAAGTTGGTAGGGAACTCAAAACACTCAATAAAATTGTTGTGGCCTTCAGTAAACAAGGGCAAGTGGGTTGGGATAGGCAGGAGAAGAGAAAGCTCTGAGAAGACCTTCTAGAATCTTCCAGTACCTAAAGGGGCCTACAAGAAAGCTAGAGAGGGACCTTTCACAAGGGCAGATAATGATAGGACAAGAGGTAATAGCTTTAAACTGAAAGAGGGTAGGTTTTGATTAGATATTAGGAAGAAATTCTTTACTGTCAGGATGGTAAGATAGTGGCACAGGTTGCCCAGAGAAGCTGTAGCTGCCCCATCCCTGGAAATGTTCAAGGCCAGGTTGGATGGGGTTTGGAGCAACCTGATCTAGTGGAAGGTGTCCCTGCTCATGTCAGGGGTATTAGAACTAGATGAACTTTAAAGGTCCCTTCAAATCCAGGCCTTTCTGTGATTCTGATTCTCTGTGTGACAGGGGTTTTGGAAGGTGATTGGGAAGCTGAAAGCAGTGGGTCCATTGAGAGAAACATTTAAGGGGATGCCAGGAGGGAAAGTAAAGGATGGAATAAGAGAGAGGACCACATATTTGTTCCTGAATTTGAATTAGAAAGAAATAGGATAGGTTAGCGCCGGGAGGATCAAGAGATAGGAAAAGGATTAACTGTGAGCAAGGAGGGCTGTAGAGAGGAAGGGATTTTACATCAAAAGAGAGCTAAAAGGCAGAAAAACCTCCCAAATCCCAACAAACAAACCCTCTCCCACCCAACAAGCCCCTCAAAAAACCCAGACCAGCAGAGGTGTGGGGGAAGCTGTGAAAAGGAAAATAAGCACAATCTCTCTGCTAGCCTGGGGATGTGAGACTAATTTTGGTTTCAGTCTCCTTAGTATCTGACTCTTGGGAAAACAAGAATTTGTTTTATTTGTGTTTAAGACACTGTCCATTGTGGGGCACTTCTTGCCAGAGGAGGGACTTGCAGTCAAGAACTTGAGGTAAAAAAAAAAAGTGCCCGATGTAATATCACTGATTACATAAAACGCAATACAAATATTTAGGGACTCTAAAGGTCACTATAAAGGTTGTTGCTGGATTAGTTAGGCCCATAATCTTATAGAGACTCAACTACTCTTACCCGCCTTTTCCAGTGCTGGTATCCATGGCATATGGGAAATCTCCGAGCAATCCAGCTATCTATAGCTCCTACGTAACATGTAAAATTTAAATGCCAAAGAAAGACTTTCTTAGAAACCAGAGTAGACTTGACATGCTATTTAGACAACCAGTATTTCAGGATAAGAATATAGAGATATGGACTGCAGCCAGGAAGATAAATATATATGGCCACATCACAATGTGACTGAATCCCATCTGAGACTTCCCAGTGCTATGTCTATATAAATGTCTGCTTCCCTCAGTCAGAGAGTTGGCTTCGAAGGATGTATCCCATGAAGGCAAAATGCTGCTGCAAACTCTTGGAGCTAGGAAGGTGTTAAAACTTCAGCCAAAATATGAAGTTGTATTACATAACGTTTGGAAAAGTGCAGATTGCCTCTCCTTGGCTAATCTGTCATAGCCATCTGCTGGCTTGCTGTTGTCTCACAGCAAATACAAGCTGGTTTAAGTTAGTTTAGTGGGGTTTTAGGTTGTGGTTTTGGTTGTGGTTTTTTTTTAAACTAGTTCGGTTACTATATACTGCTTGAGGTGAGGGTGTGCCCAAGGAAAGTTACTACCAATTAGTTGGCATGCCATACCATGCTGCGTTGGAGCCCACAGGCTGTTGGGAACAGCTCATCAGTCATGAAATAATCCCTATTTTAAAAGATTATAAACTCTAAAATGTGACAGTGCTGATATTTAAAAAACCTCTCTGTTTCTGTTATTCTGGCAAAAAAAAAAAAAAGAGAAAAAAAAAGAGTCCAGTGGATACAATTGTTGCCGAGCGTGCTTTTTCCAGGAGCATTTGAAGAGGGGTACTGAGGTGTGACTCGGGGCAGTGATTCAGGGAATATGCACCCTGAACACAGGGCATGCATATTTATCAGAGAATCATAGAAGATTCTGCATTGGTAGGGATCCACAAGGGTCATCAAATCTAACTCTGAAGTCAATGGCCCCAAAGGGATTGAACCCACAACCTTGGTGTTATTGGCATCGTGCCCTAACCAACTGAGCTGATCTCAGATGTAAGCATTGCTAAAATGCTATGAAGAAATCACTTTGTTTGGGTTTTTTCCCCCTTTTTTAATTAAATTACTTATGAGCAGTAGTTAGAACTATTTGAGTAGGCAGAAGAGATGAGGATTGGATTGAGCAAATAGATCAAACTCCTTCATTTTCTATCCAGTTGCTCTTGGGACTATCTCATTTTATGGCATTATGTGTAGAAGCAGTACAAACTTTGGCATTGCATGCAGGCTGTCCTATGAATGTAACATTCCCTGGAAGTGAAGTGTTTTGCATAAAATATATAAAATATATTTTTGGATAAAATATTTTCGCCCTACCTGCAGGCCTTAATTTGACTTGCATGTATTCCATCAAGCTGCCTTGACTGGATGTACCCATTACTGCCTCTCTTTCTCTGTCATCATTTGGAGGGAAGCTGCTGCTGCCCACTCTGCAGAGCCAGTTATTCACAGCCAGCAAGCCAGCTGTAGCCAGAAACTTCATAAATGTCATTAATTTGGAGCCCTGCTCTGCAGCTACAAGTCACTCCAGTTATGTAGGTCCTGCACCTATTTATAACTTAGCAATCTGTCGCTGGGGGCTTTGTGCAATTCTTTGCTACGTGCCACGTGGGTTGTAATGCAATAGCTGGGTATATTATAAGATTTCCTCTACCACATTTTAGAAGCAGCAGGTGCAGTGTCAGCAGACTGCTCTGATAATAAAGTGCAGGTAAGGTGGGAGCTGCTTTTGCGTAACACTCTCTCCTGGGAGCCAGATCTTTGCTACATCATTTGACATTTAGACAGTGGTTTATTACCTGCTCCTCTGTGTCAGTGAGCTCTCAGCTGAAACAACTACAAAAGATGAAATATATTGATGGAGAGGTGTCAGTGAAAATAGTGAAAAATTGTGATGTTGCCTTAGAGTTTTTCCATGCAAAACCCAGGTAGAAGATGTAACATCACTGTCTACTTCCCCCATGCCCAGAGCACAGTAGGTGCTGTGCAGATGAATCCCCTCCACTAAGAAACTACCCACTCCAAGACAAAATGGTTCAAGACAAGCAGGAGACCACAAGGGAATAAGAAAGCAGTAATCAGTATTACAAACAGAGGACCTAGGGCAACCTACGAGCTGTCAAGTTGTTGGGTAACTTGCCAAGAGAGTGCTGCGATTGAGACGCTTTGTAGATGCTTATAGGAGTTTCTCAAAAAAAAAAAAAAAGAAAGTTTTGCTCAAGACACTCTAGCCTACAGGAAGTACACTAGGGGCTTCGGAAGTCAAACCTCCAAATGAAATGAATCTTGGGAAAGAACTGTTTGCTTCTGCAGGTTCTTGCTTGTGTGTTCTGCTATAGCCAGAAGCAGGTGAGGCTGGAGCTTGGAGAAGTGATGCCTTTTGTTTCTGCCTGTACAAGGAAACTGTGTGGAGGGACAGATAAAGGGTTGTGATCTGGATGCTTAAGGGAAACTCCCTGTTGTCTGCAGTTGTCTGCTCCCTCTAATCCTCAACTGCTTCTTTCATATTGTGCCCGTGGATTTGAAGCTGAATAAACACCTCATGTACGGGCTTGCTCAGTCCAGCCAGATGCCTTCACAGCCGCTTCACCACACCTGAGATGGTTTTAAGCGATTGATTGGAAAGCCAATATGTCATATGCCATACAGACAGGTTAGCAAATGCTCAGGTTTGGTGTGGAGGTAGATTCCCCAAATGATCAGCGCTCACCCAGCACGTACCTGGCGTTGGCTGGGACATGTGATGTGGAGCGTGTTGCTCTGGGTGATGGTTATTGTGCCTGTCAGAGCTCAGCACAGCTCCCTCAGGCTCGTTCTGCAGCTGTTGCAGTCGGCAGGAGAGCTGGCTGGGGCTGCTAAAACGAGAACCCCTCTGGTCTGGGGGACGGCTGAACTCAGATCCACCTCTCGTGTTGCGGGTAGAGCCCAGCGTGACCGACCATGCATAGTGCCCAGGGAAAGGGAATACATTACACCTATTATTGGTGGTGGCTTGAAGGGAAGCCAGGGTGTCCCACATGTGAACCTTTGAGGATAAAGGGAAGGCTATTTCATGCAGTGCTGGCTGAGGGACAGCTGCAGCTGCCTGTGCCTGCTATATTACCTAAGAAAAGATTCTCGCAAAAAAAAGCACCCCACCAAAACCAACATTTTTCTTTTCTCTTTTCATAAGCCAAAGCTATAGGCAAAGACTTCCTTTAAGAGGAATGGTTGCAATAGTCTGGGGCAAGGACTTGGTGAGGAAAGCACTGAGGCATGGATACGGTGGAGGAAGGAGAACAATGGCACAGGAATAGTGAACTTAGAGAAAATGGAGGGGCTTGTGAGGGATCTGAGTGCATTGAGGCAGAACCGAGACTGGAAACAAAAACAAGATAAGTAAAGAGTCATCAAGTGAGAGGCAGAAAGTAAAGAAACCTGCCCTAGAAAGAGTCGAGGAAAGAACAGAGCAGTATGACCTGAGCATTAAAGCGTGGCCTCAGAGTCTGAAATGGAGCTGAGCCTTTATCCTCTGCTGCCATAAAGCAGCTGCAGAGTCTGTAGTGATGAACTGGGCCTCAGCACACTCTGCTCACTGAATGCCATGGGATGACCCACTGAGCCCCTCTGCAGCTGAAGGGCAGAGAACTCTTTTGGGTGCCTATGTCCTGCTGAATCTCAGTGAGGAGATCTGGTGCAGGGTACCACAGGCAAACAGTCAAAACATTTGGTAGATGAGATATGGGACATCCAGTCCGTGGGAGAAGGGAAAGGTTTGCCTCAATAGCTCCTTCTTGAATAAAACAGAAGCTTGGGGAAAAAAAGGAGCATGGCATCATGCAATTAAAGATTCTTATGATAGATAAGATTATGGTAATTTCTCCCTGCAACCAACTTTTTGAGTGCTTGACTTTTTAGCCTCGGTACTTTTTGGTGGATATATGGGGATGTAATGTGGTATGGAATTCCATACAACTGAAGAGGACAATAACTTTTACCTGCCTTGTAAAGCATTTATGGGATTCACAAAAGGATCTCCAGTTGGTAACCCTGTGTCTTGGCCTCTGAATCCCCTGGTGTTTATTTTCTAGCATGATGCAATTCCATTCCAAAAAGGGTTTCCATCTCCAGGGAAACCCAGGCTTTAAACCAGGCAGACAGGTTTTGCCCCTCTCTCCTATGACATCTCTTGCAGGTGAGTATTTTTATGGTTTAGCTTTTCAAATTAGACAAAGGAATCAGTGAAAATGTAATGCTTCTCAGGGGTATGATGTTATTTTCGCTGTGTCATAAAATGTCATAAAAGGGCAGTAATTCATGGGACCCTGCCTGGTGCTACAATGACATGAATTCCTCCTGCCTGCAAAATGTGTCTGGGGATGATTTAGCCCTTGCAGATTGATATGGAAAGGGGAAGGGACAAAATTTCTGATGAGCTTTAACACAGTTCTTATGCTCAGCTCTGGCACTCTCATTTTTTTTCCTGGTCTACTGGCACCTGAACATTTTGTCCTTTAGAAAATGGTGAAAAGCTGTTCCTGGGGCTGAACACTGAGGAAGGAGTGTGGAGGCAGGACATGGCCTGTGAATTTTGGGGGAATAGCTTTTGATGAAGACTGGCTATCTGGAACAAAAGCGAGGTGGTTTGATCCAGCACACGTCTGCTGTGTTTGATCAGCATTGCAAAGAGATTGAATCAAGATCCCCGTGAGATGCTGCTCAGCCAAGCTTTCACACACAGGGGAATGTCCATGGTGAGGTTACACGGCAGGCAGGGACAGTGGAAACAACGCTCTGTAATCCCACCTCTGCCCACACTTCCATCCACGAGCCTGACACAAGCCATCCAAACAATTACCATGGCTAAAATGTGCTACGTTGTTTCTAAAAACTGGATGAAACACCCTTATTTTTACACAGGATAGCTTGCGTGTAGATAATCATGTAATCCTGCAACTGTTAAATCCCCTACCAGGAGAGGAGCCACACACACTAGCTCCCAGGCTATAAGGTCCTGCATGTGATAGTTTCCATAACCTGTCATCCAAGGGGGAGATAAGGGTTCAGCAGTGACTACCAGGAAAAGGGATAAGTGGTTAGAGGCAAATCTTGCCGCCTTCCTTCAGCCACATACACTGATTGCCGGACAGCAGCAGCACCAAGCTCGTGGTACACTGATTTATGCTGTGGGTTAGTTATCTAGTTGTTTCTCTACACAGGACAGAGCTAAATTAAAGACCTGCATAGCAATGAACAGGCATTAAGTTTGCATATTTTTACAGAACTTACTCTGAAATGCTGGGCAATGCAACAAAACTGGTCTTTCATATGCAGGACCTGATATCCTGTCTGTACTATTTCTAAGCCCGATAATTGGAATTATAAGTATGGCTAAAAATCCTATGGGTAAGTTTATTGCTGCCCCGTGATTCCCAAAAACAGAAATGTAGAGGGTATGAAATAAAGCCAGATGGATGCTTGGTCTGATCCAGGATAGCTGTCCTTACCATCATCCTCTGCCTCTGACTCCTGCCCTGGGAAATGGGGCTAATGTCTGTGTCTGCTCTTAAGCTGAAGATGTGGTTTTATCCACTCTGTATTGTAGGAGGCTCCTGGGATTGGGTTACCCATGCCTGCAGTCCTTATCCCAGGTCCCAGTTTGTCCCAGGACCTGCTTGTCCTCTGTCCCTCAGTGTGGACCAGGTCAGAGTTCCATTAGGAAATGCACTGAGGTTCACCAAAGAATCACAGAATCATAGAATCCCCTGAGATGGCAGGGATCCACAAGGATCATGGAGTACAACTCCTGGCCCTGCATAGCACAACCCCAAGAGTCACATCACGTACCTGAGAGCATTGACCAAATGCTTCTTGAACTCAGACAGGCTTGGTGCTGTGACGGCTTCCTGTCGAAGCCTGTTCCAGTGCCCAACCACCCTCTGGGAGAAGAACCTTTTCCTAATATGCAAGTAAGAAAAAATGTCCTTAACAAGCAGGGGGTGGAGGTAAATGTTTTTTGATGGCCAGCCCTTCCCAAACAGGTGAGTCAGCTGGCACAGCCTGACACAAATGATTGAATTTAAACCAGGAGTCAGAAGAGCTCCTTCTCACCCAAAAGGGTCACAAAGCTCTGGTCTCTGTATGTCTTATGGGCCAGCAGCCATAGGTGGTACCGTCCTTTATTTACTGTCCTTGGAAGGGTATAAGGCAGTAGTGTCACTGTGGTGGCTGCAGGATGAGGGATGTGTCTCCCTGTGGGAGGAATTTGGGGCTGCTGCTTTCTTTCCTGGCTAAGGAGGTGATGGCTATGACAGATATGCTGGGTTTGGGCTAAACATCTGTTCTTGGCACCCCTTATTTTCCCTCACAGGGGCACAACTCATTCCAAGAGCCATGTCTCTGTCTCAAATCAGCACTCAGCTGCTTGCTTATGGGGATGAAGCAAATTAAAGGCCCTTCTTCGTTTTCTGTATTACCTGTTGGCTTATGTCTAGCCTTATATACCAGTTTCAAGGCAAAATATAAAGGGAGTAGCACAGATCCTCTCTGAATTATAGAAATAACAACGGATGGCCACATTGCACCAATGTTAGTTGAAGGAAACTCAGATTTGTGTCTCTTACTCAGCTGTGATAAGTGCCCCCCTTTTCCTCTTGGGAGACTCATGTGAAGGACTGCACTTTCTGTAGAAAGGACGATGTTCTACTTAAAGCTGACAAATTTTGTGTAACCTTCCCTTAGGCTTGCTTTTTTAGCTCTGGGGTTTTAAAATACTCTTTTAATTGCAAGGAAAAATCTTTGCATCTGGTCATTTCTCATTAGCTGTTCAAAGGCTATCCAAGGTGAGTTCTAGTTCTTTCAAACAATACTGCTCTAGCCCTTCCCACCACATTTCACTGTTTCAAAGAGAGCACTTGGTCATTTCCTTCACCTCTCCCCCTGGTGCTGGGAGGGCAGCAGGGTAGCGGTGACTCCTTCCCTAGTCAGTGCACTTGGAGCTGGGTGGGATCAGCATTCAGAGCCTGCATTAGAAGACTGGCTGTCCAAATGCTACCAAAAGCATGACCTCCAACATTAGCATCAAACTTCAGTTGAAATGCAGGTCTGACAATGTGTGAAAGTACAGTAACATAAATAAGATGTTGGCTGTAGATCTCCTGATGACAGACGTAAGTGTAAGTATAAAGTGCTCTTTCTAAAAATAGTGTACATGTAGAAGGTGCTGGAAGGGCTGGCTATTGGAGAGGCTTAAAAATAGGTCACAGATGACCAAAAGAGTAAAATAGCAACATCAGCAACACTCATTGTGCAAGTCCAACATTTCAGGGCACCTGTACACTTGGGATCAGCTAGGGGTGAAGTGGCACCTGTGTGTGATAGATCTTTCTGCAAAGGCATGATATGGAATGGAAAGTCAAATTGGGGTTACAATTGAAATGCACACCAGTTATCCATTATATGAAGATGAGTCATGTTTCTTGTCCTTTAATTCCCTATAAAGGAGGCAGAGTTTTCCCAAAACTTACTGCTTTATTTTTTACTCCGTACTGTTTTGAGAGAGTTCTTCATTTGCTATTGATCTGTTCCTGCTTTGTGTAGTGTTGTAGATGTGTTTCCCTAGTGGAAGGTGTGACAAACCATCTCTCTCAACAGCCCATGCCTTCTCTTTACAGCTAAATCCTACTGCTTTCAGTCAATTGAAGGCAATCCTCTTGGGTTTGGTGGCAGTGCTGGCAGGGTACAGGCTGAGCAGAACTGACGAGATCCTGCATCAGCAAGTTCTGTGTCTGTGCCAGCACGGGGGTCTGCCCTCACTGCAGAGCTTGCAGCCAAAGGTCCTGATACGACAAATGCACACAGCAAAGATAGGGCGAGTGTACCTGAGAGAGCCCAAGAGTTTGAAGGACCTGATCTTGGTTAAAGCAAACCTGACAGTTAAAAGAGTGAAAATAAAAGCTGAAGCAGACTAAGAACTGAACAGACCCTGCTAGTATTTGATACATAACTTTACCTTACAGTAGGAGATATGAGAGACATGAAGTCACCCTTTAAAATGTCCTCCAGTAATCCCTCCGTGCTTCCCAATGATCTTTACATAATGAACACTTGAAATATAGACTTGACAATGTTCTGTACCTTGCACTTTTCTGTTGTACTTACTGAACTGATATGTAAGACACAGACCTACCACTGGAATGAGCGAACATATTCCAATGGGTAATTATTATTTTTGTCTATTATTTCAACATAAGAAATTGGATTTTTACCCCATTTTTCCTTGCCCGTTTTACTTTGCACCTGCATTGAGACATTGTCTGTAGGTAGTGTAAAGGTTCTTCCATTCCCTCTCACACCTCCAGTGAGACCTTCAATCAGTGAGAAACTCTAACCAAACAATTTCCTACCTGCTTTTATCGTTTGTTGCATAAAGCAAGAGTTGCAGCATTTTCCTCAGCAAGAAGGGGCTAAAGTATTTATTAAAATAGGAAATCATGAATTATTTGAAATCATAAAATCTAGCAGAAAATATGAACTACCTTTTTGGATCTAAATATGCTGTCAGACCATATAATATCAGTGTTGTGTATATATATATATATGAATGAAGGTTTCTTTTGTGGTGTCTTAAGGATTTCTAGATCACTTGGTGTTACTTGACAAGCAGGCAAATAGGCCTTATTTTTTTGTAATCACTAGGTCTTAAAACATACTGTGATCAACAGCCCTACACAGTTACTGGGGGTTGAGGAAGGATAGAGTTGCTTTTTTTAGGACAGAGCAGCCTTTAGATTAACTCTTTTGATGCCTCTCTGCCATGTGTTAGCTCAAAGTAAATGATTGCAACGTAGCAAAGAATGATCATGTGCTGGCTGGAGGTCATAGTCTATCAGATGTTTTCTTCCAATCCCCCCACATCTCAGTCAGCCAAGTAAGAACATCTGGGTCCCTCTATAGAGGCTCGATGAGTCTGCAGCCACTCTTCTTGTCCTTACAAAAGTGATGAACTTGGGAACATTCATTCTCTAAATGATAAGTCCTACCCGGCTCTGAAGTTCTTTCTGCATGTGAGAGAATACAGCCCTGTTGTGTATATGTGTGCAGATGTCTGTCTATCTGTCTGCATAAATTATTTATGTAAGATGTGGGTATTTTGTTTTTGTTGCATCTCAGAAGAATATAACAGACCAACATTGGTTCCGTAGCAATGTCCTTTTAAAGAACACCCAGCCTGTTTTCCTCATGGATGATCTATCAAAAGCAGAATTCTGATTATACTGTACGCTCCCACGTCTCTTGAAGCAATTCTTTTAGAGTGCTGCCTTTGTTGCTGTGTGAGTAGTCACTCATGAGTAAGAGAAGGCAAGGCATCCAGCCTTACTATCCTCTTCTTTCATTAGCAGAAATTTGCTGGTTTTGTGCATATTCCAAGTCTCAACCAGTTCTTCTGCTTCAGGGTGCAAAAATGGACAAATGACTGCCTGGGCTCTTGCCACTAAAGTTATTGTTGAGCCACCTGGATGGCCAAGGTTCCTCCATGGAACAGCCAAGCTGCTGAAAAGTAAGTTGTCTTTTCTAAAACACCCTTTGCAGTCCTCTGAAGGCTTAAAGTATGTTCCAGTGCATTACTTGGCTGACTTGGCCGCAATACACTGTTGGGGTTAATGGAAAAAATAATGCAAGGAAATGTACGTAACAGCTGAATTGAGGACAAAATTTTGTGACTTTTTCACTAATCTGCTTAGAAGAATGGTATTGGGGAAGATCCTGCCGGTGGAGGGTTTTTTCTGTCTTCAGTTGCGAGACAATCAAATTCATTTATAGTCCTTTTAACCACTTCTATAGTCAATCTTTAAAAAATGAAGGAGTGTTGCTTAGTGATTCGGCTGTAAGCAATAGTGGTTTTCATATACAGCATGGCCAACATTTCCCTAGATGTGTCTTTAAACTCATTCATAATGCTGCTGTCAAGTAAAGGCTGAAAGTCTCTATCAGCATGGACTACGCTGGAGAGGTATAAAAGACTGTACCAAATGCTCATTTGTAACAAAAACAAGAAATCTGAGTTTTCCTGAGCTTGCTCAGTTGTGTGTTTAGCTAGCAAAAAAGGAGGTGATATACATTGTATGACTATTCTGTAACCAGCATGAGAAATGACAGGAGAAGAGAAGGGCCCCATGGGCTGGAAGGCAGCATCCCGTAGCTTGAACAGCACTGGCCAAATCCAGAACCACTTGTTTCCTCTTCAGCAGTTGTTGAAACACTGGGCTACATGGCTGCTTCTGTCTGAGCACAGACAAATTTTCAGCTCGTTAAACTACAGGCAACTTTCCTTTCTGCAGAATTCAGATTTAATGAAGTGAGGTGAAGCACCTCTTCATGCAACAGTGGTGTGAACAGACCAGGTTTCTGCATCAGTAAATTAACAACTGAGTTTTCCTGAGGCTCACCATCAATAAGCACTCATCATCTCTTAGGAAGGAGAAAGAACAGTGAACAAACTGCACAGTTTAGCACTGACTCACTATTTCAGACTTTTCTCTATTTGTTTATTTTGAAGTTAGGGGGAAGAGGAGGAAGGGCTGGGAGAGGAAGTTGAGATGAAGAATTCTCCTTCAGGCTTTTTGAGAGCTGCAATATTTGCATCTCCTTTTTGTGTTCAAAAACTGGTCCATGGTTGGTATTATATATATAAATAGATATATATATATATAGAGAGAGAGAGCAAGCTGAAAACACACCTGGGAGTTCCTCTGCTACAGGTTTTGCTGTCAAAAGGAGCAATCACCCCTACGTTTCTCTAGTACTCAGCTAGTTTTGAAATATCAAATGGTATAGTAGTGTTGAAGCTGATACTTTGATCTTCAGGGAAGTGATGCTGAGCCATCACTGGAGTATTTTTACTGCAGGAAAACTCTAGTTTAGGAAAATGTCATAGCAGGCTATCAGTTCTGGCATGAAATTGCTAGCAGGTGGATACTGTGATGGGAAGTGTTAAGCGGGTTTTGCTGGCTCACTGGTGCAGCTGGCTTGTTCTCTCCCTTACATAAAAGAGAAGTGGGACCTGCCCTCAGGCTGCAGTGAGAATTTGGCTTTGGCATAGGGTGGAGAACATGTAACAGGGACAACAAAGCTTGAAGTGAAGCCTTAGGCTGAGGTTTTACAGAGTATATCTAGAGAAGTTAGGGCAATGTTATTTTAGCTTTCTAGGCCTGAACCTCAGCCTGTGCTGACTGACTTCAGTGCAGCTGTTACAGAAATGGCAAGAAAGGAGATGGAAGGGACTCTGAAATGCCACATCCTGCCACAACCTGGAAATGGCTTTTTAAGACTGTCTATGGAAAACAATGGCCTTACCTGCTCTTGAATTCTGATGCAGCCTCCTGCTGCCACACTTGTAATGCTGCATTTGGCTTAGCTTTAGAGGTCTTTTTCTCCTTCCCTGCAGTTTTAGACCACCAGTTCTTGGCCTGACTTGGGCAGGGGAAGTAGCTTCCCAATCTTCCTTTGCAGAGGTTCTTTACCTTCAAATGGCTTTCATCCTGACACCTTCCTTTTTTTTTTTTTTTTTTTGGGAGGGGGGTGGGGGG
>JAWMRA010000113.1:18281056-18296129 GCA_035584735.1 Pseudotriccus pelzelni
CCCCCCCCCCCCCCCCCCCCCCCCCCCCCCCCCCCGGGGTGCGTAGGTTTTGGGGTTTTTTTTGCTTTCCCCAACTGAGACAGTGCTCATATATGTGGAATTAAGATAAATAGCTTGTGTGCAAACCAAGTGTTGCTACTTTTTGCTGAAGTATCTTGCTAAAGTGGCAAGATTTAGGAGTGGGAAAAGAATTAGGGAAACAACCTTGGCTTGGGAAGAAAATCAATACAGCTCTGGATATATCCTGGAGAAACTCTTAGCTACGCTGCAGTAGAAAGCCTACAGTAGAAAGATGGCAGTTTTTTGCTGAGAGTAAAGGAGATAAAGTGATATTCAGAGCCACAAATCTTATCTACAGCCATGCCCTTAGAACAAAAAGACAAAAAGGAAATGTTACAATATTGTGATTAATTGGATATAAATGCTTTACTATTTGCCTCTGTTTCCTCTGTTCCTTCGGGCTTCCTTGTAAATTAAAAACCAGGGATTTCCCCAGAGCTATAGTTTAATTTGACCTTCTTGTGAAGGAATTCTGAAGTGACACCGCATTTCAAATATGAACATATTACCTTCAGCACTGCCCTTGTTCCTACTGGAGGCTGTGGTGGGAGCACTCTCAGATCCTGGCTGCCCAACATCCATGTGCCTGTCCCTGTCCCCAGCTTGGCTGCAGGGTCAGTTCCTCAGGAGTGACCACTGCTCCATCGTCTTCCCTGCTGTTACCATCCTCATTATTTCCTATTCCAGCTTTACTGAAGCACTGTCAGGGCTTTTGTTGTGGATGTGGAGACACACAGAGGAGTACAAAAGGTTAGGCAGGCACAGGAGGTGGTTCCTGACTACCTGCCTTGCTTCTTCCACAGACTAGGACTTCCTTTGGGCTGTTCTATAAACAACTGATCATTTCAGACATAAGCACCAAGTGCTTTTGGCAATATATTAAAATGATCACGCCTAATCTTATACTGACATGTACACAGTTCTTTGCACATTTGAAAGCAAGGCTAGTAATTAGTTCTCACAGCTCTAGCTGTGAAAGATGATAATTTTGCTGTAGAAAAGAGCATACTGATTTAAATAAACCATCAGACCAAGCAAGGGCACTTTTCCTACAGCCTTTTGAAAACATAAATAAGCTCTGACATTTCTATTTTATGAGGGAACTTGAGGTCCAGAGAGGTCAAAAAAGCCTGCAGGTACTGAAGTCCCATTTACTTTCTGTTGTAGGTGCCAAGTCCCCACTGGAAGCCTCTGCACAACTGTGATCTTCCAGTGTCTAATCTTGCTTTCACACCTATTTATTTTTGAAAATATCTCTAGCAGAATAATCTGGTGTGTAACTAGATGAACAGTTTATAATAAAAATGTCTCTTTATTCTTTGCTTGAGCACTATGCACTGTACACATATTTCCATCCTTAAGATTGTTTTCTGAATTTGCTTTCCTTTGAGTTTCTCACCACAATCCAGTGAGGGAAAAGTAAGAATGAAGTTGCTAGTCCTAAAAGATTGGTAAGGCTGAACACATGAAGCAAGTTGCAGTGACAGACTGTAGTTCAGCCTTTCTGAATGAAAGAAAGGATGATTGAGACAAAGATACAATAGCCATCCACTGCCTTCTTTCTCTTAAAAAGCAAAACTTAAGTCATTATTCTACTCTCTGGTCTCTCTGCCTGTGCAGACTGCTCCAGAGTGTACAGCAAGAGCTTTGAATTCACAGGTGTTTGCAAGGAGAATGGTGTCTTACACCCCTGGCAAGTGAAATGTTGTGAGTGAGGAAAAGAAGATCTGCCACCATTGTTTTAAGGTTCTGGCCTGTGTTTCTATGGCAGGCATGAATGCACTGGATGAAGCTCGGACTACATTCAAGCTGGTAATTCCAGCCCCCTGGATGTGCCCAGGCATAACAGCTTATACCCCTTTGCTTGTTCACTTTAGCTTCAGCACTGTGAATTCATTGAATCCATTTGAATTAATCTTGATTTGTGCCAGAGTACTCCCGGAGAGAGCTTGCAAGGCACACGTAGGGTGAATTCTGATCTGCTCTTGAGTGTTAAGGGGCTGCCATACACACTATTTAGATGCAAAACAAGAACAGAGATGATGATAGATTTCCTTCTGCCAGCAGCAGTGGTCACTAAGCTGCTGCATGTCTCTGAAGCAGAGCAATTGCACTAGAAAAGGGAGTTCAAATGGGATAACTCATAGAAGTTTTATTCAGCAAGTGGAAGGTATGTCAGACCCGTGTCTTCCAAAAGTTTCTAGAACTGTGAAGATTCTGGGGTTAATCAAATTCCCCTGTTCAGTTGGAGAGGTGTTACCAGTGTGCTACTGGGAGGATTCCTGACACCTAGGTGCTGCCAGCAGGATGGCAGGGCTTGGGGAAGTGGTTGGTACCAGTGTAAGCAGGGGAAAAGTGAGTCACGTTTTTATTCAGATGAGTGCAACACGATCGGTGTTTTTAGCTTAACAGTCGTTTGTATCTGGCTGATTTCAAAAGCAGGTTGCATTTTCTTTCCATCAAGGCAATATATAGTGTTTATTCTGCTTAATCAAGTGGCAGAAGGAGAACAGAGTGTTCCATTCACTCATCTTTAACAATGTGTGAATGATACATGGCTGAATGGATGGGTGATGTATCTTGCCCAGTCTTTGCTGCATTAACTTACTCATTTATGTTTTTTGGCTGGAGCTAGGCTGAACAAACTAGGTGAACCAGGAGAGATGACAGGTAGAGCTCTGTCAACATGCAGGGTGTTTTGCCTTTTCTGCAAAACTGTGACCTCAATGCAAAGCAGACCTTGGTGTGAATACAGCTCTCTTCCCCCAGCACGTTCACAGGTGTAAGTTGACAGGTTGATCTTTCTGTGTCCACATGAAGGTTATGCAGCTAAGTAGTGGGAATAAGCAGAGGATTACCTCCAAGTTAGAGAAGAAATCTTCCCTGCCTGTCTGTAGCCATGATTATGCCAAAAAAAAGCACTGCTCAGAAAATGGAGGCTAATATTTTGAAGATGGTGGTTTCCATCTCCTATAGAAACAATATTTGCTTTGGAGGGACATGTGCTCAAATTTATTTTGTTATTTCCCCATTTAAAGCAAATATTTTCCAATAGCCTCTATTCTAAATAAGTCAGGTTCTCAGAGCAATAAAATTCCTTTAAAACATTTCTTTGGGCTTAATTACAATTTTCTCCTTGAGAAGCACATGGCAGGAATAACACATTGCCTAAGCAAGTAATTCAAATTACTGCTTGAAAAAGTCAGGATGCCAAAACGCCCAAAGTATTCACTGTTTGGGTTGAAAAAGCAAAAAGCTCTGTTTTTGTTTCAGCTGCCTGTTGCTGTTCCATGTATGAAGGTCACCCTCTGCAACCCTTTTCCCAGGTATTATAATGGAGCAAGAAAAGACGAAAGTGGTTTGTGCCAAGGGGGTGGGTTTTGAGCAAGCTTCAGCCCCCGGCGAGGTGCCTGTTTCCCAGAACTGCTGGCATTGCACCTCCCACCTGGGAGCCTGGCGGCTGGTGCTCCATCGTCATATGCTGTCAGAGAACCTCCAATGTGCCTTTGACCTAGAAAGGTAAAAATATCTTGATAACAATAACAGAGCTTTTCTGAGATGACAGACTGTGCCGTAAGCAAGAGCCAGTCTTGGTAGGGTCCTGAACGAGGAGCCTTGTAGGGTCTGTGGCACCACTGTAATGAGAAGCATGAGGCACGGGATGCTTCTATAACTAGAACTGCTCTTTGAACCCCCCTCCCTGCCTATGCTCCTCTCCACGTCCCTCTCCCACAACTGATGTTGGTATGAAGATAAAAACAGTGCTTGAACAAGATCTGGCCAAGACCAAATGCTTCAGTGAAGGTCCCTGTTTGTTACCCTGAAATGTTCTATAGAACATCATAGTAACCCAAATGGCCTATCTGGCAGGTCTCGTCATCTGGTTGAAGCTGGTAATTATCTAGAAAAAGTTGGAAGTAGGTAAAGCTGAGCCCTGAAAAGCTGATTTCTAATCAATAAATTAGTACCTATCAGGAGGAGGATGGGCAATACCTACAGGCCAAGGCATTTTCTTCTCAGGAGTTTAAGTGGATAATATGTCATCCAAGACTTACCTTTAAGGTTAAAATGGCATCTTTGCTGCTGTCAGTAGAGAAGAAAAGGGTGCCACCTTCTTCAGACAGCTTCAGAAAGCTGGTAGGAAAGAAGACTTCTGCTTAGCTACATTGATACTCTTAAAACATTTCCTTGGGGTCTGCATGGAGGTGCAATTAAACTATGAATCAATTCTCTGTCAATGCACTGCCGATAACACACAAATACAAATGGAGAGGAGGCCTCCCCTGATGGGATTATCTTTGATCTTCAGAATGGGTCTTCATAATTGTGTATAAGAAGCTAAGCAAAAAAAAATGTTATTAAGATGAAGAACATCTTAGCATTGGGTGTTTTTAAAGACTCAGCAAGTCATTGCATGTACTCAGACACCGAGATGTATCACTTTCTTAGTGATAAAATGTTTTCCTTCTAAACTATCAATCTCTTTTCTTGTACTTCCTCTCTACAGCAGCAGAGAGAGCCAACAAGAGGCTTTTAGACATTGCCTGAAAGACATATCAAAGGTGAAGAGTGTTGTTGCCTAAAGAATCCTAAGAATTCTGAGGCATGAGTGTGAACTCAGCCTGGAGAAGGCCTCTTTGGGTTCAGGCGTTGGTGTGGCTACCGAGGGCAGTTCCAGCTAAAGGCAGAGTTGCCTTGTGGATGCACTGCATTTGGTTCCTGGGAAAGGCTGGCCGAGGTGTGTAAGGCAGAGGCATCCTACACAGAAAGCCTTTAGAATAATGTGCAAAAGAAGCCGGAAATGTCACATTTCTCATAGGAAACATGTTTGTGAGGAACAAATATGTTCTCTGATTGAAAGGTGAGCTTCAGGAGAGGGAGAAGAGAAGTCAGGGAATAACCAAAGTAAGTTTTCCTTCTCCCAGGGCTATGGTCAGCTTGGAATTGGATCAGGTAGAGAAACTGCAGGTATACTTCATCTGTAGCACACATCAGCTTCTGGAGAAGTCATCCTCTAGCCATCTTCCCTTGCAAAACCCAGAAAAGATATCTTCCTCTGCATAAAGTTATCACCAATAAACTAATATTTTCCAGAAGGGAACTGTTCTACTAGAGGAGAGGGAAAGTCACAGTCTTCAATCCACGTGTTTTACAACCCTATTTTTTTCTGGTTTTCTCTTTTGCTGGTTTCAACTTTAAATTTACTTGTCCTTACTCTTTCATGAGCTTTAAAAATAATATGTTGATATAGGAAATTAGGCTTAAGGGAGAACGCTGCTTACCAATTCTCCTCCTTGCTTTTTCACTTTCACTTATGGATCAATGCTCATTATCAAATGCATTTAGTAAAAAAGATAGCTGTCACAAATGTTTTTCCCTAAATAAATTAACTTTCATGAGAAATGGAATCCAAGAAAGAAAAAATATCTCTTGGACACTTTGCAATATTTCTTTTGCAGAAGACAGTTGGCCAGTCAATACCTAAAATGCATATTCTTTGAAGCCATGCCCTGTATTGTATCTGTACCCAGAGGGTGGTTGGCACTGGAACCCAGGGAAGTGGTCACAACACCAAACCTGACAAAGTTCAAGAAGCATTTTGACAATGCTCTCAGGCACATGGTGGGGCTCTTGGGGATGGTCCTGTGCAGAGTCAAGAGTTGAGCTCAGTGATCTTTGTGGGTCCCTTCCAACTTGGCATATTCTGTAATTCTGCTTACTAAGGATTATGGAATATATATTTTTTTGGAATATTTCATGGAATATACTTTTTTGTTAAACTTCCCCGAGAGAGAACTATATGACAAGGGACAAATGGTAGGTAACTGGACTTCTGCACTAGCCCCACTACTTTTTATTTTGTTCTTTCCTCTAACTTCTCACAAGACAGTTTTCATACTTTTTGAGCTCTCTTTTGCCAAAGAGTTTGCCAGAAATTTTTCTAGTGACGGAGTTGATGACTCTAGAAGGAGCAACTGAAACTGGGCTGAAGTGTCCACTCATTTATCCTGTAACTTTTGGATTGAAAGTGTTTCTTGGTAGCGTTAAGAGGGCAAAGATTGGGGAATCCTCATTTTGAAAAATTCATGTCCTTTATACGTTATTTTAAAAAATATTTTCTTCTTGTTTTAACTAAAATAAAAGGGAACAGTAGAATTAAATTTATTTCAGATTGCAAATTCTGAATGTTTCACTAAGGAAATATAAAAGACACATGTTTCAAGGGAAACATGCAAGGATATTTTCTAGTAAATAATTCAGTAAACTGAAATCAAATTCATGCATAATTGCTAAACTTGCTCCTAAATTCCCTGGAATGAAAAATTTCGTCCAAGCTCTTGCCACAAAAAATGCCTCTGGTTGCATATGAGCCTGTTGTTTATTTCCCTGGTAGTGACATGTATTCTAAAATTATAAGTGATGAATTAAACCTAAGTCTGGAAGCCAAGGGTTCACAACTACTAGTCTGTTTCTGACATTAATCTTTATGTGGAGCTAGATTGGCCATTCGTATGAAGTCATTCACAAACCCCCTGAGGGTTTGTCTACATTTTTTCAGCAGGATGAAGATGCCTGTTGGTGGGTGTGAGACTTACATTTGTGTTCATAGATTGTGATTTTAACTGATTTTAAATAACACTGGACTTTCAGAAATATTGCTCTTACGGTCAAGGTATTTTGGGCTTTGGTATCAATGGGGAATGCACTCCATTTCTCTGGCCATGCATCCTCTGCTGTTTTAACGGGATACTCAAGCTTTGAGTACTTCATGCATATCAGATATACTTCTTTGCGTTGTCTTTTGAGGACTGTAGCATTTACTGTACACCACCAATTTTTCCATTCAGACATTGTCTGAGTCCCAAACACACCTTTGAGCCTTGCCAAGAAGCTGGTAGTGCAGGAGCAAACACAATAAATCTGTTATTCCCCTAATTCCTCAGGCAGACACTGAGTAGCGCAGGTTGCTCCTTCAGCTCTTTCAGTCTTGGCTCTTGCCCTGACCTGCCAGAAGAGGAGGCCACACCTGAAGCAGAGGTCTGCAGGTGGGAGGTTGAGGCACATATTTCCAAAGATGCACTGGAAGGAGCATGGCACAAGATCGGAACAAACAGTGTGTTTGCAGCTGGTGAGACTTGCTGAAATACAGCATGAGATCACTGATTTCATCCTTTTTGTGATAAACCTTCTGCAGTCACTCCTAAGCCAGTCAATCTGGTGAGTCCCAAACTTAAGAGTTTCATCATAGCTTTGAAACAACACCAAGTGATCCAGATGTCCGATGTACATCAGATGTTGTTAGTAGGGGTAGATCATGCACCACTCATAGTCTGAGTATTTTTCATGAGGATTTGTTGATGAAACATTGTGACTAATGAATGAAAAATTTTTGTGTCAAGCGGAGACAGGGGAAAGACAACTTTCCAGGTGTAGCTTCTTGAAAATGGAGATATTAAAAGGATCAGCAGAGCTCCTCAGCTCAATAAATGAAAAAAAAGTCTATTCACAAGGAGCTGAGGAGGGCCAGGGACCCTTTTACCACATAGGTGGACATATTGCAAACCATCCCCTAAAGCTCAGGCACTTTGAAAGAGACATGTATAAAAAGAGGCGAGATCAAGTCACAGTTGGAAGTGCTCTGTAGTCAAGGTGTCTGCACTTAGCTGGAAGGATTTCAGAAAGACCTGTAAAATAGCACAAAACTCTAGGGATGTGCCTTACAGTGTGAAAGCAGTGTTTTCAGTCTACTAGATTTCTCTAAGAAAAGCTTGAAAGTCAAGTTGTTAATGTTTTGGGATTTTTTTTCTAGACAATACCTTTTATAATTTAACAGGGAAAAAAAAGGAGGCTATCCAATGAGGGAATATTGAAATTAAAAGCAAACAAGAAGAGAAACTCAACCTTTAGTGCCAAACAAGTCTGGAACACTTTCTGAAGCGAAATTGGCTGGATGGACTCTCTTGATGGGGAAACTCCAGTTCTGAAAGACAAATGGCTCTTAATGGGCTTAATATTGTTCATTCATGTGATTAGGAAGGAAGAGAGTTGTGTGGTGAAGTCATATGGCCTGAGCTGCAAAAAGAGTCAGAATGGATAACTGTAGCTATGCACCAATATTTCTCAATATTCTTCACCAGCATTTTAAATTCCCTGTTGACTAAACTCTCCACAGCTCTATAGGCACATCACTGTTGTTTGTATTGATCTGTGGTGCTCAGCAAGAGTTTAGTTTTATTTTGCTTGCTCAGTTGAGAAATGTTGATTCATCTTTTCACTGCAAAAAATTACTAATAACAAATGCTTTCCAGGAACCAGCCCCAGTAAATCAACCATAGACATGTAGCTCAGATTCAATTAAATTGATAGGGCACACAGTTCAGCTTCAATTTAATTATTTCTCATTTTATGTAAATGAGATTTCTTATTGCAGTGAAACAAATTATTATTTTCTCATGACAGTGCCTCATTTGCATGTTTTACTACTTATTCTGCCCTTAGTTTAACCTAAAAACAAAACAAAAGATTCTTCAAAATTCAGAGGCTGAATTGAAGAGCTAATCTTTCATTAGCATTCTGGAGACAGTACATTCCTTTGTGATCTGGTTGTGCTTAGCCCTCATATAACACTCCCTGATTAAGGCTGTGTGTTTGACAAAATAGATTAAGTGTGACATCTGCCAGATATATAACCCTAGAGGCAAACAGTCTAACCTTTGGGAATTTTCATCCCAAAAACTGTATTTGGCCAAATCTGCAGCTTAGGATCCAGCTGCTTAAACAATTTCTGATGTGTACTTCAGAGATGAAGCGATGTATTTTTTCAATATACTGCCTATCCGTCTCCTACTACAAATAATGCTCACTCCATTTTGGTGTAAACTAATAAGCACAAACACAAGTGGAAGCTGCAGAAGTTATTCATGCCTCTATTTTTCTCTGGCTCTCACAATGAATTTGTCTCTGCAGAACCCCTGTGACTCGGAGGTATTAGGGCAGCTTCCTACAGACAGAGAGCTGGAGCATACTAAGAGTAAAGGAATTGCTGCAAGGCACAGGCAACGCCAATGGTCAGGAATTAAATTAAATCCTCTTGCATCTTAACCAAGTACCCAAGCCACAAATCAGTTCCATTCTTCACGTAGACTATGCTTCTTCGGGATGCAAAGCTGTTTGGCCAGCTATCCCCTGAGTTGACTGTCAGAACAGGGACGATATTTCTTTACCAGCCATGTGTGTGAAGTCATGTGAGTTTGGCACAACCTATTTCACTTTGAGAAAAAGATAATGGAAGAAATTTTGTGTGGTCAGTGAAAAAAAGTACTATCCCTCCCACATACCTGAGCGCGACTTCCACTGGGAAAGACAAAATCATTCTGGGGCTACTTGCCTATGCACCTCTTCAAAAATGTGAAGTTTACTGATGTTAAATTCAGCAAAGTAAGCAAGATGCTGTATTTATTATCACTAACACACCTTGTTCTTCTTCCATTGGAAAGCAGAGATATGCAGTCATTTGTGTCTTCAGGCCACACTTACCTGCATAATACCTGTGAAAATTAGAATGCTTCTGTAATACCTAATTGCAGTGTGTGGTTTCATAGAAGGAATAAATCAGCTTTTCCCTTCTGGGCTTTCATTCTTCAGTAGTTTTTCACAGTTCCTCACACTGAGCCATGACTGCTAAAGTTTATCCCAGAGTAGTTTTACAACCAATGGTAATGGCTTAATGAAGCACTATCAGTCTAAGTGCCAGTCCCCACTGCTTATGTTTGCTGTTGGATTCCTTTCTGGTTTAGCAGCATGGACAGAAATGTTGTCAGGAGCTGATGCTGTCAGTGCTTCCCACGTCTTGGAGGCTGCTGGGAGGAAAAAAGTTAATTTTTTCCAAGCAGTCCCAGCATTTCAGACAATCTCACTCAGCTGTGGCAGCGCACACACACACTTGGAGATGCAATAAGTCACTTGTGAAGTAGAGTTTGTGCTGGTTTCTGCACCCAACCCTGTTGCAGCCAGACAGCTCCAGCCAGGCATGAGTCAGTGTCTGCCCAAGCCAGGAGGGATGGGATGGGGATGCCAGCTGAAGGGGAGCAGGGAGGATGGCCCTGTCTCTTGACTTTGACCTTTTAGTGGGGGCCATTCATTTGAGTATCTGCCTACTTCTCACACAGAGGCAACAGCCATATCTTTTATAGGTTTCATGGAGTTTGTGCCATTCTTCATTTTTCACTTGGTCAAGGTCTTCTATGATTAGTTGGTTTTCTTTTGCAGCTTGAAGGAAAACCAGGTTGAATTAGATGTAGTTTCTGTTTCTTGCAATCAGTGTCATGAGGGCTTTCAGCTGGATTGGGGAAAGCTTGTGGGAAGGTGAAGGTGTTGCAAACGATCTTTAGAGTGGGCTGTGTGACTCCATTCACCAGTGCCCCTCTGAGAGGCTGCTCCTTGTGTGAAACATCTTCCCCTTTCCCAACCACGTCCACTGAAGCCAGCTCTGACTCATGGGCACACCAACTCCAAAGGCAAGAGATGTTCTGATGGTTTATTAAGCCAAATTGCAGCTCTCTCTTGGTCTTACAATAAGAATTGATATAGCTAACTAGGCAGTGAAGGTCTTTGGGAGCTAGCAGTGAAGGATAATTGGGAGAGTTTATCTCTCATGCTCCTTGATAACTAGAAATAATCTCTCACGTCATACAGGAAGCTGCTGAACAGAGCCAGAAATAATCTGATGGCACATGGTTCTTGAGAACGAAGACAGCTGTGTGATCCCAGCCTGATCACAGGGCAGCTGCTCATCTTCTGCCTTAAAAACTGCAGCCTGCTTGCTGAAGACTTGCCAGGTAAACAGGAATAGCCTCAGTGAATGGGAACTGCTAAAGGGTCTTTTGATGTCAATATGGATTGTGTATGCTCCAGTTGTCATCTGTGGTTTATGTTTCTTGGTGTTCATCCTGATTTGAGTGGTTTTCCTCTTTTACCTACTCAGCTTTGTGCTGCTTTATTTTGTTTGTGTCATTTTTTAGCCCTGTTCAGCTGATATGGTTTATTGAGACTGTACTGCTAAAGCCTCATTTCCCTCATTTCATGTGTGACACAGACCATTTCTCCACTGCTCATCTTGGTAAAGTTTTTCTTTCAGATATCATATTATTTCCTTTCGCCAACCCATGTGCATGCTGCAGTCATGGAGCATAACTCCTTGGTGAACACATGGTCCTGGTACAAACTTTATGTATCAGGGGGTTTGCAGACAAACCTCTGTGAGTGCCTCACTGTGTCAGGCTGCTTGCCAGAGAGGTCCCTTGCCAAGCCATGGCAGCGGGGAATGTAAATGCAAGGGTTGGAGATGGAGAGTGGGGGATATGAGTGCTGGTGTCTCCTCACATCTTCAGGAAGAGAGGGAGGTGTACAAAAAAGCAGGGAGCTGCTGCTGGGCTTTGGGGTGGGGAGCCCCTGTAGACTACGACCAGAGCGAGGACAGAGTTTGGTCTGACGGAAGGAAAAGGGAAATGTAGAGCTGTACCAGCTGCTAATCTTGCTGTTGGAAGCTTTTTTTTTTTTTTTTTAAGATGCTTGATGAAAACGCTTCTGCATAATTTGCATTTGTATCCTTTTCATTCTATAATAAGTAACTCATTTGCATGTAGAGAAGAGACAATTCTTATACACAATTCTCTGCTTGGCATATGATCTACAAAGTGAATATAATGGTTTCCTGCTTCTGTGAGCTTTTATTAACAAATACAGAAAGAAAAATAGAAAAAAAGAAGTTTGGGAAAAATTGCATAGCTATTACGAGTATTACGTATCAGGTTTTTGTTTTACGTTGTTCGGTTTTGAACATAACTTAGGCCAAAGCTTACTGCTTCTAAAGCCGCAACAACAGTGACTACTCGTGTTTCCAGCAGTTTGAGTTTATTATCTTTCCTTCTTTCTTTGGAAGCAAAATTAAACAGTTTATTTTTGCTTCCACAGAACTGCGAGTTTGCCAAAGTGTAGACAACTTGCTATCTAAACTTTGCTGGAATAAACACAGTCCATTTTTTTTTACCCCCTAAAAACTCACTTGCTGATATGCTCCAGAAAAATTTCTTAAGCTCCAAATGACAAAATGAGGAAAATGATGTATATATTTCTTCAGTTGTATCCCAGTGCTGTCTTTATCTGTAGGATTTGCAAGCAAATTGACTTTCCTTCCTGTCCTTTTCTTATATCTTCTCTGCAGCTGACGAGAGATTTGCAAGCAAATAGGCCTTTTTCAAAATTTAAACCAGATTTGCTGTTTCACAGTTTGTATTTCTTTTGCATAAATACATTTTTTCCATAAGGCCTATAGGAAGTATTATCTGACAATCCCACTGGCCAACTTCCTAAAGGTTTTTTTTGTTTCCTGTTGATTTAAAAGCAACTGTAGTCTTCTAACCCTGTCTTGCCATCTCTCCCCCTCCCCATTTGTCTCATTTCATATGCATTTATGATATCTCTCTCATGTAAACAGAATGTTTAAAGGGGAGTGAAGTGTATTTAAATAAAATTGTTTTTCCCACGAGAGTCACTGCACTATCAACGTTAGGGCTGTTGCCACTGCTGAGTTTACCAGTAACTTTGCAGTGGGAAACCCTGCATTCATTTACTTACAGTCTGCCAAACTTCAGCAGTTTGGGATAAAATCTTCCCTGCCAAGAATCCGGGTTTTAACTCCATACTGCTCCTTTCTTTCCTCCAACGTGTTCAAGGAAGGAGATGTAAGTTGTTTTCAAAGTCTAAGATGTAATTAAAAACTACAATAATGACTGTGCAAAAAAGAGCAAAAGAAAATTTGACTGGGCTATTTAATCCCAGCATCTCCAACTACTAAAGAACTGAGGGTTAGTCTCCTCTCCCAGGTAACAAGTAACAGGATGAGGGAAATGGCCTCAAGTTGTTGTGGATTTTTTTTTGTTTTTCCACAGAAAGGGTTGTCAAGCATTGGAACAGGGTGCCCAGGGAAGTGGTGAAGTCACCATTCCTGGAAGTGTCCAAAAACATATGGATATGGCACTTGAGGACATGGTTTAGTAGTGGTGGTATGTTGACTGTTGAATTTAATGATCTTAGAGGTTTTTTCCAACCTTAATGATTCTATGATTCTATTAGATTGACTTAAGACAAATTGAAGGGATATGGAAATTTTCCAGGATCATTTTTATTAGGAGTTAGGCTCAGATTATCAGCTTCTAATACACCCAACACTTAATAGTTGTGATTGCAGACAACTCCTACTTCCATAGATAGGGGGAGAAATTTTCTCACTGCCTGCAATCCTCAGGCAGTGCAATTTATTGAGAGGCAACTCCAGGTCTACAGAACAAAATCATCTGGAGGCAAGGTGTATGGCTCCTGTTGGGGGGCATCTGACCTCTTCCTTCCCTCTGAGAGCCCCAGTTCTCCTCGCTCTAACAATTACATCCATCCTATAGTAGATCCTTATCGTGTCTGACAGCACTGGGAGATGTACAGGTAGCACAGAGTCGTTATCACACACGCGTTGAATCTCAGTAGGGAGATCAGTCTCACACCACTCACCACAGAGCTGTCAGTGCCCATCAAAGGGAAATTACAAGATGTATAAGCCAATGGGAGTGCACCGTCACATTGAGGTTGTGCAGCTGCAGCGGGAGTGGGAACATGAAGCATTCACTGCAGAAACCCTCAAACGCAGTAGGTAAGGCTGGGGAAAATACTCCTGTTTGAAAATTTTAATCGCACATCTCATTTTGGGACAAAACACAGTTCTTTTCTTCTTTTTATTTACTTTTTCATTTTATAAAGCTCCTGTCTCAGAGTTGTGGCCCCACACTGGATATCCTTTGTTGTTTTTTTCTCATGAAAGAGTAGACAGTTTTCCAGACAGGCCAGATTTTACATGTTATGTGCAGGTGGACCTTGCCTACCCCTGCCCTAACAATGTCTCACTACCCTAGCACAGTGCCTGAGCATCCCCACTGCTACCCAGCTCTACCTTTCCCAGCCTCAGGCATTTTGGAGGAAGAAATCATAGGGCAGTTTCTTAGAGAAGCAGAGAGATACAAGAGGGATGAACAAACAGGTTTTGTAAAAGTTCCTCCATTGCTGCAATAAGTCTGCCCAGAAACTCATACCAGATCAATCTTCAAAATTTGAACTGAAATTTATGAAAGTTGAAATGAGAGAAATGAGTTTGACCAGATGCCCTGAGAGCTGAGCACAGAGCGAATCTTCTGGGTTGTTTTTCTGGAATACAGCAGTAGATACAGAAATATGACACTGCAAAACCATTGTATGCATTGATAACCTGCAGGGAATCTTTATGAGCAACAGAATAAATGGTCATGCAAGTACTAGCCATGGCAATTGATACTCAAATCTACCTGCTGACTTGATTTTAGCTGGACTACACCAGAATGCCTGCCTTCCCCAGGCAGACTGGCACATCTCCTCCCATCTATTAGGCTGTACTTATGTGTGGGTGATTATTCAAACCTATTAAAACCCCATGCTGTCCTCCTGCTCTCTCTTCGCTCTCCTCTGCTTGTGGGTTATCCTGCCCTCCCTGGCTGAGCCATCAGTTCTGCACCACAAAACAGTTCTTCATACAGTGAGTGATAACTTGTCCTGTGTCTGTGTTAACTTGAAATTAAAGGAATCAATGTGTAAATTATCCTATCTGATTTAAAAGTTTCACAGTTTCATCTTCAGCCCTGCTAGGGTTGTAGGCTCCTGACATTTTGGTTGTCTATTGTAAATTAAATTATAGTGAGGAAATAGGTGTCTTGATACTTCTTGTATGTTTGGAAGGTTGGTAAAATTAAACTTCAGAGCTACATAGATGTGTTTAGGGAGTATCACTTGTCGCCTTGTCATGGGTTTGCCTAGGGGACAATTTTTACCACACCTCCCACAAATTGTTCTAAGGTGAGAGAAGCTTTATGCAGACAAAGAGATCTGATTGGTGAGAAAATAATATTAGGATTTATTACTAGCATATATAAAAACT
>JAWMRA010000113.1:18296229-18307549 GCA_035584735.1 Pseudotriccus pelzelni
CAAAGGCGTCACCTGAACTCCTGATTGGCTTTTGTCCGGAAATTCATCCGGACAAACTATTTCCAATCCCCAAGGAGAGGGACCTTTGCAAACCCATGACACGCCTTAAAGGCTGAGTAATCTTTTTGTTTTCAAGGGTGCTTTCCTGCTGAGCACAGGAAAAGAGAACTGGGGGTATTCATGTTTTTTTTTCCTGTATTGTTGTTACTTACTGTTACTATGCTTTCTTGAGCCAAGTGGAACCTGTTTTCCAGTTCAGAGCACATGCTGGGCACTGAACCTCTAAACCATCAGCAGAAGTTGGGGCCATTCAGCGTAGTGCGGTGTCTTCAGAGTAGCATGGTGGTTGCCCTCTGTCTTATTGCAAGGATCTTCCTCAGGATACGCCAAACTCAGCCCAACAGGAGCTTGCAAAAACACTGAAGAAGAAATACTTAGGAAGGCTCTGTGCTAATTCCATCTGTGATTATAACTGGGGGAGTAAATTGCATATTGGGTATATGTTTGTGATAAAATGGGTGTGAGTGGCCAACTAGCGTGACCTATTCTGATGAGGAATAAGCCTTGCAGGCTAGTACAACAAACAGATTACAGAAAGATGAAAGATAGCTCTGGAGCCCTCTTTCTTTAACTTCTGTGTCCCTCATATCTGCAGAACAGCTGTAATGGAAACAACACCCATGTATGTCAGGGCTGAATTTGTTCCCAGGGTTAGTGATGGGGAGGGCTGTGTGTTCAGTAATGTGCCAGACTGGTCTCCTCCGCTGGCTTTGCCATGTGCAATTAACAGGAGTACATGAGTGACGGTACCCATATCAGCATGAGAACTCTGGTAATGGCGGGAGGTAATTGGTTTAAAATAATTAATTTGAAGAGAGATATTTAATGTGCTGCCCACTTCCCCTTCTGCAAGAGCTGTCAGACAAGGTTTTCCACCAGCGTGGTTTGGTACACTTTCAGAAAGTGTTTCATTCTTTGAGAAAGCACATCTAAGGTTGGTGAGAAACAACTGCAATTGGAAAGTGTCATAATTGCTGAGACATGAAACATGTGAAAGCATGGCTGTACACTGAATACATGGTTTGCTGGAAATAGTCAAGTCTGTCCTGGTTGCTGGCACATATTCTCTGTGTCACAGTATCTGCACAGAGCACCTTGGGGGTCCATGGCCGTAACAGTCTAAGGACTTGTCTGTGCTGGACCTTTGCTGTAGGATGAAATCAGAAAAGCTTTGAACTGGGCCAGTAACCATGTGCACTGTTATGTCACCCATTGATTATCCTCCTGAGTCCTGCCAAGACAAAACCTTATCCCTCTAAATAGTCCGATCTCAGAGAAATTGTCCCCGGGCACCGCTCCATGACAATAGTCACGGTTCTGGATGGAGATAATTTAAATACGAATATTTCTGTTTTCCAAGTGCTCTGTTTAACTATATAGTGCCTCCTTGACACTGCAGAACTTGACTCTGCAAAGTCATTCTTCTTACTGCTTTTTTAAGAGGGTTGGTGGGGACATGAGAATGGCCACTGCCAACACTCACCGGTCTTACTGTACCTGCAGAAGGCAAAACACATCTGTACATAGGTTTTACGCTATCCAAACACAGTTTCACATAATAGGTAAGGTAGTTTCTTAATATCTCAGAGACCAGCATATAGCTTTTAGGGACGGATGCAGCTGGAGAGCATAAGTGGGCATATAAGAAAATGTTCCAATTTTACCCTTACAAGGGGTGAACAGAGCAGATGCTTACATATGGAGGTCAAGCTACAAGTACAGTAATTCTCCAGCTGAGAAATACCTAACATTCTTCTGGAAAGCAGGAGAACAGCTTGTAAATCGTATCTTCTGAGTTACTTCACTAATCAACACTAAGCAGAAAAGCAGACTGACATAAGTGGGCATTAAAAACATGCCATTTTTCTCAGGGATGCTCTTCTGAGTAAGATGCACTAATATGGCCAACTGAGCAACCAAACTAAATTAGGCAATTTCCCTTCTACTCAGTGAGAGGAAAAAAGGGAGCAGCAAGAACAGAAGCGTAAAAAATAAGTGCCCACTTAAAACAGCATTCAAAATGAATGTTACAGGTTTTGTTATTATTTTAACTGCCTAATTCCTTCCCTTTGTGAGCAAAAGCAAAAAAATATTTAACATAGACAGAATTCCCTTTCCCTGCCTTTAGCTTTTTGTACATAAAAGGAAACCAGTTCTCTGAAGAAGCTGTATTTTTGACATTTGACTAAGCAGCCAGAGATGCTAAGAAAAATGCATTCAGGATTTTATGCTAGCCTTTCCCTAATGCAGTGGGTGAGGAGCAGGTGATGGGGCAAGCCAGCAAACAAGCAAAAAAAAACAAAAGTCAAACCTGCATGCTGCTGTGAGCATGATGTCTCTCCACCGCTCACAGCACACTGCTGGCTCCTGCACTCACAGCAGTGGGCCTGACCCAGGTCGAGTCACTGCAACTGCCCAAAAGAACCAAAGAAGGATGGGGAAACACATAGATTTGGCTGGGGGGAACCAAGGGAAACTATTCAGGTGGCAGAATCACCCCTTGGAAATCACTGGAGGTGACAACGGGCAGCAGCCTTGCCTGAGGAGGGGAAAGGGGGGATGCAGGGGAAGATGACTGATCAAAACATCCTCGGGGCAGACAAGGGAGCAGCTGCCGCTTCCCCCTGCTGAATGTCACTCCAAGGAAAGCAAGGCACGCTGCACCCACCGGGCAGCCAGGCACACGCCATCTGCGCTTGGTGACCGCTCTGGGCAGCGCTCGTGCCCCGTGCTGCCTGCCTGCTCGCCAGCCCACCTCCAGTCTGTCACACCTGCCTGGCCCACATCCCCTGGGCTCTGCTGCCTCGCTCAGAGGACACAGTGGAAAATAGGTTTGTCCACGGCTGTGTGATATGTTGGTTCTGGCCAGTAATGTTTTGTTAACGTTGCTCTGGTTCGGGGGTGTTGATGGAGCCTCCCGTCCATCACCAGGTAGTGTTGGCAGGTAATGCTGCGGCTTGGAGGTTATTTGATGGGTGCTGTGCATTGGTGCATTGGTCATCTTAATGTGCTTCACCTCCTCAGCAGCACCTTCCCAGCTCTGCAAAGCAAGACAGAGCAGCCCCTGGGTTCACTCACAGCCAGGCACTTGGCAAATATAAAGGATCAAATTGGTCCCTGGTGAAGCAACCTCTGAACTCCTTTCTTTTTGGTAAAATGCTCTCTCATGAGCTTTTCTTCAAGTGAAAAGGAATGTCTCTTTAAAGATATTAAATAAAGGACAGAAAGTGTTTGCAAAAATACTGAACAAGGAACTTCGCCGGGATAAAAAAAAAAATCCATTTTGCTGTTAGTGTGAGTTATAAAGTCTGTTTTCTGGCTTTCACTAATCCTTTTTCTTTTCACTGGGGTTTTTCATGTGGATTTAGAGAAATATTACAGTTATCTATGCATCCCACAAAGTCAGTTTATATTTATTCACTTTACCTCCCTCCACATCCTTTCTAGCAGAAACAGCACAGTAGCCACAGGGGAGAAAATTAGCCAGGCAGATTCTCCATCTGTCTGTTTTTCTATTTCCCAGGGTTATTTGACTGTGCATATTTTTGTGGGTCTTGGTGGATCATTTTTGAATGATGCAATTTGAAACAAAACAGCCCAAACCTACATCTTCATCTACACAACTAACCAGATGGCCTTAACAAGGCTAACCTTGACTGTGGGTTGCATGCCACAGTTTGCTTTGTCTGAGGGGAGACACCACAGGCTCTGACATTTTTTCCTCATGGTGTTTGAATTCCTACATCCGTTCCTTAGAGGTAGAATGACAGAATAGTCTGAGTTGCAAGTGACCCACAAGGATCATAAAGTTGGCTCTGTAGAGGACAACCCCAAAACCCACACCATGTACCTGACAGTGATGTACAAGCACTTCTTGAACTCTGGCAGGCTTGATGTCATGACCAATTCCCTGGATAGTCCTTTCCAGATGCTAAGTAGTCTTGGAGAGTGGGCCCTATGACCTCTGTAGAAGTGGTAGCTAAGGATAGCGGAAGGGAAAGCTTGTGTTTATAAGTGGGTTTATATGTATCTATGGATCCATCACCTTCTTTTATGCAAGGCAAAAGGATTAGGGATGTGACTGAAGGAAACAAGCAGGTGGGAAGAGAAGCACAAGCAGACCCATCACTTTGATCTGCAGAGCAGTGAGAGCAGATTGTGGTGGGGAATAAAGGCAGCAGGATGGGGCACTGGGCATTCTACAGAGCTTCTAGGTGATCATGTCACAGGAAAAAAAGATTGGAGCACTGTGGGGACCCTACATAGGCACTGATCACACAAATAGATCTGGAAGAGGCTAAGATCATTTAGACAGAGGAAGACAGAAATCAGCAATGCAAAAGCCAGAGAGACTGAAGAAATTTAGAACAGAAAGTTCCAGGCTAGGAAGATGCTGTGTGAGGAGAAGGCAGAGGTCTGAGAGACCATGAGTGTGAAGAAAATAAGGGACAGGAGTGAAAAGAAAACCCCAAGCCTTGCAGGGTCTGTGAGGTTGCAGGACTCTTGGTGGCTTTTTTTTTTTTTCTGTGATGGCTCTTCTTTACTTCATTATGAATTAGTTTGATGTATTTTCTCTGCACAAATACTACTGTGAGGTTTTGGCTTGCACAGTGTTCCCTCATGAGGCCACAAGGGAAACCTATAGGGGTCCGATTGGGCTGCTATTTCCCTCTCCTAGTTCATCCATTTTACCATTCTCCCTTGACTCTTATTGCTAAGGTCATCACAATATTGCCAAGCCCAAAGCCAGACATCTTTTCCAATTCAATGCTCTTAGCTCCTCTGAGTCAGTGTGCTTGTGTCAAGAATAACCCAAAAGAGATATGGATTCACCAAAGTCACTGCCATAAATCACCTTGTCCTAATTCCATTTTCATTTCTGAGAGTGGTCTGCCCTTTGTGTTGTGTCCTGCAAACATTCCCAACTGTTGGCCTTTTATTTTTTTTTGCAAAGTGCACACTCTCAAGAGCCCATCCGACATCACATGCCCATACAGGCAATGTGGGACAACTCATCTCTCCCACTTCATCCCTGTGAAAGAAATAAAGCCTGAAACTGCATTAAAGGAGCTGCAGTTTGTTGCTGGGGAATGCCACTTGAAATTTTACTCATGCTTGGTGCTAGATACTTTCCCTGGTTGCAGTTGCAGCATATTGTAGAGCTGATTAATTTGGCCACTGTGAGTGACGCTCATAAATTTAGCCTGTTTTTCTCTGCTTGAGCTGTGCATGAAATGATCTGGGTTTCTTCAAGCGTATTTGTTATTCATAAGGGTTCTCAGAATAGTTCGGACCAACACTTCTCAGCTTGCAACACGCTCAGGCTGATGACTTGCAATTCACTTTCCACTTTCCATGGTTTGTGATTTGTCTTCCAAGTCAAATGCTATTACCTCTGTTTGCCAGGGAGTGACAGAAACTTTATAAATAGAATAGTAACAAGTACTGAATAATGATTTTGTTTTGTATGAGTTTTTGGCACAACTTCATATAGATTTGAGGATTCTAGAATATTTTAATGGATATCTTCTTTTCCTCGTAGTACTTCGACAAGTTCTGGTGTAAATTTGCAAAGCCAGCTGTCTTCAATCCTCTTGTCCCTGGAGAATATCTTAATAGCCATGTATTGAATTATGACAAGTTGCCTTGGCCCATGCCAGCTGCACGTTAATCACTGTTAATGTTTTATGTTCCAAAAGCTGAAAATATGTCAAAGGACAGAGCAAACTAAGACTCTCTGGATAGTTTGCCAACTTGAGACATTAACTTTGCCTCCCTTCCATTTGATAGCAAGATTCCCAAATCGTTGAGGCTGTTTCTTAGCTTACTGCTGCCTTGAAGGTGTTGTGACACCCTGGGACTTGAAAGGTTTTTTTCTGTTTTAAGAGGTTAGCAAAGCAAATTTCCAGTGTCGTAACCCACGTCAAATCCAGGCCATACTTGGGGCTGGCATACCATTCCTTTCTCCTGACTTGTAGCAGTGTGTTTGAGAGTTGCTTCATGCCAGCCTCTTTCAGTCCTTGTGACTCTGCAGGCACAGAGCATATATGCATTTTAAAATACCTCAATGCTGATGTGAGCTACTTAATTTAGATTAATATTTGGGTTTGCTAGTGAATTCCCTAGTGCAGTTACTCCTCCCAGAGATGTCTTAGTTCTCTTCTCACCCACTGAAGGATGAGATGCACTTCCATGTTTGTGGTTCCCATGCTCTTGGGAAGGTCCAGAAAGAGATGAGCCCCATTAAGGGTTTGGGAAAGAGAAAAAGGAAAATAAAACAGGAATATGGCTCATTTTCCATAGCCACAGCCCTCTCCAGTTAATTTCTTCTTGTGCTTTCCTTATGGGGCCAGTGGCAGAAGTCCTTAGTCAGAACAAAGTTTTCTCTGGTGTGGCTGTTATTCTGATAATTAAATTGATAGCAACCTGTAGGAAAAGCAATGGAAGAAAACTATGCAATCATAACCAGAACTCTGTCTACCCTTTGGTGGCATCAGATATTAAATGAATTAATTGTTGAGTTGAAAGATATTCTGTATTTACTACTATTTTAATGGTATAAACTAGCTGTACCAATACTCAAATCCAAAATGACTTTTTTCTCCAGAGCATTTTCTGTATTTGTAACAAGTTCTTGTTTACTGCTCCCTCTAACATTGCTATGGTGGCAATGTGTATTTTGGTTTTGTGTCAGGAATGGCAAAATCCAGCAAGTAGGTATGGGCTGGGGCTTATGAATAAATTCATAACAGGTAAACTACAAGGGGAACAGGCTGAATTAACAAATTTGCATGAGGTAGGTGTGTGTCTGCTCTTCTTTTAACCATGTAAATTCACAAATATCCACAAGAACATTTGTAATGATGTGGCAAGCTCTTCTTCCCCAAACTCAGTCAGATTTACTGGGTACAAGAAAAGTAGCCTCTTCCATCAAAGGAACTGGCAGCACCTTTCCTACTGCAAGACCTCCTCTTTCTCTCACCTGCTATGCCATGAGTATTATTTGTGTTGCTGAGTACCTTGAGACTCCAGCTTTCAGCATGAGTGCCCAGTGCAAGGCACATTGCTCACACACTGCACAGCTGAAGTGTTAAAGCTCTCCTGAAAGGACACAGACTGGTACCTCTGCAAAGTGTTGCACTCCCCCAGAGGAAGGAAGAACCATCTTGGGTCTGGTCTAATGTGGGTTTCTCAGCATTCTGGTACTCTCTGGGTCATCAGCATGCCTTCAGCATGGTAACGAATTTATGGACGTTATGAGACAGCATGGGAGAGATGCAGAGCAAATTCCTGTCTTCCTGGTACCACAATAGCTAAGCTGAAGCAAATCCTTTCCTCATGTTCCCTGACCTTAAAAGGGAGGTTGAGAAAACAAAGTCAAAGGCACAGAATAAGGATCCCATTTCACAGAATATTCTGAGTTGGCAGGGACCCAAGAGGATCATCAAGTCCAACTTTTAAGCGAATGACCCATATAGGGATCAAACCAATGACCCTGGTGTTATTAGCACCATGCTCTAACTAACTGAGCTAATCTCAGGGTCCTTTTGTTGAGTCCTTGGAGATATGCTGGTGCTTGTTATTGATGCCTTGGTTGAGGTTTTGTAGCATATGAATCTGGCAGCATTAATGTTAAGTTTGCCTGAGTTTCTACATGCATTGCTCCTGACCGCAGCAAGATCCCTCACTGCATCTCTGTGTTTATTCTTCTGATCGAGTAGTGCAAGACTTTGAGATGGCTCTCAGATTAAAGTTTTCTAGTTAGGTTGCCTTACCCAGGATTAGCTCCAACTTTCTGAAGTCTCATGAAATCACAGCAGTTTTTTGTTTGAACATACCACAGTCAGAGAATGACTTTTCATCAAGAGCCTTCAGAGATGCTGAGAGTACTCCCAGCAGCCCTGCAATTCATTCATTTTTTAAAATTAGTTTCATTTTTTTATTCAAAATTATTTTAAAGTGGAGGAACTTTCTACAAGATAAAATACAGACATTTCATTTTCCAGGTTCTGCAGTAGGGATAAATGAGAATTAATAATAGATAGGCACGTACTGCAATATTACACAGTGTAGATTCATAAGATTTTTCCATATATTTTGAAATAACTAATTTCTCTCCATGATTCATGAACAAGCTAAGAATGTAATTGGGTTGTATTAGAATTAATGGCAGGTGTTTGGGTGAGTAATGTGTGTGTTCATTCTAGAGTTTGCTCATTGCATGGCTAATGCTGTCCCTTGCTGTGTTGGTACAATATCATGTGATAAGACAGGAAGGATGGCAACACAACTGGAGAGGAGTGAAGTAACTTTGATAAAGCATGAGACAGCTCGCTCTGGGACTTTCATCCAGCCTCAGCTTTTTTGATGGCTTAGGCGCATCATCTCGATTCTGTTTCATGTTTGTATCTAAGAGGTACAGTCAAACAAATCAGCTATAACCACTGCTTTCTGCCTGGAATCAATCTGAAAATACAGGCTTTAGCTTATTTTGACTAGAAGTGTCCCCCAAACCTTCTCTGGCATCTTGTATACAACCACTCCTGGGTGGAGGCAAAGCTCAGAGTGGCATCTAATTTTTACTGATCAAATGTTTTTCGTTTGCTTTCTCAAATTAACATTTTGGCTGAATAAGAGCATACCTTGTTTTGCTCAGAAACCCAAAAACTTCTGAAATCTTCCAAAACAGAGAATTTTCAAAACATTTTGTTTTTTTACTTAAACTTAACATGCACTTAGCATGTGACGTGCTTCTCCACGTATGCCACTAGTTCCTTATAAATATCCCTACACTTCTTAGAATGAGGGAGAGGATGAAAGTGGCATGTGCCTGTAAATGCAAAGGAAGATACTCTCCAATCTATGTCCACCCCAGCAGAAATGATAAGACATCTGCATATTGCAGGGAAAACTTCACAGGAAGAGGAAGGATGAGCAAGGAAAAGAGAAACTTCTTCACTAGGACCTTTAGTTTAGATTAACTCATTACTAGAACTGGGAATAAATGTCAGTTTGTTAAGGTGGCTAGCCTGGATAACCTGGATTCGAAATGCTGAGCTGATTATTCAGCCCTGGTTTGCTGTGCATGGCAAATGGTCTTCACCCTGCATTCAGACATGTTTTCCAAGGCAATCTGCTTGCTGGCACTCAGCCTCACAGAACCATTGTAAACGGGTCTCAGTTGTCATTGTGAATCAGGTTATAAATGACCCAGCTACTGCGCAGAAAATGGAGATGTGCATTTAGTCCTGATGCTTGTGTTAAGCTTTTCTTGGGCTAGGGCTCACAGTAGATTTATACTTCAAATTGTTCATTATCAGCGTGCTGCAGCAAACCGAATGGGCAGGGATTATGCAACCGCCGCCGCCCATTATCTTTTCCCATCTTCTTCTTCCCTTCAGAAGAAGTAGTGCAGAATTAATTATCATTCCTTTGAAAAGATATCTGAGAACATCATGTGGAATCTCCTTCTGCACAGCCTGCTTTCTAGTCAAAAGTGATTATGTAAAAACATAATTCTATTGTTTTAACTTTGATTGATTCAGACACAGTAGGCTTACAGCAATTAAGCTAATATAATGAACAAATCATCAGTAGTTATACGGTAAGTTAACAGGCTATAGCCAAATCATTAAACTGCAAATGCATAATGCTGAACTTTTTGCTTTTTGAGGACCTCCTGGTTTAAAATCCTGATCAGAACCAGACCTTTGATGTGTGCCTGTGCTATTGATTCAATTCATGCCTCTTCATTCACCAACACCATCCTGTCCCTCAACTTTGAATACCAAGACAGAGAAGCAGCCTGTCTGTGAGATGCCTTTCCCTCAGACTGTGTTCCTATTACCCTCTTGTGATGGGGAATGGTTAGATTGCAGAGTGCATCTCCTGCCTTCCCATCCTTATCACCACCACATCTGGCTTGTAGAAACTAAAACTCGACCAAAGCACCCACAGGAGCACAATTCACTGACAACACTTGGGCATAGCTGAGCCTGAGGCTATGCTGTAGAAATGGGCATAAAGTGGTAAGCCTATAAATTTTGACCTTTTGCCTTCACACCCTCAGACAAGGCAGTCAAGCACACCCACATTTGTATATAACAAAACTAGGTAGAAATGCAGGTTCCTAAATTATAACCTAAGCTTTTCCCAGCAACCACCTGGAGATAATTCCTAAATATATACTCCACTGATGTAACTTTACAGATGTTAACAATGGATGCAACCACAGGAAGTTTTCTCTCCTCACCTGCTAACAAAGGTGTTTTGCCACACCCATGCAGACATCAGCTGATCCCAACAAATGAATCACCTCAAAAAATGGAGCTACTGTGAAGCCTGCTCTCTTAAATCCTTATTTCACACTTGTTAGATACCAGAAAAATACAGATGACATCTGTATATCCGAGTTTTTCAGTTACCCTCTCTGGCTCCTTCCCTGACAACTATGGGTCTTTTGGGATCTGCCTGATTGCTTACCAACTGTCTTTAGATCCCCTTTGAATTTTTGCTCAGATCATTCCCTTCCACCAGCTTCCTTTCATTTCTTTCTAGTTCTTGCCATTTTACACATGGTAGTGAAAGTTATTTTGGGGATCCAGAAAGGATTTCTGCCTTGGGCTCCTCACTTCCAGTGTCACACTGGGGGACACCCAGAAGGAGCCAAAATGTATCATGTGTTTCTGCCCATCTACTTTCCAGAAAAAGCTATGCATTAGTTTCAGGAATTTTCTAAAACTGGCTTCTGTTCCTGAACACTCTAATCTCTACTGTGATTAGGGTAAAATAAAACAACAGTAGCAGGTCATTTAATAAACCATTTGGAATAAAAGGAAGTCCTTACTGTCAAAGGCACTTTGCCAAAGTCAGACATTTCCCTGGTCAGGCTGGTTTTGACCACAATTTGTTTTGCAAGTGGAATCTCAAATTCAGCAGCAATAGTGACTTAGTTGCTGCAAAGCATCATAAAGCAAAGGGAACAGGCAAGGGACTGTAACACAAGAGGACGAGCAGCATAATGGTCTGCGGGAATGATGAACAGACCCAGGAAGCAGAATTCCTTCTTCCCAAGGTCAGGATGTCATGGAGCATGACAGATGAGAGCAGATGATGGCAGAACAAAGTCACAGAATCATAAAATTAACTGGGTCGGAAGAGACCTCCGAGATCATCAAGTCCAGCCCTTGATCCAACCCCACTGTGATTACTAGATCGTGGCACTCAGTGCCACATCCAGCCTCATCTTAAACACCTCCAG